>LR755201.1:0-41341 GCA_902729485.2 Mus minutoides | reverse complement strand
CAAATAAACAAAGAAACCCAACAACCTTTGGGAGAGAAAGGATTTCTTTTGGTTTATAGTTCCAGAGAGACTTCCCGCTAGGGCAGGAAGCTGATTGGTCACATTGCATCTGCACACAGAAAGCAGAGAGAAAAAAACAGGAAGTGGAGTCAGTCTACCAAACCTCAAAGCCTGCTCTAGTGGCATGCTTCTTCCATCAAAGCTCCACCTCTTAAAGGTCCCACAAGGTTCTCAAACAGTACCACCAAATGGGTACCAAGTGTTCAATTACAGAAGCCTATAAGGCTCATTCCTCATTCCAGCCACAGCACAGCCACCTGGTACAAGCTGTACGTGATGACTAGTAGCCCACAGAGAGTACTGCTGTGTGGGAAAGCAGCCTGGCTTTTAGGTGCATAGGGGATGAAACTCGAAGTTCCATGGCTTTGTGGGTAAAATCACTCCCCTATTTACATACAAGGAAATAAGAGATCAGAAAGTCCCAGAGACATGTCTGTCACACAGCCAGACACGGCAAAAGCAGAAATGCAAACCAGGTCTCTGTGACCTCAAAGCTTTTATAGTTTTGTTCTTTCCCAAACTGATGCTCTATTGTGAATGTGGTGCGCGCGCACACACACACACACACACACACACACCCCAGCCAAGGACAAGGGACTCTAGTTAGAACTCTGAGATACAACTTCCTGTCTGGGATTTAGGACCCCTTCCTACACCAGGGTCACCCAGTCAGCATCAGGCTATGTGTGGCATCATCTGTGTCCTAGGACACTGACTGTGTCACTCTGCTCATTTGTGTCCCCGTGTAGCCCGAGCTGACCATCCTGTCAGCCTTCCTCCCACTCAGCCTGTCTGAGGGAATCAGAGCTGGTGGTCCCCGGAGGTAGGAATCTGTTCTCACTGGATGATGTATCAGCTCTGTCCCTTCTCCAAGCTCAGTTTTCACAAACTCCATTTTCCAGGGTCAGCCCTACCCTGCCCGCCGAGTTGGCTTCATAATATAGAACATTAGAACCCTGCTCTCACCTGGGTGTTCTGAATCTAGGTCGTAATCACAGACTATCAATCAGGACTTTAGACACTGGCGTCCGCCCCTCCCCCACCTCATGGAAAAGGCTGTGAGCCAGAACACAATGTCTTTCTTTTTCCATTGCCCACCCTGGTGAATAAGGAGTCACTTTCAAGGTGGGGTCAGCCAGGGGAAATGCAGACGACCTGTGCCCTGACCCATGGGGAAGGACAGATTAGGCATTCGTCTGGAGGGTGGGCAGGTGCATGCACACACCAAGGGCAGGATGGGCTCAAACTGTAGCTTCTGCTCTCTCTTCTGCGTGGACTGCTATCCTCCTCCACCTCAGAAATTTTCTTGTTCCTGTGTTCCTTGCTCTATCTCCTCATGGCAGGCACCACTCTGTGTGTGAATGTGTGTGTGTGTGTTTGTGTGGGTGTGTATGTATGTGTATATGTGTGTGTTTGTGTGAACATGTATGTGTTTAAGTGTATGTATGTGTATGTCTTTGTGTGTGTATGCCTGTGCTTGTGTGTGTATATGTGTGTATGTGTTTATGTATGTGTCTCTTTGTGTATGTGTGTGTGCGTTTGTGTATGTGTGGGTGTGTGTTTGTGTGGGTGTGTATGTGTTTGTGTGTGTATCGTGTGTGTAATTGTGTATGTGTTTGTGTGGATGTGTATGTATGTGTGGGTATTTGTGTGGGTGTGTATGTATGTGTATATTGTGTATGTGCTGTGTGTGTATATGTGTGTTTCTGTGTGTATGTGTATGCATGTATTTGTGTATGTGTAAGTGTGTGTATGTATGTGTATATGTGCATGTATGTGCATGTGTGTGTGCATGTATATGTGTGTATGTGTGAGTTCCTATCATAGCAATCTGTTCTTGGTTGATGAATACTTGTTCTCCTCTGACTCCCTACGCTGTTCATCTTTGGAGAAGAACCCTGTGCTTTAGGTATGAGTCACCTGTACTGCATCATTCGGGGTTTTCAGTGAGCTGCCTGCCCTGCACACGGATCTTTTGTTATTACTGAGATTGTGGCTCAGCCTGGCCTGAAACTTGCTATGTAGAGCATGGTAATCTCAAACTCTTGATCCTCCTGCCTCCTAAGGCCTGGAATTATATATGTGCACCCCCACACCCTGATTGGACACTTACTTTTGGTTTACTTTTGGCTTTTGGAAGAGACCAGTTGTCAAAGCTGCCTCTATGGTAGACAGCTGTGTGAGCTGGGCTTTAGTACCAAATCTTCCCGGTTGTGTTTCCCACCCATGAGATGGCGGTAGTGCGTGTGGAACCCCGGATCTGCTCCTGCAGGTATGTAATTGGGCTCAACAGTCATGACCACCATCATTCACATCAACATACCCCAGTGAAGGGGGATAGGACCCTGAGTACTCCACAGACTGCCATGGGTTGGAGGACTCCTCCTTTGTCAGCTGCACACTATCCTTCCTTACCCCTCAGCTGCTTCAAGGGCAGACCTGGTGTTCCCCTAACTGCAGCTTACCTCATTTGTATATGGTCTTTTATCCTAATTTCCTGTAGGATGGCCCTGTTGCTGAGCCTCAATTCCTCTCTTTCACAGTCAGTGCCCACCTGTGCCCACCCCCTCACTTTCTGTTAGCAATCATAGAGTCACACAGGAAGGACTCCCACGCGGCCACCTCACGTCACACCCCACACCTCTCCCCTTTTCTCCCCCTCCAACAAGTGTCCTTCATTTCCCTAGACAGGTGAGCTTCCATTTCTGTGTCATCTGTGCAATACCTTCATGTATCTGTAAAGAACACCACCCACGGGCTGGTGAGATGGCTCAGCGGGTAAGAGCACCCGATTGCTCTTCCGAAGGTGACAAGTTCAAATCCCAGCATCCACATGGTGGCTCACAACCATCTGTAACGAGATCTGGCGCCCTCTTCCGGAGTGTCTGAAGACAGCTACAGTGTACTTACATATAATAAATAAAATAAATCTTTAAAAAAAAAAAAAAAAACACCACCCACAGATGAGAGACAGCATGGCAATATTTGTCTTTCTGGGACGGACGTAATTCACTTAATATGACGGTCTCTGGTTGCATCCATTTTCTGCAAACTTCATTCTTTATAGTTGAAAAAAATTACCATTCTGTGTATAAACTCTATTCTTTTGGTCCATTTTTCTGTCAGTGGGCAACCAAGGTTGGCTCTGTAACTTGGTGTCTTAGTCAGTGTTTTATTACTGTGAAGAGACACCATGACCAAAAACAACTCTTACAAAAGAAAGCACTTATTTGGGGACTGGCTTACAGTTTCAGAGATTTAGTCTATTATCACCATGGTGGGGAGCATGGTGGCACACAGGCAGACGTGGTGCTGGAGATGTAACTGAGGGTTCTACCCCCAGAGTCACAGGCAGAAGAAGAAAGAAACTACTGGGCCTGCCTTGGGCTTCTGAAACCTTAAAGCCCACCCCCAGTGACACATGTCCTCCAACAAGGCCACACCCCCCAATCCTTCTCAAATAGTGCTACTCCCTGATGAATAAGCATTCAGATCTATGTGCCTGTGGGAGCCGTTCTCATTCAAAGCACCACACTTGGAAGTTGTGAATAGCGCTGCAGGAAACACTACTGATCTGTGTCTCTGTGATGTGTTGACTTAGGTAGCTGGGTCATAGAGTATGTCTTTTATTTTTTTAAAACGTTCTGAGGAACCTTCATACTGAGTTCCATCACGGCTATACTGATTAAATCCCCCACCACAGCAGTGATGGTTCCCTCTTGTCCACATCTGTAGGAAGCCACGGTTTCTCTGAGAAGCCGCGCCTCCGCACCAGGCGCAAAGGGAGAGGCCCCGCCTCCGAGAAGCCTCCGGCTCTGAGAAGCCCCAGCTCTGAGAAGCTCTGGGCTCTGGGAAGGCCATCTGGCTCTCCGCCATTACAAGATGGCAGGGACCGGCTGGCTGTCAGGGAAGAGAGCCTAGTGCACATGTGCAGCTCTCTCTTCAGGCCCTCCTCAAGCAATAGCCCCTCCTGAACGGGCAATATGCTAATGGGTGTGGCTTGTGGCACCAATGAACAGGCCACATGCAAATGAGGTGTGGCTTGGTGCACCAATCCGCATCCACTACGACACCCTTCCCCCCTCCCTGGGAGAGTATAAAAGCAGCAGCTCTGCTGCTGTCCTAGGTCCTGGGAATCTACTATCAAGGTGCTCCTGAATAAAGCTGACTGAGAAGATCCCGGTGGTGGCCTGACTTTCTTGCTGGTCGAGGGAGGCGCGCTGCACACATCCTCATCCATGTTTGTCATTTCCTGGGTGCCTTTCTGACCAGGGTGACTTAGAATCTAATATAATTTCTCTGTTCATTTCTCTGAAGGGTAGAGGTGTTTTCATATGTTGGTTGGTCATTTGTACTTTATCTTTTGAGGTCTGTCTGGGCTTGTTCTACTAGCCCATTTATTGACTGGTTTAATTGTCTTGGTATTTAGTTTTTACAAATTTTTTAATTCTGTGTGTGTTTTAAGACTTGGTTCTCCCTTCCACCCATGCAGGTCCAGGAGAGTGAACTCAGGTCGTGAGGCTTGGTGGCAAGTGTGCTCACTGGTGCTCTGTTGCTTAGCATTTCTTAGTTCTTTGTATAGTATAGTGTGTAGATATCAACCTCTGTCCAAAACCAACTCCTTTCTGCAGTCTCTGTGCCATTCTTTCCTGTTTATCCTGTTCCTCTGCAGGGTCTCCTGCCATCTCAGGGATGTACATTCTCTTTTGTATCTATGGCACTCTCTCAGTTGGACATTCCCTCAAGGTTCTAGTGATGCTGGAGGAGGTCACAGCAGGGACCTGGTGTCTGTCTCCAGTATGGTCCTGATCCATGTGCTTGATAAACATGTCTGAATGCATTCATTGCCCTGGCACATCCTCTGTCCTTCCTCTTTTCTAGTATCCCTGTGGCATCTTTGCCCTAGACATAGGTACTTTCCTCTTCTCCATCCTCCTGCCTCAGCCTCCAAAGGGCTGGGATTGCAGGTGAGTGTTACTCCTGGCTTCTGGATGCATTTAGAACTCAGGAACCTCCTACGTATCTGTTTGGGTCTCAGATTAGCAGAGGTCCTGGGTCCCTGGCACTGATGGATGAAAGAATGGCCCTTGACATGGTCATGTGTTCTTTTGTGTATGTGCACGTGATATCTGCTAGTGTGCAGGCACATGTGTGTGAGTGCTTCATGTATGTGTGTATGCACACATTCAGAGGCCTGGAGTTGACACTGGGGTGTCCTTTATCTCTTGATGCGCTATTTGTTCAGGCAACAACTCTTACTGAATCCAGAGTGACCTATTCCAGCTAGCCCTGCTGGCCCCTCTGCCCCAGGGACCTCTGACCCTGCCTCCTGAATTCCAGGCTTACAGGCATCCCTCACGCCTGCCTGGCTCTCACCTGGGTTCTGGTTGTCACTTTTGCACAGCAAGTGCTGAATCCATCAAAGCCACCTCCCCAGCCCAAGGTGTTTCTTTCTCAGGCAGGCTTGGTGGAGCCATTTTAATTTGATTTGCTTTGATTCATCTACTTAGTTAACAGTTTGTTAGTTTAGCTGTAGTGGGGATGGAACCAAGCTGAATACTGTGGTTCAGGCCCATAGCCATAGCTAAGGTGTAAGAGCACAAACTGCACAAAGCCAGTCCGCTGCCCACACCTACACAGCCATGCCCTGCCAGGCTCCCTACCTCTAACCTGGGCTCTAACCACTATGTCTCAGTATTTCCATTGTAGCCATCAGGAAATGGACCCAGAGACTTGGAGAGCCTTGTCCAGATCCACATAGATGCAGCGTACGTGGCTGTCCCGTGAGCTCCAGATCCACATGGATGCAGCGTACGTGGCTGCCCCGTGAGCGCAGGTCATCCCCCTCCCAGAGTCTGTTTCTTACTGACAACAGTGACATTTTTATTTATTTAAATCTTTTGATATAATTTTTTTTGTGGTGCTGGAGGTGGGAGTGTGTCAAAACTGGGGTCCTGTGGGTAGTGGGCAAGTTCTCTGCTGCCAAATCATAACCCTATTCATTAGAGCCACTTCAATTTAATTTACAGTTATTTATTTACTTGTTTTTTTTAAATCTATCTATCTATCTATCTATCTATCTATCTATCTACTTATTTATTTAGTGTTTAGTTATTTTAGCAGGGGTGGGAATGGGAAAAAGGCTATGTGTTCTAGGCTAGTCCTTAAGGTCATGTTAATTCTATCTATCTATCTATCTATCTATCTATCTATCTATCTATCTATCATCTATTTATCTATCAATCTATCAATCATCTATTTATATATCTATGTCTATCATTTATCTGTTAATTATCTATCTAGTTATCAATTAATCATTATTTATATATCTATATATCATCTATCTATGTATCTATCATCTATTATCTATGTATCTATCATCTATCTATCTCTATCATCTATCTACAATCTATCAATCATCTATCTATACCATCTATCTCTCTATCTCTCTCTCTTCCTACCTCCTCCTCTCCACCCACTTGCCTACCTACTTATTTGTGCTGGTGATGAAACCCAGGCACACAAGCTAGGATTCTAACACTGAGCTATATGCCAGGCCTTAAAGCCATTATTGTTCATTATTTTTATTTTAAAATATTTTATGTATGAGTATTTGCCTGCATGTACACCTATGGCACCATGTGAGTGCCTGGACCTCATAGAGGTCAGAAGAGGGCATTGGATCCTCTGGAACTGGAGTTCTATATGGTTGTGAAATACCAGATGGGTGCTGGGAATCCAACCCAGAGCCTTTGCAAGAGAAGCCAGTGCTCTTAACCACGAGCTGTGTCTCCAACCCCAGGAGCCATTTTCTGAACAATGTTGTATATGCTGCATTTTCCTAGATATGTTGTGAGTGTTACTCAGTGTGTCTCCAGTATTGTATCACACACACCACAAAACCCTTGGTGGGGGGCTCTTTGGAGGATAAAGAACTGACTTTAGACACTCCCTCCTGAACATTCATGGACAGAGTTGCTGCCATCCTGTTATTTATTTTTGCTTACTCCTGCCTTGTATGAGATAACTACGCTCTTTTTCTGTTGTTAATGTCTTGTCATGGCTCCTTCACCTGAATGTCAGGTCAGGCCTGGCCAGGCAAAGCCAGCCATCTGGCCCGCAGCAGTGTTCCAGCCTCTGAGATGGGTTGCAGCAGGGCTTTCTGGAAGTTTCTGCCCTGCGTCAGTGCTTCCGGTTCATTGTGTGGCCTTTTTGTGCCGTTTGGAGCTTTGTCTTCTTTTATAGTATCGGGCAAGGGCACTTGAGGGTAGGACCGACCCGGTCTGTGTGTCTGTGTGAGCAGAGCTTCCAATGCCACCCCTTTGAGAGGGGGTGCTTGTGGCCGTCATGGCTCAGGGAGAATGAGCTCTATCAGTAACCATCCCCACAACCGCCTTCACTCCATCCCCACGAACCCCCTCACCCTCACCCCCATCCCCCATCCCTACCCCCACCCTTTGCCTCACCCCCACCTCCCCAGAAAACCCACCTCCAAGCCCACTCACCCCTCCCTTTCCCACCCCACCAACCCCACCTCCTTCCCCCTCCCACCCCAAGTAGTAGAAAAATACAGCTTTGGCCTCACCTGTTAGTAAGCCTCTGGGGCAAAGAAGGGTGCAGATCATTGCCTTCTTAAACTATGGCACCTCCAAGAACTGTTTTCTGTGATGGCAAATTCTTGTGTGTGTCTCCTTTCCCTGATCTCTGCTTCCTCCTTTAGTCAAGAGATCTGAGCAGGAACTCAGGGCTGCAGATGCTTCAGGCTTGGAGCTTCAGCTGCCTCCTTTGTCAAGTAAAAATTTAAACAATGATAACCATCAGGATGAGGGAGACATAGGATGTCTACAGGGCCCGGCCCATAGCAGTTTTATTGATTCTAAAGTCCTTGAAAGCCAAGTTGAGGCAGAAGTATTGATTTCAGACCAGGAGTGTGAGGCTAGCCTGAGCAACATAAAGAGACTTTGTCACAAAACAACAATGCAAATAAACACCACTGGACTGGGGGTGTAGGTCAATGGTGGGTACCACTGGATGTAGGGATGTAGGTCAATGGTGGGTACCACTGCACTGAGGGTGTAGGTCAATGGTGGATACCAGCTTATTTCAACCCCAAGGTCTGATGGAAAAAAAGCCCCAAACAGCAACAAAAACTCAGATCACTTGAGAGTAAGCTCTGCCAGTAACCATCCCTAGCATCTCCATCATCACTTCATCCCCACCAACCCCTCACCCTCACCCCCATCCCCACCCCCACCCTTCACCCTCTGCTTGTCCATGCACAGCTGTGGGTTCCCTGGGATTCAGAACTTTTCCTCAGGAGGCTCCAAAGGAGCTGGGCAGATGGTTCAGCTGGTAAATAAAGTGCTTGCCAAGTGCCAGGGCCTGAATTTGATTCCCAGCACCCAGCTAGGTGCAGCAGCCTGCCCTACCCTGCCCTTGTAATCCTATTGTAGGGGGCAGTGACAGGGGGGACCCCGTGAGCTCCAGGTCCAAAAATTGAAAGGTTTTGAGAAATCCCATCTCAAAAATAATATTCATTGAGAAATCCTGTCTCAACAAGTTCTGTTGGAGAGGCATAGAGGAAGACATGACCTCTACCTGCAATGCACAAATACATGCACAGGGAATACATATATCCAGATACTCAGGGACACATGTGCACATGCACACGTGCATACACACACATACACACACACACACACACACACAGGAACACAGGAACACAGGAACACATGCACACACATATACAGGAACACATGCATGCACACAGGAACACATACACAGGAACACATGCACACACATATATGGCTGCTAGAAAGACACATGCATATGACAGTTGTTTGTGCTACAACTAAACCATGGCAAAGGCATAACACACAGAGCTGCTTGGGGTTTGGGAAATGAGCCCCAAGCTTTCTTAGTGCATGAACTTCTAACGCTAACCATCCTAGGATGCTGATGATTGAACATGCGTGTTCCATCCCAGCACAGTCACCCTTGCCAAAGATGACTCAGGTGAACATGTTATCCTTCCAGTTGCCAGGCGCCTGCTATGATCTAACCAGTACAGTCATGCCAGGCACCCAGGCCGCTCACCTGTGCAGAAAATTCCCTGGCTTGTCTCCACTAGAATCAGAATGGAAAGAGGGGGAGACACTGACTGCTCCAGGGGAGAGAAAGAGGAGTGTGGGAGGCTGAAGAGGAAGGGTCACAACCAATGTGAGCATAGCAAAGCGCCAGGAACCCTCAGGGCAGGTTCAATATGGAGGAGCCCTGCTTCAGGGGGGCTTAAAACATATAATTCAAGGGTAACACCACACACTCATTACTACAAAGGATGGCAAGTTCTAGAAGGGCAAAATTGAGAGTTGCTGACCTGAGGTTATAGAGAGGGCCTGATTTAAATAGGAGGAGGAGCAAGAGTCACCGTTTTTTACAAGGGACGTGTAAATTAAGACCTCTGGGGAAACACAGACAAGGAGGATATTTATTAGTCAAAGGAACGGCAAGTAGAAGCCAGACAGGTTTTGGAATGTTTGAAGAGCCATAAAGAGGCTAAAGAAGCTCACACACTGTGAACAGGGGAGCGAGGCTGGGCGCAATCATTCAAGCACACGGATATGTAATATATACCATGTCGCTCAATGAACCCCACCAGGCTAGGGATGGGGATCCCCATGTCCTCTCGAAGCCTTGTTCCAAAGACGCCAGCTCGGATTGGAATCCTGCCCCAGCTGCTTCAAGTGTGGAAAGGGGAGTTGGTTTCAACTCTGAGAACCCTGTCTGTCAGTGAGCTGTTGACACCTGCCTCTGAAGCTGGGGCTGCCATGAGGAAATGTCTGGAATGTGTGGCTTTGGGTGTGCAGTGGGTTCCTGTCCTCGGTCCAAACAAACATCCACCCTGCCCTGGCTGAGGAGTAAAGGGGATTTCATTCCGTCGTTGCTGTTCAGCCTTCCCTCTTAAAAGATCCTGGAAGAGAGGGGAACAGAGCTTTCTAAGGACCAGTGTGGGAATCCACAGCAGAACACCCAGAGAGGATATGTGGCTTCTCCCTCCCTCCCCCACTTAGCAGAAGGAATGAACAGAAGCCCAGTGGGGGATGGTGTGAGGGACGAGGATAAATGATTTAAAAACTACTGCAAGCTTGTCAGGGCAACACAGGGACTAAAATCGGAATGAAGAGTGGAAGATGGCACGGCCTCCAAGGGTGACACAGCCCCCAAGGGTGACATGCAAATTGAGGCATTTCATAGTTCTGGAATCCGGCAGACAATGGACTAACGTCGCGGACTTGCTGACAGAGCAAACAGACCCTGCTCACCTCTTTGAAGGAGAGATTCTTCAGAAATGAAAGCTAAGCGGAAATGTTTCCGAGATTTGCTGAGTGAAGCTGGAACTCGAGGACCTACCCTCCAGAACTCCCCCCCCCTAAAAATTTCTCCCGAGTGAAGGCGGGATTCCAAAGGGAAGGTCGGGCTTTGGGGAGACATGAAGATGCAGAAAAGGGAGCATACTGGGTGAACAACCCAAATATTAGCTCTGTAGAGCAATAAAGAAAGAATGCACCCTACAAGCTATGGGGTCAACAGTGCCAGTGCAGAAGAGGATGGATAAAACTAGGCACCATTCACCAAGACAGACCCCTGCTGGGCCCTCAAGCAAGTCTCAGCAGATCTCAAAGGGCCGAGCTCCCACAACAGCGAGCCCAGACCACAGTGCAATTAGACAAGAAAGTAATAACAGAAAGCTCATCAGAGAGTCCCCCAAGCATTTGCAAACACATTTCTGAGTAACCAGAGGGGAGATCACAATGGGAATTAGAAAACTCTTTGGATTGAAGGATGAAGAGAATGTTTATTATACTACATAGTACTCCAGTCTGTTTATATTGGACCTTGTGAGAGGCCACTAAGGAAGAGCCAAGGCGTGGACGTTTCTAGCAGTATGTGCATCAGAAAATAAGGAGACCAAGCCAGACTTGATGGTATATGCCTGTCATTCCCCCAGCACAGCGGGGCAGAGGCAGGAGGATTACTGCATGTTTGAGGTCAGCCTGGTTAATATAGAGAGACTATATTGAGACAGAGAAAGAGGGAGACACACACACAGAGACAGAGAGAGACAGAGATATTCAGAGAGAGAGAGCGACAGAGAGAGAGAGAGACAGAAAGAGACAGAGACAGTCAAAGACAGAGGGACAGAGACAAAAAGAGTGTGACAGAGAGAGAAAGGAGGGTTGGTTAACAAACAACTTTGAGCCAATAAAGGTGATGGGGTAGACAGGATGGCTCAGTAGACAAATGTGCTTGTCACCAAGCCTGCTGACCAGAATTGGATGCCAGGACCTACATGATGGAAGGAGAGAACTGACCTCCACACACGTGCCACGGTGCATTCACTGTTCCACCCTGCCATCCCCCCCCCAAAATAAATAATTAACAAGTGAAAATATGGAGGCCTTTTCCCCCACTGGCCCCACCCCTTGGTGAGGCTGGAGCCTGTGTGGCCACTTAGCTGGCATCTTCATCTGCTCCTCCATACTGGGGCCGCCTGTCACTACCTAGGGGCATCACACCTCCTTCTGCTGCCTACATCAGGAGTAAGCCACCTGACACACAGGCAATTCATTGTCCTTCACTGCTGCTTCTGTGGGGCATGGCCTCCCAGTGCAGGACATGATTACGTGGTCCTAGGCACTGTGCCAGGAGCTTCCACGACCATCATTGTCTTTGTGTCCATTTCAGAGAGGCTTGGCCACTTGTCCCTTCACACAGCCTATCACGACAGAGCCAGGTCTCCAGTATAGTTTTTTTTTTTTTTAAATCATCATCACACTTTGTCTGAAATGTGTATCCACTGTTGCCAGGGAAACTGCATCTCCACAGTGCTTCAAGCTAGAGCTGTTCTCCTTCAGCTCGGGCTACAGGATTCTAGCCAGAGACTCAGAGGACTTAGTGTCTGACTGGTTTCTATCTACCACAGAGCTCTCTCCTCAGCCCCTAGCTCCCAAGCTCCTCAAGATAGCAAAGACTGCAGCAAGCACTGTGATGTCCTGGCTGGATGAAGCCTTCTTTGCCCATCTGTTGCCAATCACGGTGACATGAATAATTTCTCTTCTTCCTCTTCACCAGAGAGTAGATTGCTTCTGTCTGTCTTTGCTCCCTGCCTCTGTGTTCTCATGGCTCCTTCTTCTTCTCCCTGACAGCCAACAGGGCAAATTGTGGGTGACAATTTAGTATGACTAATAATAGGGAACCAGTGTGAACAGCCCAAGGCCAGGGATAAACCAGGCTGAACACTGCCCTACCGTGTCGTCTGCAGCCGAGGCCTGCGCTGGCCTTGAGGAGCTGCTCTGCCAGCCTGTGTCCTGCCAATTCACATATGACCTCTGCTCTGGGGCCGGGGTTTTGCGTACTCATCAAATTCCAGCAGCAGTGTGCAAGCTGTGATGAAAAGCAAGTGAGCGTTGGTACAGTGGACGTGTCCTCAGAGAGATCTAGAACAATGGACTTTGGCAGCAGGACAGATGAATCAGAATGTGGAGACTACAGTGAAGTCCCTCTGCTAAGAAAAATGTGGTAGAAATGAGGGCCTGGGCAACATTCTGCAAGACAGGGGCTTCACAGTGGCCCTCAGCCTTTATGCACTTTCCTTAAGACACTTTTAAAAAAATATTTATTTAGTGTGTGTATGTGTGTATGTGTGTGTATGTGTGTATATGAGTATATGTGTGTATGTGTGTGTATATGTGTTTGTGTGTGTATGAGTATATGTGTGTATGTGTGTGTATATATGAGTATATGTGTGTATATGTGTTTGTATGTGTATATGTGTGTATGTGTGTGTATATGTGTTTGTGTGTGTATGAGTATATGTGTGTGTGTGTGTGTGTGTGTGTGTGTGTGTGTGTGTGTGTGCACATGCCATAGCATTCCCATAGACAGAGGACAACTTATGGGAGTAGGTTCTCTTCTCCCATGTGGGTCCTGGGATGAACTCAGGGCATCAGCTGTGGCAGCAGCTACCTTTACCATCTGAGCCATCTCCTTGGCTTTTTTTTTTTCATTTTATTTTTTATTAATCACTCAAAAGCTGATAAAATATACATGACATAAAACTCACTTTGATCATTTCCACATTCTCTGCAAGAACAGCAAGCGTTCTTAACCACTGATCCATCTCTCCAGCCTTTCTCCTCTCTCTCTCTCTCTCTCTCTCTCTCTCTCTCTCTCTCTTTTAAAAGGATTTATTTTTCTATGTGTTTCTGTGAGTGCATGCCACATGTGTGCAGATGCCCAAGATGTCCAGCAGAGGGATTCTGCTGTCCTTCTCCACTACTCTCTGAGTATTCTTTTTTTACTTTTTTTTTCCGAGACAGGGTTTCTCTTTATAGCCCTGGCTGTCCTGGAACTCACTTTGTAGACCAGGCTGGCCTCGAACTCAGAAATCCACCTGCCTCTGCCTCCCGAGTGCTAGGATTAAAGGCGTGCGCCACCATGCCCGGCGTTCTGAGTATTCTTTTAAGGCTTGGTCTTTTCTTTTCATAGCTAGGCTGGAAGCTGACAAAAATCCCAGGGGATCCTCCTGTCTCTGTTCGCCCTTGGAGCTAGGATTACAGGTGTGTGCCAGATGCCCAGCATCTTACACAGGTGCTGAAATCCAAACATTAGTGTTTACAACTGCACAGCAAGAGCTCTTAACTGCTAAGCCAGCTCACCAGCCCCCACCTGGTCCATTTTTGAGACAGGGGTTTTGATATATATCACTGGCTGGCCTGGAACTTGCTTTATCAGATTGACCTTGAATTCACTGTGATAATACTGCCTTAGAAGATGCTGAGCCTGCAGTCCTGAGCCACCACACCCAGCTGAGTCAGGCGATTTTGGCTGTGCTAATCCTTTTATCTTCCACAGAAATTATTTCTAACTCATGTCTCCTTTTGCAAGAAACTATGAGGTGTTTTTCCTTAAATATGTTTTAAGGCCTCCTATGGTAGCTCACATCCATAATCCCAGCATTTGGGAGGCTGAGGCAGCATGACTGCTGTAAATCTGAGGTAATTTAGGCTATGAAATGAACTGCAAGCCATCCTGGGATACAAGAATAATAAAACTCTAATCTCCAAAATAGAAGTTAAAGCCAGGTGTAGTAGTGCACGCCTTTAATCCCTGCACTCCAGAGGCAGAGGTAGGAGGATCTCTGAGTTCAAGGGCAGCCTAGTCTATAGAACAAATTGCAGGGCTACACAGATAAATGCTATTGAGAGAGAGAGAGAGAGAGAGAGAGAGAGCGCTGGGGATGAGGTTCAGTGGTAGAGCACTTCTCTAGTTTATATAAGACCCCGTTTTGTTTTGTTTTTTAAAAAAGGAGCTTTTGGAGGCTGGAAAGATAGCACAGTGGTTAAAAGCACTGTTGCTTTTCCAGGGGCCCTGGGTTTGATTCCCAGCACCCACATGGCAGCTCATAACCATTTCTAGCTCCAGTTCCAGGGGCTCTGATGCCCTCTTCTGGCCTCTGTGCCTCTTCACACATGAGTGCGCACACACGCACACATACACACACACAGAGAGAGAGAGAGAGAGAGAGAGAGAGAGAAAGAGAGAGAGAGAGAGAGAGAAAGAGAGAGAGAGAATGCCTATATCATAAACTAAACAAACAAACAAACAACCCAACTTTAAACAGTATAATAGAGTAGAAAAATAGGAGAAGCAAGATGAAACTATTATCAGGCAGCATTTGATTCAACTGGACATTGAATTTAGATTTGATCTTCACTGAAGTCAAACAGGAAGAGAGACTTTGATACTTGGGGTTTTAAAATAATATAGAAGCGCTGGGCGTGGTGGCGCATGCCTTTAATCCCAGCACTCGGGAGGCAGAGGCAGGTGGATTTCTGAGTTTGAGGCCAGCCTGGTCTACAAAGTGAGTTCCAGGACAGCCAGGGCTATACAGAGAAACCCTGTCTTGGAAAAAATATAGAATCATTTTTATTAAAATTCATAATTATGATACATGCATTGGATCCTTCTAGATTGTATTTCCAATGTGAAATTAAATTGAGTCTGGAGCATAACTGATAAAATGATAAAAATAAAAGTGATGAGAAGAAGCAGGGCCGACAGCATCGGGCACGAAATCCCAGCATTGGGAGCATCGTCACAAGTTCAAAGTCAGCCAAGCCTCCCCAGTGAGACTGCCCCAAAACAAAGCAAAAAACGCAAAGAAATAAATCTTAAGTTTGAAGTAGAACAAATGTAGCTTCCATTATGCCTGAGGAATCCTCCATTCCTCACAATCCCCTTCTGATTAAGTCTCTAAGCAGCCACTTTGCCTCCTTCTTCCTGTACATCTGGGTTTCTTCCATACCTGAGATACAGAGGAGACAGGGACAAACACAAGTGTTTAAACAATTATTTATTGGGATGTGTGTGTGTATATGTGTGCTGTATGTGTATATATGTGTGTATGCATATGTGTGTGTATGTGTTTGTGTGTGTGCTGTATGGTGTGTGTGTGATGTATGAGTGTGGGTATATACGTGGTGTATGTGTATGTGACTCCTTTCCTATCCCTATTACACCATGGTTATCCTTGAACACTGACGAGCCCTTCCTTCAGTCACTGATCTCCCAGCCAGACCGCACTCCAGCTGCACAGACTACCCAGAGTCCTCTACCACACCAGCACTGTGATCAGTAGAAAGGTTGGCAGGATGGCACACACTCACTTTAAAATTAAATAAATAAATCTTTGCATTTCCCCAAGTGAGCAAACTGTGCCTTATTGGTGGCACAGAAGTCTGATATATGAAAAGTACCCAAGACTCAGGATCCAGCCGTATCACAGGCTGAGAGTTCCCCCTTGCTCAGCAGAGATGCCAGAATAGCCCAGCATGCCCCATCAACACAGGTGGGCACCAGCATGCCAACCTAGAACACTTAATTTCCTCTGTAGTTATCTGGGTACAGTGTGCTTGAGCATCCAAAGCAAGGCTTCTGGAAGGTTCCAGTAGCTCCCGCTGGGGAGGCTCAGGAGAAACACTTTGAAGCAAAATCTCCTCTAATTTGGAAAGGTGACATGGAAGAAAAAACATGGAGATTATTCCTTTGTGCCAAACTACTTGTTGGGGATGGTGTGTGTGTGTGTGTGTGTGTGTGTGTGTATGTGTTTATGTGTGAGTATGTGTGTGTATGCATGTGTGTATGTGTGTGTATGTATGTGTATGTGTGTGTATGTGTGTACATGTGTATGTGTATGTATGTGTGTATATGTGTATGTCCCATTCAGTGAGCAGTAGCCTCTTCTGTTCATGGGACCAGGCTCCTCCATGAAGTGACTTTACATAGAGAAGTGCAGACTAAGTGTTGTGCCAGGATCACCATGTGCTCCACACACAGGGACAGCAGTTGAGGTGAGGCAGCTGTCGAGGGCCTAATGGTGTGACAATGGCATGGTGTGACAATGGCATGGTGTGACAATGGCATGGTGTGACAATGGCATGGTGTGACAATGGCATGACATGTCTGTGGATGCCACCTTGGATCTGGCTCCCATGACTTCCCACTTAGGATGTGGGAACTTGATCGCAGAGACCCCCTTGGTAAAGATGTTAGATGGCAAAGAACAGCTTCTCAACCCGTGAGTGGTGACCCCCTGGGGGGATCGAACAACCCTTTCACAGGAGTCGCCTAAACCCATCAGAAAACACAGATATTTACATTATGATTCACAGCAGCAGCAAAATTACAGTTATGAGGTAGCAACGAAAATTATTTTATGGTTGGCTGTCACCACAATGTGAGAAACTGTATTAAAGTGTTGCATCGTTAAGAAGTTTGAGAGCCCCTATGTTTAAGGATCCCAGGCACGGCTCTCCAGGTAACTCCTCCTTCCTTGGTCCAGCTTCATATCTTATGTTCCTCCCATTCTAACCTACCTTGACTCTTCTCCCTACCTCCTTCTCTGGAGCAGGTTGGGGATGTACAAGGAGAGAGGCTGAGGTCCCAAGGAGACAGGTCACAAACTGCCACACACAGGTGCATTGCAGAGGAAGAAAGGGTGTGACAGAGGGAAACAGAGGTTGGCAGACTGTGGATGGTTGCTTAGCAGACAGCAACCCTGAGCTGACCCCCTCCATGCCCCACCCCTTCCATGCCCCACCCCTTCCATGCCCCACCCCTCCGTGCCCCGCCCCACCATGCTCCACCCTCTCCCAGTATCCACGGCTGCACCAACCTTGGGAATCTATCTACATCCTAGACCCCTGAGACAATATGTGGCTTTGTGGATAATCTATCTACATTCCTGGGACCCCTGAGACAATGTGTGGCTTTGTGGATAATGATAGTGTGGTGGGGGGAGAGGCATGGAGTGCATCTGGAAGTAAAAATCATGGGCACTGCTTTCCAGACGAATCCAGAAAATGGACTGGTCCAAGCCCCTGGGGAAGGCCGACTCCTTCCACCCTTGAGCTGAGAAGCCTTCTTATCCACCCTTCAGAGCCTCTGATTTGAGGAACAGCCTCTGACTTAAGTCTATTGTATAAGCGTGCCAAGACAAGGTCACTGGGTTCCAGCAGAGCTGGTCCCCTGGAGGTCTCATGAACATGCCAAGGGCTCTAAACACACAGGCATGCCCATGATGGGGTCTGCACAGAGGCTGCCTGGCACCTTTCCAGGGCAGTGAAAGCCTGGGCCCCCACTCCCTGTAACCTCCTCCCCTAGGTGAATTACCTGCACACAATTAATTATGCAATTATCTAGATGAGGCTCTGAAGAGCAACGATCAAATCGTCAAGATGGGCTGTGAGATAAGATGCTCCTCCTTTGCCAAGTGGAAAAACAGTCCTCCCTCACTTCTGAGATCCAGTAGCTGCCACGGTGAGAGCCACAGTGTGGCCTTGGGGTGAACCTGGCTCAACATGTCCTCGATGGGGTCCAAAGCCCAACCTGCTACCCCAGAGCACTGTCACATAGCCATCATTGACCAGTGGCTCCACTTCTCCCCAGCAGCCTGGCTGTTCTTATGTCATGGAGAGAGTGGTACCATCTAGAGAGTTGCTTGTCTGGGAACAGGAGTGGTTCTGAGTTTAGGTTCCAAGATCAGGGCCTGAGAGAACAGACTCATTGTCCACCTGAGCTGCTGAGGACTGTCTGTCTTTTGAAGTGTAGATGGGTGAGATGCACATAGACCTGAAAGCCGGTACTTGGAACGTGGTGTGGGGAAGGCTGGAGGCTGCATCTTTGTTTTGTTTTGTTTTTGATGTTTGTTTTTTAATGCACTATTTTCTGAAAGAGGCTTAAAGTTATGAGAGAGGAGAGGAGAAGGTAGGTGGGTTTGTTAGATCTCAGAAAGAGTTTCTAACAAGATTCATGAGAGTAGATTATCTGGATTGTGAGCCAGCTATGAGCTCGGGGGAGCTGGAGAGATGGCCCAGCAGTTAAGAATACTGGCTGCTCCTGTGGAGTTCCTTAGATTAGTTCCCCGGTTGGGCTGCTCATAACTACCTGTGACTCCAGCTCCAGGGGAATCCAACACCCTTTTCTGACCTCCTTGGGCACCCACACACATGTGGAATACACAGACACATTCACATCTACAGATGAGTAAATATAAAATAAATAAAATAAGCCTCCCTGGAAACCGTCCTTCCTTGGTGCCCACTGCTTCTGCAGCTCACAGGCATCAGCTGTAACAGTGACGGGCTGTCCTTCATGGTGGCAAGAGCCTAAGCATTCCTCCACTTCCTGTCTATTTGCAGAGCTTTGGTGCTTCTCATTTAGAGAAGCTCTTCTGTGGGAGGAAGCGCAAGTGGGCAAGATCAAGTCACCGAGGGGCTTCCTGCCCAGCAGGGGGCAGACACATAAGCGAATGCTTATAGGACAGTTATAAATCACCTTTTCACTGCCTGTCCAGACTCTAATAAACTGTGTCATCTCATGGAATGAAAACCGCCCCCCTCTCACGCATCTACAGCGTCAGTGCTGCTGACTGGGGACTTGTGTGCGGCAGTTTCTTCACCCTCCCCAACCCCACACCACCCCCCTGCCCAGCTAAGCCTCAACCCCATCACAGAGCTCACACCATGGAGTCCACACGATGCTGTTATACAGAAACCCTAGGCTCTGAAACCTAGGGTCATGTGCCTCAGAGCTTCTGAGTGATTGACCCTGAATCCAAGCATGCAAACTTCAAGGCTGATAAACTGTTAGGCCAGGCTATCTCATTCTATCCTATCCTATAGGCCAGGCTCTCTTATTTTATCCCATCCTATTGCCATATATTTAAAAGGCAGCCAGACCCCTAGGGTCCCAGTGACAAACCAAAGTCCCCCCCACCCCGGGAACTAATAAATTAGTGAGTTCCTTAGGCTTATGTATAGAACGTGGGTGAAGTGTCACAGGCAGGAGTGTGGGTGACCCTCCCTCGAGCAGCCACACTGGAAAGTCTGCATCCAGCATGGACGATGGCTCCCACACAGCTGCATAGATGGAGAGCCTCCTTCCCCTAGTCCTCCCTGGACTGTATACTGCACCCACTCCCCAAGACCCCAGGGCTACATTCAATTAGAGCAAAAGAGAAAAACTGCCCTCAGAGCCTTCTCCTGGGAGGGAATGGCCAATACTCAACAAGGCCAGCTGTGATGATCTTGTGTAAGCAGGCACCGCTGAACCCAGCTGTTTGGCTCTGAGGACAGTGCTAGGCAACAAGCATATTTGGAATTTTGAATAAAATAGGTAAAAGGCAAAGAGCAAACAGCTGACTTCAGGTGGGTATTCAGGGGATGGAGGGGCTCTGCTGCCCTTTCTTGGTTCTCATGTATTTATCAACACTGATCTCTCAAGGACGCAGGCTGGCCTGAGCATCTCTCTGCTTCAAGCCACAGAGCTCCTGAGTGCAGCAGGTTAGGTTCCCTTCTGTTGGGATTTGTGCATTAATGTTTCTCAGAGCCTCCAGGTTGAAGGCTTGGTTCCCCAGTGCAGTGATGCTCAGTGGTCAGTGAGGCCACAGGGAGGTGACTGGATCCTGGAGATTGTGGCTTCGTCAAAGGATTCATCCGCTGAAGGATGTCTAGGAAAGTGGTGGGAACTTCAGGAGCGGGTTCCAGTTGGAGGAAGTAGGGCATGGGGATGTGTTTTTGAGGGGGAATCTCTTGTTCCTGGCCCCTCCCATCTTCCTTTATTTACTTCCTGGTTCCCCGCTCTACCTTGCCACAGACCTAGAAGCAATAGGCCTTAGGTGGAAACTTCTCTGTGAGCCAAGATAAGTCTTCCAACTGATTTCCTCACACGCTAAGTCAGCTTCCTTCAAAGCCAGTAGCTTTCTGTTAGAATAGGGCAGTGTGACACACCTTTCTGGGACCATCTATGAGAAGCTCATTCTATGAGATCAGCAAGTGACTGGTGTCTCTTTGCTGACCCCTCATTAAATGCTTTCTGTTCAGGGAAGCCCTTCAAGTATTTAGGGAGGTAGTTAAGAAGGGTGCACCATTGTTGGGAGACTCTAACAATTTCTTTGTAAGAATAATGGGTACTCATGGGACCACTGCCCATGGTTGGGGCCGAGTGCAACTGACACACCTGTCCATCTGTTTCTGATGTGTCTATGTATAAAGAAGGAGCCTGATACGGGGTCCTGTCCAGCCCATGACTGATGCTGAATGATATATTCAGCTGAACTGGATGGGGTATCAAGAGTTCAGGACCAAACAGCCAGAATTTGAACCCATCTATGTTTCTAAAAGGCTGTGTGAGCTTGGACGATAAGAATTACCCTCTGAGTCCTTTGTGGTTCTCTTGAGATTGGGCCTTATCACGCCCAGTAAAAAAAGTATCATGTGAAGCCGGGCGTGGTGGCGCATGCCTTTAATCCCAGCACTCGGGAGGCAGAGGCAGGCGGATTTCTGAGTTCGAGGCCAGCCTGGTCTACAAAGTGAGTTCCAGGACAGCCAAGGCTATACAGAGAAACCCTGTCTCAAAAAAACCAAAAAAAAAAAAATAAAAAGTACCATGTGATAAGCATACGACTCAGTCATAGCATCTTTTGGAGATAAAATGGGCAGCAGCCTCGTTTCCTTGTGCTGTTAGCTTTGAGTCATTATCCTCTACCACCCTCCACCCCAGGAAGCTTTAGTGAGGAAGCCACAGATGACCCTGAGGGATAAGACTTGGAGCAAGTCAGAAATCCCAGAGCTCAGACAGGGCCAGACATCGGCCAGCTTCCTAGACGGCAGGCATGTGGCTCAGATGTGTCTCCCAAAAGATAAATGATAAAAAACTTCATCTCCAGATCCACGTATTAATGGACTTTGGAAGTAGGGACTTGGGAGGGTATTGGGATTAGAGGAGGTCATCAGGAGCTTTGTTAGAAGAGAGGCCTGAGCTAGTATTCCTGCTCATCAGATGACATCCTGCCTTGTCATGGGGCAGAGGACCACACCAGATATCAAGCCAGCACCTAGACTTCCCAACCTCCAAGAAAAAAAAATACATATACATATGTGTGTGTGTGTGTATGCTAAGTAAACATTTATTCTTTATAAATTACCCAGCTTTGAGTATTTTGTCATAGCAACAGACTAAGACAATATGACAACAACGATTCCAGACTGGGAAGCTTTTGCAATCCGTTAGCTGGAGCTATGGGGGCAGGGGAGACTTTGAAATGGCTTTAGGAGAGATTTGCAGTCCTCCAGCTCATGGAAGACATCTGAGCTAGCAGAAGCCACATCCAGAGAGTGTGTAGTAGGTTGTCAGGAAGATCATAAAAGCCTATTTACTCTTGTGAGGAAAGGCAGCTTCAGGGTACAAAGAAAGCCAGCCACACTGAGACACACCAGCCACCTCCATGGACACACAGGGACACACCAGCCATCTCTACGGACACATGGGGACACACCAGCCACCCCCATAGATACACTGGGACATACTGGCCACCTTCACAAACAGATAGGGATGCAACAGCCACTCCCATGGACACACTGGAACACCCCAGCCACCCCAGATACACTGGGACACCCCAGCCTTCCCCACAGCCACACCAGGCCACACACAAACCTTGCAGCTCACATCTTTACCAAGGGGCCCTCCTTTGAACAAAACTGCAATCCACTTTCCAAGTGCCCCCGAGACATGCTTGTCAGCTGCTTCTGGGGAGAATTTATTGTACATTTATTTATGTGCCACTCTACAGCAGCCATCAACTTGAAACACAAAGAGCCCAGTTGGTTTGGAAAAAAAGAGGAGTACCAAAATGTCAATCCTCATGCAGACTCAGTGAGAACTAGCTACCTCGGCTTTCGGATGGAGTGCCACTTTGAAAACGCCTTCAATTGGTCCTTAGCAATGCCTAGCCCACAGGTAGAGAAAGGGAACAAGTATCAGCCTTGGCCTTTGCATTAAAAAAAAAAAAAAAAAAAGGCAAGGATTCAACCATCTGGCTGAGCAGTGTTTCAACACCACAGTACACCAGCTGGACTTAAGCGATGTGGCTCAGCCTAATGCACGTGGCCATACAAACCAATATGAAACATCAAGGGAGGCCCGAGGGGTAGAGACAGGCACCTGGCTGTCACTGGCAGCAAGGGCGTGGCCAGGGGGTGGGGTATACTCCTGGCTGTGCTGCAACCCGGCCCTCAGAACCAGTACTCCGAGACGAAGATGTGTACATTGACAACGTTCCGGTGGGAAACCACGCCCCCCAACACGTAGTTCATCTCCAGCTTCAGGACGGCATAAAATGGGCCCACGATGGGCCGTACTTGGCGCACGACACCTGGGGAGAGAGCAGAAGGCATGCTGTTGGATGTCAGCAGTCATGCAGCAACATGGGTAGCTGGGAAAGGGATCCTTGGGAATTTTGAGGCTACAGTGGTAGCCCGAGGCAGACGCTTTAATCACCAGGGTAACCATCCCCTTCCACCTGGTCACTCTGGGTTGCTTCCAGTCACTAGGGATAAGGTGACAGTGAGCTCACTACATCCCTTCTGTCACACACAGCTTGGAATGGGAGGGAAGCAGCCAGTGTGGCTTTGGGGATTGGCAGGTCTGGGGCAAGGCCAGCTCTGGTCCTTGTGGGGAGCTTGGGTTTCCTGTTCTACTACCATTTGTCTAACGGGGTTCAAAGGCCCTAGAAAAGACCTGAAATAAAATTGACCCTTCTCTCCTTCCATCCTTCCTTCTTAGATCCCAGACAAGGGATCCTGGGGAGAAAAAAAAAGCAATGGTTTATTCCTGGGACATCTAAAGATTACAAGGGTGGGTCCTCAATCCCTCTCTCCAGGAGTAGCAGTCCCAAGTCCCAACAAGTCAGGTCTTTGGACGTCCTGCAACATATAATCCAGGTACCCCTGCATGCCATCTGCCAACTACACATCACCCACAGACTTTTCCCTAAGCGAACCTGTTTTTAACTTGGGAAGAGGGCATTACAGACCTCCACAGGCAGTCAGCATCCCATTCTCATCCCCATAACAGCCACAGCATGGCAACCATGTCCCTCCAAAGGCCTATAACTAAATATGGCTTCTGTCAAAGCCTTGTCACCCTTTGCCTGCCACTGGGCCCCTCCCAGGGCTAGGTCTGCCTGCCAGGTTGGGTGGGGTCACAATGCTGGCTGGGCCCATAATATTCACAAAGTTCCTTAGAATTCACGCATGATACTTTTTCTCCCTGTGGGCCCCAGGCCCACAGGGTGTCTGCCAGCCACTGTGACATTAGCCATGGGAGAGCAAGGGTGTTCATACCATTCGGCACATGGCTAAAAAGCTGCTGCTCAAAGGGACCCTGAGAGACCAATGAGCCTGTGATCTGCTACAGGACAGTGGTATGATAAATGTCCCAAGCTCTGACTGGATCCTGCTTCGTCCCTATTAAGCAGTATTTCAATATAATTTTATGGGGACTGGAGAGATGGCTCCACTGGGTTAAGAGGGACCCAAGTTCGTTCCCTAGCACCTACACTGAATGGCTTACAACACTATATGACTCTAGCTCCAGGGGATACAAGCCTCTTCTGAACTCTCATGCATATATACAAAGAGATTAAATTTACATATATAAAAACATATACATATAATTTATATATACATGTATATTTATACTGATATTTTATGTAACTTGTATATTTTATTCATCTACTCACACACACACACACACACATATATATATGTATATATATATACACATATACTGTTGATTGTGTACAATGATATATAATATTTCAACATATAACATAGACATCATAAAATGAGTAGGTTTCAATCAGGGTCTCATGCAACCCAGTCTGGCTTTAAACAAATTATGTTAATAGATCATGACCTAAAATTCTTGATCCTCTGGGCCCCATTTTGGGGGATTATAGGCCTGCATTACCATGCTCAACTTGAATAAAATTTTAAATGATAAGGGTTATATTATAGCTACATGTTGATATAATATTTAAATGTTGATCATACTATCACACCTACAGGTTGACATGTATGTCAATATATCTTGAGTGACCATTCGTACATACGTGTGGGACTCCTCACAGGGTCCACAGTTTAGACACACAGTCATGACTGGGCATGTGGTGGTAGACGCCTAACATTGAAATATGTAAGAATGGAGAGGGGCCTGGTGAGTTGGATCAGTGGGTAAGATGTACTCACCTGATAGCCTGAGTGTAGTACCTGGCACCCATGGCAGAAGGGGTGAATGGACTCCTGAAAGCTGCCTTCTGTGCATCCACGTGTGTGTGTGTGTGTGTGTGTGTGTGTGTGTGTGTGTACACTAAATAAGATAAGGTTTTATAAAAGAATGTAGAGAATGCAATGGTAGTTGTAAAGGGTGGGTCTTGGTCAGAAAGATGAGAGAGAACTCACTTGTGGGGCACCCAGATTGAGTGTGGCCAACCAGAATCAGAGGAGTTACTTAACTTCTCTGAGCCTCAATTTCCTTTTCTGTGGACAGACATAAAACCCAGAAATCTTCACAAACAGAAACCAAACAAACTGGGGGCCCAGGCCTGCAATATTAGGCACTTGGGATGTAAGAGCAGGAGGATATCGAGTGTTCAAGGCCTTCCTGGACAACAGTGTGAGTTCAAGGCCAACTTGGGAGCTTAGTGATCCTGTCTCAAAATAAAGTTTCCAGATAATGTAGCTCAGTGACAGAGCACTTCCCAGCAAGTGTGAGAACCCTGGATTTAGTCCCCAGCAAAACACACACACACACACACACACACACACACACACACACACACACACTCTCACTCACTCACACACACATTCAGAAATGACTGCTGGCTATAAAACAAGCAATATTTCAGTGTGATCTCTGCACTCCAATGGGTAGGAAATGTTTGCATCTAAACCCATCATATCAGGGAATCTATGAAGGTTCATTTCTGTCATATCTGAAGACCGGAACTCCATACTGTTGACTGGTTTGTAAAAGTCACATGGTGGGACAAACCAACAAGGCAAGGGAAGGACTACAGGGCCTCCAGGTGCCAGGCCTCATCACAGACATGAGTCACTTTCAGAGCCTACAGTGGCTCAGGATCTTTGCACACAGCAAGAAAGATGACTAAGGACAGCTCAAGATGCTGCTTAGGTTAGGCAAGAGCTTGTGTGGGTGCAGGCTCAAGGAATGTGTCCCTTCCAGCTCGCCCAGAATCTTCTGTCTTCTGCCCCTTTGACCTGAATGAAGTCTGTGTGGTACCTGCAGCTAGCCACAACTTCCCTCAGCCTAGAACTATCTTTCCCACACTAGACCCCTCAGAGGGCCCCCGCTCTCACCCCTTCCCGGCTGGGCATACTTTCTTGCACCTTTGTTTTCAGAGAATAGGTTTCCTCTGTCTCACTAGTTCAAGCCTGACTTTCACATTCTTGCCCTCACCTTGACTGAAACCAGGCTGCAGTGTTTCATGAAAGATGATGCAAAACTCAGCTGGTCCCTAGTGCCTAGAACTCAACAAATATCAAATGAATGGATAGTTCTGGTGCCAACTTTTTTTTTTTTTTGGTTTGGTTTGGTTTTTTCGACACAGAGTTTCTCTGTGTAGCCCTGGCTGTCCTGGAACTCACTCTGTAGACCAGGCTAGCCTCAAACTCAGAAATCTGCCTGCCTCTGCCTCCCAAATGCTGGGATTAAAGGTGTGTGCCACCACACCTGGCTTGGTGCCAACTTTTTATTCATAGTTTCCTATCACCTGCTATTTTCTCATCCACCTGTCATCCATCTATACACCTACTTATCCACCAACCAGTGGATCTATCCATCTATCCATACATTGGTCCATCCATCCATGCATCCATGCATGCATCCATCCATCCATCCATCCATCCATCCAACTAACTTGGACCAACTCATCCAACGAACCCATCTATGTCATTTGTTCTTCCAGCCATCCTTCCATCTACCCATCTATCCCTCTATCCAATGGAGGTCAATCTACACAGGGAGATTTGGGGAAGTTTTTACAGAGGCACAGATATTTAAATTGGGTTTCGAAGAGTAAGTAGGGACCCAGAGAGCAGGAAGGACATGTGTTCTCAGCTGTAATGCTCCACCTGCCCAGTTCACAGGACGTTCCAGCTAGCCTCCCATTCAGCGCAGACTGCATTGTGCTCATGACTGCTCCACCCTCCCCAGGGCAGGTACCTGGCAGGAATTCAGCCATGATGACTGAAGGAGATGGAGATACGGAGGAAAAGAAAGGAAGTCAGTTCTTGAAGCCACACTAAGAATGCATCACTATCTGGCCTCCCAGGTGGCATTTCATCCTGTATGATCTGTTTTAAACTCCTGTAAATATTCTCCGAGAGCAGAGAACCCCTTCCTCCATGGGCCCCATGGGCTAGTGTGGGCTATGGCACAAACTAGGAGTCATGAGGCCCATTCTGGGAGTCAGAAATTGGCTGGAGGCACTCCGTGGTTTCTCCCTCCTGTTCTCCTGAGCTCAGGTCTTCCTGTCCCATGTCCCTGTCACCTTCCCACGAGGAGCACTGTGACCACCTTCTTCACTATTGTACTTCTCACTCCACAGGGTTCTAGTCTGTGTTTGCCCATAGCATTTGCCTTCTTAGAGCACGCCATGGAGGACAGTAGGCTCTCTCATTGAAGCGCTGTCCTACGATGCACACTGAGAGAGCCGGGAGCAGCTAGCCCTAAATGGAAGTCTTTATCAAACCCCTCTCCTTCAAGGCTCAGGGACCTATGCAGAAGAGGAGGCAGAGAGAATGTAAGAGCCAGAGGTCATTATGACTCTAGGGAAGACAGAAGAGGACTGATGCACACATACATGTACTCACAGAGACTGACAGCACAGATGCACAGACATATACAGATGCAGCCCAGACACAACCCCAGCACTGAGGCCAGGAGTGGACAGAAGGTTCCACCCCCAGTCAACCTATTTGCAACTGATCCCTGATGGGAGGGAAAGTCAGTTTTCTCCAATAAAAGGCCACCGGGTAGATCAACCCCATTCCAGAGCAGACCTCATGCTCAGGAGTAGTTGACAAGCACAGAATGGACTCCGTGTTTCATCTGTGTGTGTTTTGTTATTGGAATGGTTTGATTTTTTTTTGAGAGAGAGAGAGAGAGACAGAACATGAAGTTGGGTGGGTAGGGAGGTGGGGAAAATCTGGAAAGAGTTGGGGAAGAGAAAATTTTAGGATCAAAATATATTGTACAAAATTTAACAAGAGCTCCAGAAGGCTTTGGCGAAGGGCATATTTCTTTGACCCGTGTAGCAGCAAGCAGCCCATTTCCATCTAGCCTGACATGCCCGTCCCATCTGGAGGGGCGTTCCCACCTTTTCAAAGGCTCTGGCAAACGGGACAGATGGTTCATTGGGTAAAGTGCTTGCCTTGCAATCAGGACCTCAGTTAGGAACCTTAGCATCCGTGTCAAGGTCCACGTGTGGTGACGTTGTGCACTGTAATCCTGGTGAAGGCAGATGCGGGGCAGACAGGTGGCTCCCTGGAGCTCAATGGCCGCTAACCTAACCTACTCAGCAACATCCAGGCCAATGTTGAGCAGAGGGTAGTTGGTGCCTAAGGACTAACAGTCAAGATTATCCTCTGACATCCACGCATACACTATGCATGCATGCACCTATATGCCATGCATGTATACACCTGTATTCACACATACCATGCACACATGTGCTCGAGAGCACACACACACAGGCATAGTGCTACCAAACTCAACAGCTTTAACCTTCTAAATCCTCGTCTTAGGCATTTCTGCTCCAGGTCCCTGGCACTTCTGGTATTCCTCCTCTGCATGTCTGTACCTCTTAGAGATATAATTAAGCCTGTTTTTTCCCCCTATTGAAAAGTGTAGCCCCCTGGGGCAGCTCACCTTCATGTCTCGGCTCTGCTGTGTAACCTGAAGCTGATGTGCTGGGATTCTTGATCCTGAACACAAAGTCGCAGGTCCAGGAGGGGAAGTCTGTCTCCTGGGATCGGTGCCCCTCACACTCACCCCCGAGCCCATCCAACCCCCTTCCACGAAACGTATTCAGTTGCCTATCAACCGCTTAAAACGACATCAAAATCGTCTGGGCTCTCCGCACATCCAACTGGCTTTCAAACATTCTATCCAGATAGCTGGTCTGTGCTGGCCAGTTGTGTGACCTTATGCAAGGCCTCATGTGTTCAGCTTCTGACATGAAAGTGCTGTGATTCGAACTGACAGGGTGTGATGGAATAGACCGGGCTGTCAGAGTATTTCAACTAACAAGATGATGAATCAAGACACTGAGTGTGATGCGGTAGCAAGGGGACAGACAGCGGCTTGAGTGGGGAAAGGCACACGAGACAGTCTGAAAGCTACGTGTCATCGCCAAGCAGAGAGTAAGAAACTTTCCCTCCCTGCAGCCAGACTAGGGGTGGAGTGCATTTAGTGTAAAGCCAGGGCATGGTTAGTCCTGCATGCCTGGTTCTTGGGGCCTCTCAGTGCCTGGTTTACTCAATGAATGGCTGCTGAATGTGTGAACTATAGGGGTCAAGCATTGGATGTAATGTACAAAGTGGGAAAATATTGCGAACTAGTGACCAACAGCCCAAAGCATTGACATTTCAGATGGTGACCACCTGTAAGCAGAATGGGCAGTAAGGAAGTGTTGGGCTCACTGTCTGGCCTCAGTGGTCACCTCCCCCCATGCCAGACACTGGAAAGATGATGTCACCAGATCCAGCAATCCCCCAGTATCAGAACCACAGGCTGTGACAGGTAGCATGAGCCATAAGAAGGAGCTTGAGTCAAGGAGGGGACACTGTTGGCTCAGTGTCCTGAACACACGGGGCCTATGTGATGGGGACTTTGGGATGTCTGCACACACATGTCCTGAGGTGCAGCAGAATGAAGTGGGAAGAATCCTACATCTGAATGTGACGTTCATCTATTTCATAACTGCCTTCTACACGCAGCTATGTATGCAGCATCCTTCGGAATGTTGCAGAGGAAGGCGAGTTTACCATGTGGGATATTCTTCGTGCGGTTTCAGACACCCATCAAGATTTTGGAGCATTTTGTATGGGGGTGGGGGGAGTAAGGAATGATTGACTTGAACATAAACATGACTAGGATGCAGTTGTGTGGGGAAAGAGCCTGCAGGGCAGGGGTGAAGACCCCCCAGTGGCTAGGCTGAATTTGGTCCCCACTGTTGATCTGTGCAGACGACCGGCTTCATCCACGAGGAAGGAGGAGCCAAAGGTGAATTGCTGAGAGTAAGATGTCCCAAATTCCAGCTACCAGGGCCACGAGTCCCAGTCCAGGCAGGACTGATCCCAAAGCTCAGCTCGCTATGTGACATAACCTATGGATGCTTCCACTGTATCCTGCCTGGGCCTGACTCAACAATACTCCAGCAAGGAGCTGGAGAGATGGCTCAGTGGTTAAGGCCACTTGCTGCTCTTTCAGAGACTGGGGCTTTGGTTCCCAGAACCCACATGGTGGCTCACAACCATCTATAATTCTAGTGTCAGGGCATCTAACACCCTCTTCAGACCTCCATGAACACCAGGTATGCACACAGTGCACAGACATATATGTAGGCAAAACACTCAAACACACGGAACAAAATAAATAGTTCTTTAAAAAAAAAAATCATTCAGTGAACTCGGCAGAGGTATCTGGAATTTTAGAGCCAGCACAGCAGGAATTAGGGCTGTGTCTGAACTCCCCATACTCTGCCTTCCCTGCTTGCCCAAGAAACCCCCTAATGGCCGGAAAGGAAGGAGGACAGGTGTCTACGCTGCATATTTAGAATACCAAATGTCACTCAGCATGTTTCAGCAAAACTCATCAGCCATATTTTGGGATTATTATAAATGGACCCCGCCCCAAGTCTCCGGTGAGCAAAAGCAGATACATCAAGCAGACACCTGCAGGCAGCCAAGTGGAGGAGGTAAAGTCCAGGGCGCAGCTGCCCTGGCGAGAAACGAAGAGAAATGCCAAGAGATCAAGCTTGGCTCTCCACCTCCCTGACCCACATCTGGGACAGGGAACCTGCATTTCTGCAGCACTAAGAACTGCTGGTTGTGACTGGGGCCCAGTACTACTGTTTTCTGTGGTTTGTTGGGGGAGGAAATACAACTCAGGTTGGCTGAGTGACTCCCTGAAGGTCACACAGCTAGGAAGGCACAAATCAGGACTCCAGAACCTGGGCCACTATGCCTTCTTCCTCTGATCCATGTGGCTTTAACAAAAGAAAGACAAGAAAGGTTTGGAGAATACTCTGGAAGGATGCGCTCCTAATTGTACTGAATTGTATTGGGAGGAGCAAGGTGCTGTGTCCTTTTCCTTTCCTATGTCCCTGCCTTGACCTTAGTGCTCCTCACCTACCTGCAGGGTCCTCCCAACCTAATCCCAACCAAACATACTGAACCCTAACCCACCCTCTCCAGGACCTCTCTTCTTCCTCCCCGTGGTTGTCGATCTCCACACTTAACTGATGTACAATCACCCAAGAGACACCTCTAGGTTTCCCTGAGTATTAACTGGGATGGGTGGGGCCACTCACAGGATGGGGACCCAGACATAAAGGGGGTAAAAGGTGAAAGGCAGAACAGGTGCTCCCTGCCTGTCCCCTGCTTCCTAGCTGCCATGAGGTGAGCTAATCCACGGTGCCCTCTCTGTCATGATGACCTATGCCTTTGAGAACCAAGGTCGGAAAGGAAAGCTCTCCTGTTTCTCTCAAGGATTTTGTCACTGAATGAACAAAAGAAATCAAAAAAGGAAGACATGATCGCTCCTAGATACGGTGGAGAAGAAGGTTTCCTGTAGATATGAAAGTCAGCATAGCCAGAGGTGGGGACATCTGGGAGAGGACATGACCCTGAGCCACGGGAGGACAGGGGGGAGAGGAAAGAGGAGAGCTAGACCAAGGGACCAGGAGGGCAAAGGGTAGATGAAAAGGTTAGGTAACCAAAGTGGTGGGGCTATATAGAGGAGGACAGCCTAGCCCCTGGACTAGAGACGGTTAGGGTAGGGGGCAGGATGTGCCAGCTAGGAGGACCTTGTAATAGGCAGGGACTGAGGGATGCTGGGAGAACCTGACAGCCAAGTCCAGTTTGATCTGTTAATGAGCACTTCAGTCATTTGTCCCGAGTTTAAGGCCTAACAGTCATATGACAAGAAAGCCCTACCTGGCTTCCCAGAGCCAGGAACTTGGAGCGGTTCTGGCTCTCAGCTGATACTTTCTTCCAACCCCAGGCTCACTCATCACCAGAGTTCTCTCCTCCACACAGGCCCTTGGGCCAGGGCTCACTGTTTCCACTGGAGCTTGTAGCCCCTTCATCCCCACGGTCTAGAAGGTAAGTCTAGTAGCAGGGTCCTCCAGTGGTTCTGGATACCTGATGGGTGCGAGTGCCTGGTACCTCCTAGTAGATGTTTTTATGTATATTTGGACCCATGTACATATGTGTATGTGCTCAAGAAACAAGGTGGGGGGGGCAACTCAATGATGGATCCGTGGTCTCATCTATCCCGAGTCTCAGCAGGACAGCTTAGCAGCCCTTCCCATGTTCCAGGCCCTCACCCTGACCCTGTTGCTGGTTATTTCTCATCTCTGTAACCTCTGACCATCTTGGCTTGTATTCAGTCTGGGCCCTTCTTTGTCTCTCCTCTCACCATGCTAATGACCTCATCTACCCTCTGAGGCCCTAACTACCTTCCCTTCTGGAGGGATCCAGCCCATGACTCTAGTCACATCTCTGAGGGTGTTTGACAAGCGTTTTAGACTCAATGTCTGAATGAGCAGTTTATACCCTTACAATTTCCTGTCGCCACACCACTGCTTACAGCTGTTAGAACCAGATACCTGCCATCAAACCCGAGTCCCCACTGGCCCATCAACAAATATGAACCGCCAACCCGACCATATCCCTATCTGTCCACACCCTACCCTTCCTACCAGACCCCAATGGTTAGAGCCACTATCATCTTGGCCTCCCGGAGGATGGTGGCCATCCCAGGAGGCACCTAGAGGAGCCTCTCTCTGTGTGAGCTTCCTGCATTGCTCGGTGGAAATCCACAGCAAAGGCTTCCTGTGGCTCCAAGGTCCCGAGGTCCCCTCTCATTCCTCCTCTGCCTCAGCTGCAGCTCTGCAGTGAGCCCATGCGCCTTAGGGCTCTGTGCGGGCTGTTCTCTCAGCGTCCAGTGAGACGCTGGACAGGTCAGTAGGCATCACCCAGCCTAAAGCCTGGGTCTCCAGCCAGGTGCTGTTTAACTCTACAGTGATCAAGACAGAAAGACTATACCTTATGCTCTCTGTTCTCTGAGCTGAGGAGCAGGAGGGAACAGCAGATCTGGGCTGCAGATATCCCTCCAGCCAAGGAGCAGGGAGATACAAAGTTAACACTGGAAGGGGGCCACCCACTGGGTCTCAGGTTCTACCATGAAGAGTAGAGGCTGAGCTCTTTCAACCGCAGTAGGCAAGGGCACTCCTCAAGCGTGTCCTGAGCTCTGCAGTACTGCCAGGCCAGCATGGCAAGGTGATGGAGACTCACTGTCTGGGAGGCAGCTCCAGGGCAGGAGGCATGCACCAGCAGCCATGAGCACAGGAGGGCTCTGGTGGGCAGAGCAGTATCCCAAGACTCCCAGGGTCCACATCTGGCTTGTTCAGAGGCCTGTCCCAGCACTGTGCACACATGGCCCACCTGCAGCCCCACCTGCTGGCTGTGCTGCACTGTGCACACATGTCCCACCTGCAGCCCACCTGCAGCCCCACCTGCAGCCCCACCTGCTGGCTGTGCTGCCATTCATCTACAGGCATCATCGGGCCTCACTCTGGGAATGGGTAAGGGGAATATATGGATGCTCCTTTCCTACATCTAGTCCTTTATACCTCCTCACCAACCCTGCAAGAGACACCTTCTCAAGACCTGTGCCCGTCATCTGTTCAGATGGACATCCTACACTCATGTACCTACAGTTTACAGTCCCCAGGTGCTTCGGTACATCTCTACAAGGACCAAGTGAGCTTAGAGGATGAACTTTCCAGATACTTGCCAGGCCAGCCTTCCAGTCTAACCTTAATGATCACCATTGCCCAGGAGTGAGGCAGGCATCATCCTGGTCCAACTTCCTTAGGAACCAGGACAGTTCCACCCTCACAGTTGCAACTGCCTAGCTCTTGTAACTGGGTGATGGCATATTTAGTGCTTAGCTTGGGTAGGGCACCCCATCATACCACCTGTTCCTCTTTTGGAGCGGTGCCTGCAGGGGGCTGCTGGCCATCAGCTAAGCTAGGCTGTGGGCCTAAGGGGTCCCGGAGCTGTCCCAGCCGGGAAGGCAACACTGTCACCATTGGGCCACCTCTCAGGCCACACCCTGAATTCCAGGGGGCATTTGGAGTCACCTGGGCAAGGGCCGGGACTCTTGACTGTTCTTCATGGCCCTTTAGCATCACCTCAGTAGGCCCCTAGCAGAGATCACGCCTCCACCGAGCTCTTCCCCATACTCATGGCTGTGGGTTGGGAGTGTATGTCTCATATTTAAGTATCTGCATCTGTGAGCTTGGGGGTGGGCCATCTCCTATGATGCTGAGAGGTCTTAGGCAATGAGTAGATCCTAACTTTGCTCCACACCTGCTCCCCACCCCTAGGGAGCCCAAAAGGTGTCTGTCCTCTTCTTACCCTTCTATCTGGCCCCCTGTGAGAGATGCACCTCCCCGCCCCCTGCCCTGCCTGCACCTCCCGCCTGCCTCGTGGCAGAGTCAAGCCCTGGCCCATCCCAGACTGAGGAGGAGGAGGCTGGGCCCCTCACCAGGGAAGCAAGTTGGCTGCTGGCCAGGGTGTGGCCCCGGGTGACAGGGCTGTGCCTCCCAGAGAAGAGAAGGCGCCTAATCCCTGGGATTTGCTGTGAAAGCCAGGACAGGGCCAATCACTCCTCGCTGGGCAGGGATGGCTGCGCTGTTGTTTTAGGTGGAGTTTCTGAATGTCGTTTGCAGTGCCCACTGATCCCAGGCCAAACCTGCCAAATTGGATTTCAGGGCAGGGTCAGTCTCTCATATTTAACCCTTTAGGAGGTAATGGTTTAGAGAGGCAGTTCAGATCCTCCTAGCTCGGCCAACAATGATGAATTGACGCCAAAGAGCCTACGAAAGCAAGACCTTAAGTCTTGAGTGAGTTCTTCTGGCTGTGTTCTGGGGCCACCGTGTACAGGTGTACACTGCGTACAGACGGAGCTAGGAGTGGCATCCCTAGGATTCTGTAATGCATAACACGTTCAACTGCCCATGGCAGTCCTGACACATATGACTCTCACCCTTTTGAGATATGTAGCCAGCTTCTGAAAACCTTCAACAGTGGAAACCCAACAGATGTGTTAGAGAAGCTGGCGGGCAGTGTTTTGAAAGCATGTGAGTGGACCTGTTTCCCAGACATCAGTGCAAGGCCTGGCACAGGGCAGGGTCACACCTGCCCTCCTGGGATGAGTAAGATAATTCAAGATTGGCAGAACATGGGAGGCATGCTCTCCACTTTGCTGTAGGCCAGGTCACTCATCAGCCCAGGCTATATAGGACAGGCCTGTCAAACAGTTCCCAGGCAGTGAACTGGAGTGAACAGCCCTACACTACCCCATTAAAGCATGTGTGTAATGCCACCCAAGGGTGCTCTGAGCTTCCCCAAGGAGTTCATTTGTTCACAGCCCTAGCAGGCAGAGCGCTCTAACCCTCTGCTTAAATACACACATCACCTTGATCCTTATGGTCCCACGAGGCAAGAACTACTGTGTTGATATTCTGAGATGAAAACGGAGAATGTGTGTGATCAGACTGAAGCTACAAAACTGGAAGTGAAGACCCACAAATCAAGCCTGGAACAGCTTGTATCAGGGCCTTTTGGAACCAATTGTACATGACCCTAAAAGAAGCAAACCAGCCCTTGGTATTTTTTAAACAGTATGCGTCAGTTGATGAGATCTGTGCCCTGTGCACCCACGGATGAGACTTGAAAATGAAAAGTATTTCTGTGACCTTTAAGAGGGGGTGTGGGGCGGGGCATAGCGGATCATACCTCTAATATTAGCACTTGGTGGGGGGTGGTAAGGCAGGAGGACTGTCACGAGTTCCAGGCTAGCCTGTGCATCAAAGTGAGACTTCACTTCAGAACAAGGGCAATAAATAAAAAGGTGGGGTGTGGGAGAGCTGCAGGAGTGGGGATACACTTGTGCCCGGGTGATGTCGGAAACATGGAATACTTTTTCATATTTAAGATCAGCGCCTACTTTTGAATACTGGCTGGACCATTTCTCACCAGCAGGGCTCAGATCCTTGGACACGGTCTCCAGTTCTGTACCCCTCCCAGACCTCAGTGTGGGCCATTCAGGTGTCTTTCTTCTTAGGGATCTCCCTATCAGACAGACAGGCTACATGCACGGTGCAGATAGGCCTTCATGATGACCCTTTCATCACAGGGTGCCATCATGGGGGGCTCATGCCTGATTGATCTATAATGTATCAGGCGTACCCATGGACTTCAACAAAGGCTCTGGCCCAGGCAGCTCCCTAACCCTACTCTTCAGGTTAGCTGAATGTGTGTGTCCAAAGCACTACCCTGCTGCTGGTCCCGTGAGACACCATCTCTTCTCTGGAGTCTGTAAGGGATCGACTCTACCTGTTCCTTCCTGGGCTCAGCTATGTTCCTCCTGTGTCCCACCTGACCACAAACTTGAACCTGCTTCCACCCCAGCCAGATCTGGCATGTATAGCCACTCTCAGACGTGACACCAGAGACCCTGGACTCACAGCAACTGGACTTGTGTTGTCCTCTACACACCCGACACACAAAGGCCTCTCTCACAAATCCCTTTCTGGGTCATGGTGAGAGGGACTCTGTAATCAGGGTATCTCTTTCCCAACCTAACTCAGCAACAGTGCCCAAATCGAGCCAGCCCATCTTTTCGTCTTGCATTCCAACTTTCCCAGCTACATGGGGCTTGGCCAGCCACGCCCATGCGTGGGACTGAGGAGGCCACCCTTCTGCTCCCCAGGGATACCTAGAAGCTGTGTCCCCAAAGCCATCTAGGGGCTAAGGAGCTTTAGGACAACAGAGAGCAGACCTACAGGCTTGACTGCTAGCTGGCCAGAGGACCCATTTTTCCTCTGCAAACAGCCATATCAGTTCCAAGTGGCTATCATCCTCGAGGCTGTACTAATGAAGGAGTTCAGTGCAGAGGCTGGGTGACAGTTCCTGACATCAGGTGACTCCAGAGCAAAACTTGGCAAAGTCTCCTAACCCTGTGCCTGCACCTGAGGTGGCACTAGGGTCTTGAGACCCCGCCCTGATGCTATACTACTACATGGTAAGCTGCCCACAAGCAGAGCAGGGAACCAATCAGGAGTCAAGCATCACGTGCATCCACACATTTAGCCTCCTCATACACTACACACTCATTGCTGCTCTCGGCCCCCGACCCGGCCCTGAACACATGCTAAGTCAGATCTTGGGACTTGCCCAGAAATGAGTATAAAGTGCAGAGAGGGTGGTCATAACCTTCCTGGATTACTCGTGGCACCGACCGCAACCTAAGTTCCCAACCCTGGAATTAACTGCTCAGGCACTGTGGCCCTGGAGGCTGGCCTGCCAGTCCATGGGCAGATGGGGGTGGGTAGGCAGAAGGACATGATGCTGAGTGTCCCCACAAGCCCTGGTATAGCACCTGCTAGAGCAGAGACTCATGGGTACTAGCCAGGTGGAGAATTGTGGGCGCTCCAGTATCCTGTCCCACTCCCCAGTGAACCCTATCTCCTGGTCTCATGGATCTCAGAAGGTCTTTACTCCTAACTGTCAGGTTGGGTCCAGAATCCCAAGACTATTTATATGGGACCCAGACCTACCAGTGTTGGCAGATGCCAGTGGGATAGACATCATTGGGTATACACTGCCAAGAAATGAGCTTCATGGTCACCTCATAGGGGTCGATAAAGTGACTGTGAAGTGGACTGGCCTTGGGTCTAAAGTAGTCCTCCTACACCTCCCACCTGACAGTTGTGTGACCTCCTCCGAGAAGCCTGCCTTGTGTGCTCCACTGTTACCATCAGCACCATCACGGCTGTCTATAAGTAACTATGAGGCGATCTTTCAAGCATCTAAGGGTCCTGTGGAGAATGATGAGGTGCAGAGTCAGGGTGACAATGCAAAATTAGGCCACAGGCCAAAAAAGCAAACAAACAAACAAAAAAAAAAAAACCCCACCAAACTCACAAACAGACAGATAAAAATGTATGGCTGAGCGTTCTCAGCTCCTCTTGGCTTGGTGAGGCTTTGATAGAACTTCTGGCAAAGCTGACATCTCATTCTAGATAGATTCTATTTTTTCACCTCTAGAAAAAAAATGGAGTTGAGAAGCTTCGTGGAGGCAAGCTAAAGAGAAACGCAGGGCCCAGGTACCCTCTAAACCCCAGAGGCTCAGGCAGGGCTCAGGCTGACAGTGAGTGGCCCACAATTTTCATGGCCAAGGCTACCCCATTACTCGTTCTATCCAGCTTCTCAAAGCACCCCTACTGCAGCTGGAATCTGCAGAGTTAAGTGTGAACTCCTGAGGAGACTGAGAAGCTCTGTGGTGGCCCAAGCATGCCCCAGGCATTTATAGAGCCACAGGCTGGAGGAGCATCCCTCAAGTCGCCCTGACAGCTGGAGAGAGAGGAATGCAGGGGGCCTTTGCAGCGGCTTCAGCTCTGCCCTGAGGAGCATCTCCCTGATCCCCTAAAACCCAACAGGCTACATTAGAAGAAGCCTGGCCTTTTTAGTCCTCCCTCCCCCCACCTCCCTCCCCACCTTTTCTCTCAAGCACTTCACTGTCTTGTCACTTTCAAGGGCCTGAATATCATGGCCACAGGGGTCAAAGGCTCATCATTGTCTGCTTATTTTGTGGGACTTCCAAACTTGGAGAACTCTGTCCATGCCAGCACTGGGTGTCTGTGGGTTCTAGGTCTGGGTAGGCCTAGGTTTGTGCTATTTCTACCCCATTGCCCGCCCTTGCTCCCTCACCCACCCCTGAGTGAAGATAAATTCCTATGTCCCAGGGACTGAAGGCTGGTTCCTGAATGCTAGGCTCACTGGGGCTCCTGAGTATGTGAGGAGACTATGCTTGGGCCTTGCTTCTCTAGGGAAGCCCTTTGTAAGGAGTGTCCATCCACATGGGTTGTGGCCTCGACAGGCAAGTATTTATCTAGCCCAGTGAGCAGACAGGTGCCCCGGCATGACAATACATAGGCCCATGTCCATTGCCAGAGTCACAGAAACCTCTTGATCCTGGATGGGAACAGCAGGTGGCAGGCCCACTTAGTCCTGAACCATGCTTTTGCTGATGGCCAAGCCTTGGGGGGTATTGCTTAAAGTGTAGCCTGAAGCGTCGGAAGATACCCAGCCCCATGTTTTGTGGTTGTATAGTCTTACAAGGTCATTGGACTCTATTCCCTCCTTTGCCCAAGGGAGAGCTTCCGGTCCCGTTCCCCCGCAGTCACGTTTGCAAGGACTGAACAAGAACTCGGGGGCGAGAGTATGCAGTGGTGGCAAGAAGCCATGACTGCTAAGGCCCAGAGTTGCTTTATGTTGGGCCAAAACTCAGAAAACTCCATCCCCACAGTGCTCAGGACTGGAGCCACGTACAGGGGGCGGGGGCGGTTCACCTCCGGGAGGGACATTTCCAGGTACACAGAGATGTTTCTGGGCAGAAAAGGTAAAAGGAATTCGGCTACAGGCAATCTCGGGGTAAATGTTCCAAGCAGAGAACTGGGAGCCTAAGACAAGAAGTCAGAAAGCAGAACCCAACCACAAACACAGCCTTCGTCCCCTTCGTCAAGACAACCAGCCCTACCTGGTCTCCCTCTCCACCCGGCAGGTGATGTGTGCACCAGATGGAACGCCCTGCCAACTTGCTGAGGAGTGGAAAAAGGCTGGGCCGCTCAGTCGGCAGAGAGATGAGCCCCAGGAATTTCCGAGGGCTGGGAATCCACCCCCATGCCGCCCAAGCCTAGAATTCCAAAGATCAGGGCACCCATGACCAGGCGCGGCTAGGGGGACGCTCATTCCCCACAGCCTCGGCTGCATTCCATTCCCAAGCCGCCCACTGCCTGCAGGTTACCTGTGGTCACTCGTCACCCCTGGAGCCATCTCATGGCCAGCTGGGCCCCCGAATCACTAAGAAAAGACCGACGCCCCCCCCCCCAAGTAGCCTTTGTTTCTTTCTCCTTCTGTGGAAGTGGCTGGGAAAGATGAGGCTTCCTGTCTCTATCACAAGCAGGACTTTCTGATGTAGCAGACAGGAAGCCAAAAAGCAGATGCACCCAGGACTGTTCTGTTTGGGGTGCAGCCATGACCCACTCACTGGGACTCATCTCTGCCCAGTTTCCCAGCTTAGATCACTCCAGGAACGATTTAGCTGAGAATAGATGTGGAAACAGGGAGGGCCAGTTCCTGAGAGAGCTGGGGTGGGCTAAGGAGGCTTGATCCAGCCTTGCAAGCTCACCTTCTCAGTATATTGATGGCCCAGTGCTCTCTTCTGGAGAAAGGCGAGCAGGGGGCAGGGGGCAGTATCTATCTCTATAAACACAGGCCATCCAAGGCCAGTAACTCAAGTGTTCAGAAAGTAACAGAGAGCAAGCAAACTGGAAGGTTCTATGGTTATAATCACAGCGGCCAGGGCTATGTCATGACATAGCAATAGGTCACTCACAGGGCAAGCACTAGGGGGCTTTTGCCGGCCAGTGCCAGGGTATTCATCTCTCACCCACACCTGAAGCAGGACAAACCCTTACCACTCCCCCACCCCACCCCCGACATAGACATAAAACCTCCCCTTGTCCATAGCTGAAGGTGAGACTTAGGACGGCTGGCAGCCGGGCTGCATGCCCTCTCCTTGGAATCTCAGAGAGGGCTGCTGAACCATTAATTGTAATTAACTAATTATCCTAGCTGCCAAACAGCGGAGGAGGAGGCCGGGGGCGGTGAGCCCCCAAATGACTCAGCCATGTTTACAACATGCAAACCCATTTAAGAGCTTGTAAAGTTGCTATAAATGGCTCTTTGGCAACAGGAGAATAACGATTCCCTTTCTCTAGCTGCCAGTTTAGCAACTGTCGGGGTTGGGGGAATACAGCCTGGATAGAGGTTTTGGAGATCCAACAGCGCCACCTGGAGGCCAAACTCATGGTTCGGCTCCAATCTAGATCTCACAGGCTCTATCTACAGCCTGAGACTAGAATACAAGGAAAACTGGTGTCCTGGGGGGAGCAGGGATTGTCACCCAGTTTCTCAAATGCTTCAAAATGTTCAGAGTGTAAATCTAAGTCAGAAGTGGCAGATAAGACCGTTTTCCATCACCATGAATAAAAGTTACTTAAAGCGCTGGAGAGATGGCTCAGCGGTTAAGAGCACTGACTGCTCTCAGAGGTCAATTCCCAGCAACCACATGGTGGCTCACAACAGTCTGTAACGGGATCTGATGCCCTCTTCTAGTGTGTCTGAAGATAGCTACAGTGATTTATTTATCATATAAATAAAATAAATAAATCAGTACTACTACTACTACTACTACTACTACTACTACTAATAATAATAATAATAATAATAATAAGTTACTTAAAGACCATTCTGGGGGCTGGTGAGATGGCTCAGTGGTTAAGAGCACCGACTGCTCTTCCGAAGGTCCTGAGTTCAAATCCCAGCAACCACATGGTGGCTCACAACCATCTGTAACGTGATCTGACTCCCTCTTCTGGAGTGTCTGAAGACAGCTACAGTGTATTTACATATAATAAATAAATAAATCTTTAAAA
>LR755204.1:82775-137839 GCA_902729485.2 Mus minutoides | reverse complement strand
GTCCCTAGCTGTGTCCGCTGGGCTCAGAGGAAAGATGGCGCGGCGGCGCGGTTCTGGCTGGGGGAGGCCCAGCCTCCGGTGGGGCGGAGTTCTCAGTTCCTGCCCCTGGAGTGAACTGCTGACCCGCTGCTCCCAAAACCACCTCTGCACTCACGCGTAACCCCAATGCGATCTTAAAGTCCTGGGGTGTCCCTAGCTCCATGCTACACTCTTAATGCTCACAAAGACAGGTACAGCAAACACGCTTAATTGAACAAATTACGTCATTGACTTCTTCCTTGCCAGATTCACTGTGTCTCAGTGACATCTATGGGCCCCATGCTCTCTCTCTCTCTCTCTCTCTCTCTCTCTCTCTCTCTCTCTCTCATATCTGGCAAGATATCCTCTCCACAGGCAGAGATGTGAGTCAGAAATTTCTTAAGAGCATGGCTCTCCTACGTTTCCTGGAGAAAGATCATTCTTTCCTGACTAAGAGATAAACTTCCTGCAGTCTTCAGTAAATCAAGAGTGGCCGTGAGGCACTTTCCTGGAGAGGCTGATACTTCCAGAGTCTACTGATCTATCCCTCTATTTGAAGATAGGGTTCTTAAATATGTCTTTGAGGCTTATATGTAATAATGCTACTTGGTTGTTGTGGAAGTTTGAATGAGAATGGCCCCCACAGGCTCATATATTTGAATGCTTAGTCATGAGAGGGTGGCACTATTTGAGAAGGATTAGGAGGTGTGGCTTTGTTGGAGCATGTGTGGCCTTGTTGTAGGAAGTGTTGGGTGGGTTTTGAGGTTTCAAACTCCCAGCGTTTTTCTCTTCCTGCTGACTGTGGCTTCTGATGTAGAACTCTGCTTCTCCCGGTTCTCTTCGGAACAAGATGTAGAACTCTCAGCTCCATCCTCAGTGCCATGCCTATCTGGATGTTGCAATGCTTTCTACCTTGATGATAATGGACTGAACCTCTGAACCTGTAAGCTAGCCCCAATTAATGTTATTCTTTATAAGTGTTGTTTTGGTCATGATGTCTGTTCACAGCAGCAAAACCCTAACTAAGACACTCACCTTTTGTACCCAGGCTTTTCATTCTTTGAATTTGTAAGACAAGAACTCAAATCCATTGGTGTACTGACTTTGGTGGCTATCCAGTTTCTGTGTCACTAGCTTCCCAGGAGAGTCTCTGGTGTTCCCCAAGGCACTTCAGTATTCCCATTACTACCAGGGTCTGACAACGTAACTGAGTTTATACTCTGATTTGCTAAGCCACTGGGATGCACAAACACCCCCCGTGAGCACCTCGAGGGTGGCAAGTTAGTCATTTACAACACCTGAACAAGTTTCTGCTTTTACATGTGCATCATAGGAAAATATAGTCAGGATTACTATTCATTTAGTGGCTGCCATGCACAAGACATACTGCCTGCACTGTCTCTCTGTTTCTCAGTACCTCTCAAGGCAGGCTGTGCAAACTGTGTTTCACAGGTAACAGAGAAGTTCCTGGAGAAGAAATAACTTCCTTTGGGTCATGTAGCTAGCATTGATTCAATCTTCTGCTCATGAGTTCTGTCATCTGTAGTGCCCTCCTGCACCCCCACCCCCAGCCCCCTGCAGAAAGATACATAGCAGGCAGAGGCAGCAAGCATCCAGCACTGTACAAAAGTTGCAGACACTCAGAATGAGCTAAGCACGGTGTGGGTTGGTGGCCAACTGCTGAGGTCAATTTAGCCAATGTTTATTAAGCAGCTTTTGCTGGCCACATACTGAGGGAGCAGCTGGGGAGACAATGATGCCTTGGCCACTGAGTTGAATGGAGAAGCTGTTGAATGGAGGATCTCATGGTCAAATGTGAGGGACAGATGTATAAATGTGCAATCACGACCCAGCAGGGCCAGTGATGTGCTGCTGTGCAGCGGAGGTGTCTGGAATCGGAGAGGCTCACAGAGGCAGGAAAGCTCCCCCCCACCCCCCCAAGCTGCATCCCAAACCCTGTCTTGTTTACCTGCCACAGAGGAAGCCACATGATATCATTTGCCCTCTCACTGGTAAAACTAGATTCTTTATTGTATTTTAATTTGTTTATTTAGTTATTTAGTTATTTACTTGTGTGTGTGTGTGTGTGTGTGTGTGTGTATGTGTGTGTGTGTGTGTGAGTGCGAGTGTAGGTGTGCATGAACATCAGAGGACAACTTGAAGAAATTGGTTCTCTCCTTCCACTGTGTGTGTCTCTAGGCTTGAACTCTGGTCATCAGGCTGGTCAGTACCCACTGAGCCTTCTACCAGCACCTCCTCTGTTTTCCAGGGCACACTTGCTACCCCAAGGAACCACCTGCATTTGATTTGCAAATGTTTTCCTTAGGTAGGTAAGATTTACATTCCTAAATCACACACACACACACACACACACACACACACACACACACACAGAGGCTAATTTGAAATTTACTTTTTACTGTGAACCAATGGTATGTTGCAGTGTGTTGAGGAGTCAGGGTGAGTCCACCTTACAGTACAGAATGGAAAATGACCTACACCCCATGTAGAGACTGTCTCCAACTAAGAGTTGGATACATTTGCAGGGCGTTTCCTTGATCCATGGTATACCCTCCAGCTGGGCTGAAGTTGCTTGGATGTATGTTTGATGGGTCTCTTCAGGCCACCCTCCTTATGAAATCTACAAAATAACTCACATTAACAAATTCTCTTTCTTTTATAGTATCTATAACAGGTAAAATATTAAAATAGCCTAAAAGAAAATTTCCTTTCCTTCTTTTAAGGTGGTGATTACCTTTGCACTTGTGCACTTTTATACCTCTATATATACTGTGCACATTGAAATATATATGATATATATGTTTGTATATGATATATATAAAATATGTGTATGTATCAGCTTTTCTTCATATATAAATAGCAACATGCTACAATACTGGCTTGCATCTTAATCTCCTTTTGTTCTTCCTTTTGACAATGTATTTTGGAGATTATCTGGTCTGCCATGGACCTGATGACCTGTTCCATTCTTCTCAATGGTAGTGTGATATTCTCTTGACACATTTTAACTGAATCACTTTTCATATACACTATGGCCATTGTTGGGTTTTGGTCATCATATATTGGATTCCAGTAAATACCATTGAACATACCAATTGGCCTCTATTTGAATGTTCTTTTTAGATGCTGTCATGGTTTTAATTATCAACTTGACATAATCTAGACTCACCTGGAAAGAGAGCCTCATGAAGGATTATTGACATCAGATTGCTCTGTTGGTTTCTTTGTGGGAGATTGCTTGGATTGCCTTAGTTGATTTAGGAAGACCTATCCTGAACGTGAATGTGCCTTCTGGTGTACCCCAGATAAAAGGGCACTGAAGGGAAAGCTTTTGCTTTTTTTCCAGCTTGGTTGTCACTCTCAGATGATGAGCTCATCTTTCCTGTTGGTACCACTGATCATTCTTTCACTAATACCATAACTAGCTTCTTTGAACTTCCTATATAGACTGAAACCAGTAGTTTCCTAGGAAACCTCTAGGTCTTCAGCACCCAATTTGGACAGCTGAGGCATCTGACCTTGTGGATTGAGTTAACAACTGGGCTCTTGCCTCTCTACCAGAGATGCAAGGTAAGAGATGGCCTTTGTTGGACTACTTTAGACATGTGGAAAAGCCAATCTAACAAATCCCTTTCTAATATATGCTCATTCTGTTGTTTCTCTTCCATTAGAGAATCTTGATGCATACAGATACAGTCCTGTAAGTAGGATCTTCAAATGAAATGCTGTATTATCTTAAAATTTGCTTAGAAATCACTCAACTGCCCTCTCAGATATGGTGGTGGTAATTCATACTACCATCAAAAAGCACAGAAAGACACCTGTTCCTTCCCACATTCTGTGTATGATTGTGATCTACTTCCAAGGACACGGTTCAATGATGTTAGGTATTTTGAGTGACAAAGTGGGTATAAACCAGATACTAGAGGCTGGGCATTGACACACACACTCACACACACAAAAATCATTCAATTAGCTGGGAACAGTTGGACGTCAATATTTGGGGCCAAAATCTTGCCTCTTGTGTTCTCCAGGCACGACAAGGATGCCTCTTTATGACTATTGTGGTACCAGGTGCATTTGGCCTTGTCTTTTCACTTGTTAATGACATCTGTCTACCTCATATTTGTATATTCTAGAAAGCTGGCTTATTTGTTTCCTCCAATTAGCCTTTGTCCTTTCAAAGGTTCCCTCTGATCTCTGTGTTATCCCGGGTTACAGTGTGGTGTGCCACGCTGTCGCTTTCTCCATTTCCACCTGCCTTTGCAATGGGTCTTAAATGGATGAGCTTATCACTCCAGGAGGCAAACATACACGGTGCAGGTCTGCCAAGCTCACTATCATTTTCCTTAAATGTTAGATGTATTTATGTTATTGCTCTGGAAAGCAGTGATCCAAGGAGAAATTAGTGTTTTGAGAGGACCCTGGACTCCTTACAATGGCAAGGGAAGGATGTATGTACCTACCAGAAGCCATGAGGTAAGGTCTCTCCTCTCTCCTCTCATTGAGTCATTTGATTCTCACTTATACCTAAGTATTAGTTATGCTGAGACCTCTGGACATATGGCATCACCATCTCTGCTTTTGTGAATTTCAGTGGGACAAAAAGAAAAGCCACAGTAGGTTGTTATTTGATATGAGCTTAGATGCTGTAACAGTCTAAGCAGTAGTCAGGCATAGGTCCATTTCATAAGAGATTGTAAAGGGAGCTTTTCCTCTTGGAGGATGCTGTGAAGATATACAGCATTTTAGAAGTTCACACATGAGACAACTGTTGATAATAGCGTCTGCTGATCTTTATCAAAAGATTATCAGGTAGAAAAAGTAACCTGCTAGTCAATTATTCAAAACCAGACTTCCTTAATACTCAATTAACAATAGACATTTCACCTATCATTATTTAATTCTTTTCTTTTAAAACTTTGTATTGATTCTTTTTGAATACCATATCCTACATCCCAGTCTCACTCATTTCCTTGTCTTTCTGTATCTGTTCTCTACCCTTGCAACTGCTCCACACAAAGAAAACCAAAACTAAAACCAAACCAAAACAAAAAACTCAACAGCAACAAAAATCTATCTCCCTGTGAAATCAGCGATGGTGTGTTTTACAGTATAACCCTTTTGTCCAAACAACCTTACTTGCAAATGTTCTTTGCTATGAATCATTTTCTGGTTTGAGGCCTCTGGCCTCTGCTATATACCAACACTGGATCCTCACTGTGACTCTTGGATAGCTTGTTGTCCTATGTCCTGGAAACCCTGCTGCTTCTGTTCTGCAGGATTGGCCCCTTCACATGCTCCTGCAGTTCATAGATGGGGTTCATGTTGAGGTGGCCCAACTCAAAGTCCTGGATCTGAGCCTGGGTGGTGGCTGATTTGGTTAGCCCACTAGCTCTCCTGCATTCATGCCCTCAGGGCTGGCTCTCCTGGACCCACTTACCAGGTCTAGCTCCATTGTGTTGCCAAGTTGAGGTGCTGGGTCTGCTTTGCTGATGCTGTAGCCTGTGAGGGGTTGGGCCAGCTCTCCCACCTGCTGCAGGTGGTGAGGGGTGGTGCCATCTCTCCCAGGATCATGCCCTTGAGGCTAGCTTCCTTGTGCTGCCCAGGTGAGGTATGGAGTCTGTTCTCCTGAATGCTGCAGTTGGAGAGGGATGAGGCTAGCTCTGCACAGCCCTGTGACATAAACATGGCCCCAGGGGACAGCCTTGATCAGGGACATCTGCTTGGCCTTTAGTGGTAACATGGGCCATGGAATCAGACATCAACACAGACCTCCTGCTCCCTCAGGACCACCAACCCAAACATAATCATCATCAGCATTACAGGCCAGGACCTCATTGTGGCCTTAGGTGGCAGTGCAGGCTACTCAATTCAGGCTGTTCCTCACTGCCCAGTTCTGCCTGTCTTCATTGTACACACACTGTTCTGCTTCTCTCCCCCCCCCACCCGCCTACCCTTTTTTCCACTACTAACTTGGTCATTTTAGTGGTACCTAGGCCTCTGGATGTCTTCCATCCTACCCACAACACATGGTGGCATGTGGGGTCATCCAGGCATTTAATTCTTTTCTTAAAGTAGGATTTTATGTGGTCCAGGTTTGAACTCACTTGCTAGCAGAAGATGTCCTTGAACTTCTAATTCTTATTTCCTCATCTCCTAAGAGTTATGATCTAAGCAAGCCAACCTGTCTGGTTTGATGTGGTTCTGGGGAATTGAACTCTAGGTTTCATGTAGTTGAGGCAAGTACTCTATCAGCAGGAGTACATCTCCAGTTCCATGTTACTTAATTTTTGTACCTGAAATCTGAGATAACCCTCTCACCCCCATTTTGCAGATAAGGAAGAGACATTCAGAATAGTGAGGGAGCTGCACACAGTCATACAGTCTACACAGCTGCTAAATGTTTGAGCCCCTTTGTTACCCTCATGGAGGAAAAGAGACCAAAAATGAAGGTCAGCCCTTATCTTTGAATACCAAACCCCACTTCATGTGTCTCTAGACTAGTGGTTCTTGAGTAGTGTTGGCTGTTCCCTGCAGTACTTGATGATGTGTGGAGACAGTATTGGTTATCATAGTGAGGAAAGGGTATATTAATAGCCTTTATCCCAGGTGTCTAGCCTTTTGGATATCCTAGGCTACCTTGAATGAAGAAGAAATTGTCTTGGACCACAGTCCAGAGGTATTTAATTTGCAGCTGGTAGTTAGTGAGAGCATACATGCTGTGACATTTTGACAAGTCAAGATATCCTTGGCCACGTGTGTTGAACATATGTGTAATTCTTGTGGGTAAGCGTCAAAGGTGCTGCTAAGTATCCTAGAAGACAGCCTGAGTGTCACTGGTACTGATGGAGAGACGTCCCAAGTTAATCATGTATTTTTATCATTTATCTAATAAAAGAAGACAATCTTTCCCTAGCTGGTATATTTTTCTCTATAGAAAAACTGTAGAACTGATTCGTTGTGTTTGTGCTCTGTGTCTCCATTCACCAGAGGATAAACCTCACAGAGCCAGATATCTTTCCATTATCATGGTTTACCTCGTGTTTAAAATAACTTTTGCATTGTAGGTGTACAAGAACTATTTGTTGCATTAAATGAATGCATGATTGCATTCATAGGAACAACTTAGACATCATTTGCAGTGGGGAAAGCTAACAGTAATATTGGATTCTAGGATAAGTTGGTGGCCAGGATGAGCTCCTGTCAGGGTATCTCTTCAGGGAGCTAGCTTAGGGAACCTGTGTAGCTTAGAGTGTTTTTATGTGGTTCTCTGAAGTGAGATACTGGGACCCACTGTAGCCTGATGTTGTCCTTCTACCAGTGGCCAAAGGGCTCCTCTAGTGTTGAGGGCCTGTATAATTCTACAGTGATGCTGACCTCTCTGTGGAGATGGTACTGGGTTAGCTTTACTACAAAGGAGAACATTTTCCTTAAGTTCAGAGAATATTAGGCAAGTCTGTCCAGTACAAGTTAATTCTATAAAAGAGGGAACATGTCTTCATTGGACAAAAGACTCTTATGAAACTCTCCAGTATTCTCATGTGCCAACGTGCCAACAGGAGTTGGCTCTCTGACAGCTCATCTGCTGCTGTGTTTATGGGAAGGAAGAGTGACTGGGACTCATCACACAGAGACTGGGATGGAGGTGGAGAGCATGTTCTACCCGGTGATAATCTTGTGAAATTATCATCTTGGAGTTTTAAAATGACAAACTCTACCTCAGGTTTTATTCTAGATATAACAGGGTGAGGATTTACAGACTAACTATTAATTCTGTAAAAGAGGAATTTATAGACTACTCCCAGAGTCTCTTTTTAGAAGAGAATCTCTGTTTTTAGGAAAAGATTTGTGGGGGATGTAGCTCAGTTGGTAGAGTGCATGTGTACCATGTACAAGACTCTGGGTTTGATTCTCAGCCCTACAGCATCAGTGGGGTGCAGCAGTATAGACTAAGCTGAACTCAGGACCATCCTCATCTATATAGCAGGTTTGAGGCCATCTTGGGACACATGAGACCTAAGGCCGAGGAAGCGTTAGAAGATCAGAAAATAATTTTAGGAATGTGGAAAACACGTGCTGTGTGCTGTTTTCCTAGTTTGGAGTGAAACAGAAAATCAAAAAGACAAAGATATGGTTTAAAATGTCTAAGAATGTGCAGATTTAGGAGTAAAGAGGTAAAGGGAGAAGAGTGAAAGGGAGCACTGACCATGGGGTTAGATGATGTCAGGTTGCCATGGTAGCATCTGCTCCCATATCACTCCAGGCCCTGTGAATGTTTGTGGGAAAAGTAAGAAGAAAGGGTTGAAATCCATGTCTGTGACAGCCTGTGACAAAGAGAACTTATGCAAGCAAGATGCTAATGAGATTGCAAATTCACTGCAGGTAACTTGGTGGTGGGAGTAAAAATGAAAATTATATCTTAAGGATGCACTGAACTCTTGAGAAGGCCCTGATTTTCCTACAGGGGAGGAGGCATGAGGCAGAGGCTTTTGGGTTTGTTTAATACAAATGTCAAAGGACAGGAAACTCCAAGTCAAATAAAGACCCAAGTTAGTATTCAACAATTGCTTATTACAATGACTAAAGTATAGTAGATATACAATAAGTTATTTATACTCACCAAATCATATATACATCTGTCATGAAATTCTGTGACTCTTCCAGCAGAATCATAGAATCATACTGCATTTCAATGAGAATTGACAAACGAGATGCAAATATGTGTTTTTTTTGGGGGGGGGTTGAGGGGCTGTTTTTAAAGTACTGTGCTCGTACTCTTAGGCCAGGGGATGCTCTTTCTTATTGTTTCAGACCTCACTACTCCATGTTCCATTTTCTTACTGCCTGACTCTCTCTATGTGTGTAGGCTGCTTGGCTCCTGCAGTCACCTGAATGTGTAGCTTATAATCAACTGTAGAGAGATAAGAAAGCCAGCTGCTCATTGTCCACTCTTTGTGTAGGTAGATCATCTTATCGGCCACAATACTTATAATACTTGCTGCCTTTCCTATACAGGAGTTAGACTGTCCAATCACATTGATAAGTGATGAATAAAGACAGATGAATAGAAGTTAAATATGTTACTTGCAATAAAAGGGGCGAGCCACTTCTGTAAAGATGCTTTCAACGCCATTGTGTAGGTCACGCTCTGTCCTGTTCTGCCATGAGGACCAGCAGTATCTGTCATGGTTATGGCTGTGTGGGCAAACAGAAGGCTACAGGGCAAAGCTGTCGGCAACATTTGATCGTCAGTAGGAGCAAGAACTGTTTGTTGGTGTGAACCACTGAGATTTAGGGTGCCATTTTTACCGTAGCGTGACTTTGTTTATTATAACCAATAAAACTCCTTTACTTGTTTTAAAGGGAAGGAATTTAAGAAACCTTACCACCTTGGAGGAGTGCTCAGCAGAGCCTTTTAGCTTTTATTTCTATGGAGATGATGGCAATTTGGGGAGTAAGATTTCAACATTCTGTTGCAGGGATCACATATAAAGTAAAAATACAGCTTATTGCTATGATAGTGGTTGGTTTCAAAACCATAATAAATGTCCCCAAGAGGGGAAGTTCAAACTGGTATTTGCATGCTGACTTAAGTTGTGTGAACTTTGTCATTGTGCCTACTCATGTGTCATTCCTTCTTCATCAACTCACAATTAATTATTTGGGCTGCTTTGAAGTCATGTTAACCCGATGAAAATCCGAGAAGAAAAATCGACGAAGCAAGGGCTTTTGCAGGAATAACTTTAGGGTTGGGGAAATGACCTCCACCCCCAAGTTTTAGTTGTTCAACAACAAATTACTCTAAAACACCCTAATCCCTTAGCTGACATGCAATATTATCGTATGTGTTAGCCATTCACTATTTTCTGGATAATAGCTTCTGTTCTAGTCTCATTCTGCCACTTTGACATGGCACTTTGAGCAAAAGCAGCTTGAGGAGGAAAGGGTTTATTTAGTCAATAGTTTTAAGTGATAGCATATCAGTGAGGGATGTCAGACAGAAACTCAGGAAGGATCCTGAAACAGAAACCATGGAGGAACACTCTAGCTACCTAACTGACGCTCATGTTAACTACACTTATTATATAACCCAGGACTACCTGCTCAGGGATGGTGCCACTCACAGTGGCTGAGCCCTCCAGTATTAATTCATAATCATGACAATCCCTCACAGACATGCCCATGCGCCACACTGACCATAAATTCCTCGGTTAAGATTTTTCTCTCAGGTGACTCTAGATAGTGTTAGGTTGAGGCATAAAGCTAAATCTATACCACTAAATTTTTCCTCCTTCCTAGATTAGTTGCTTATTTCTCTAATCACCTGAACAGTCCTTTGTTATTGTTATTATTTTTGTTTGTTTTGTTTCTCTATCTCCTAGTATTTGAAATCTAGAGCCAGCATGGTAGGAAAGGAATTCTGAGAGGGCAAATAATATAGAGAAAGCAAATGCTAACATCCATTTTGGGGACTGAGTGTTGAGCACAGACAAATGGCAGAAGCAGCGTATGGGATTTAACAATGGATTGAGGGTTTGGAGTTGGACTGTGAATAACCAGGGAAATGCAGGGATAGGAGGTTAGACTTCAATTCTACAACCAGCAGGAAGCCAGAGCTGCTTATATCTTTTGGCCTGTTAAGATGATTTCATCGTGACTGTTGGTCACATAAGTATGTAGAGGTGATGGGAGAAGAGAGACACTGGAGAGACCAATTAGGTGGCCTGAAATAATTCTGCTGAAAGAGGCTCATAACCTGAACTAGGTCACGGGGAGCACACAGACAGAATGTCAGCTCCTGACCTCCACAGAGAGACAGGGAACCCTGTACGCCCTGTCTTCATCTTCTGTGTTCAGTAAAAGTGCCTGGGTAGCACTGAGCCAAAGAGAAGATCTGAGGCCAGGAGAGCACTCTGAAATCTCCTGGGACTCTGAAGGGCAGCCCTGTGGGAATTTATGGCCTGAGCCAGCAGTTCCCTCCAGAACTGCCGAACACAGGTTAGCTCAGCAGAGCTTCTGGCCCAAAGGCAGCCAGAGATCCTAGCCTCCATTCTCTGCTTCTTTCTTACTTCTTAATTATCTGTTGTGTTCCACAGTCGTGGTCCATAGAAACTCTGCTGCCCTCTCTCACCCCTTCCTTTTTTTTTTTTTTTTTTTTTTTTTTGTTACAGGCAAGAAAATTGTCAGTGCTACTTGCAGTCCATGCAGAAAACGTATTTCCCAGCAGGTATTTCTGAACATTAAGCAGGGTTTGCCACTGTCCCTTCCACATGTCACTTTAACAGCCACTCCCAGTAAACTGCTTAGTCCATGTTTTTTCATCTCCCTTGTTGCCTGCGTTAAACTAGGAGAAAAAGTAAAGATCATTGAGGACTCCTTTCCTTATTATTATTTCTTTTTTTAAAAGCGTATGATGCATTGGGGCAGGGGGAAGGGAGCAAGCTGAAACTTTGCTATAACCATTATGCAAATGAGTACTTCTGTTCTTAGAAGTGTTCATATGCAAGTGGCTCAGGGAAGCCTAACCTACGTTCTGGGAGGAAGGAGACCACTGAAGTCTTCTATTTGCTATTTATTTGTCTATCTATCTATCTATCTATCTATCTATCTATCTATCTATCTATCTATCTATCTATCTATCCATCTATGGTAGTTTGAATGAAAATGGCACCTATAGGCTTATAGGGAGTGGTACTATTGGAAGGTGTGGCTGTGTTGGAGGAAGTGTGTCACTAGGGGTAGGTTTGGAGGTTTTACAAGCTTCATCTAGGCCCAGTGGTTCACTCTTCCTTCCTTCTGCCTGAGGATCTAGATATAGAACTCTCAGCCCCTCTCTAGCATCACCGTCTGTCTGCACTCCATCATGTTTCCCACCATGATGATAATATAGTAAATCTCTGAACTGTAAGCCAACCCTCAATTCAATATTTTTCTTTATAAGAATTGCTGTAGTCATATCATCTCTTCACAGCAATAGAAACCCCAACTAAGACATTGCCTGTCTATCTATTATCTATCTGTCTGTCTATTATCTCTATCTATCTATCTATCTATCTATCTATCTATCTATCTATCTATCTATCTATCTATTATCTATCTATCTATCTATCTATCTATCTATCTATCTATCTATCTATCTATCTATCATAAATTGTGTGTCCGTGTGCCACAGAGCACAGACAAAGGCCGAAAGACAACTTGCTCGAGTTAGTTTTCTTTTTCCACAATGTGGGAAACAGGGATTGACCTTGGGTCATCAGGCCTGGAGTCCATCAGATTTGACCCATTTCACCAGCCCAAGATCTTTAAGATGTTTATAAAATTGGGAAGATTCAAGGCAAAGTGGCCAGTGTTTGAAGACATCTTTGTAGTTGTAACGGGAATAGCCTTCTTTCAAACTGATAGCTTCCAGACTTTCACACTCAGATTTTTAATATCATAAGGGTTGAATTTTTTTGGGTTATAAAACTCAGAGACCTATGGAAACATAGCTGAGGAGAAGAAATATGGAGCAACACAGCCAGCAGGGATTTCACAGAAATGTAATGAAACGCCATGGTTTAGTTTTTCTTCTTGGAGTCTGGAAGCATATTAAGGATGTTTGTAGGATGTGGAAGTGAGTTGTTTGTGGCTGTTCCCTCTGGTGCTTACTTCAGTCAGATCCCTTCATTTCTAAATCAACCATAGCTCCTCCCATTCCTCTCTGTCTGACAAACATCCCCATAACATTTCCTTTGACTCAGTGCTTCTGCTCATGGTCCCTGCTGTTTGATGTTTCAAATTCCCTAGATCATCTGGATGACTTCATCCTCATGAGAATTCATGGTATCAATCAGTTCATGAGTTTTCTGCCTTGGGCCATTTGTGTTTTGTGGTGATCCATGTAGAGTCATGGGAGGAGGGTGATAGAGCTGTGGTTATCCACAGAACTACAATTAAGAAGGAAGGTCTTCCCCTCTTAGCATCTAATTAACACAATGTAAATGGAATTTGCTGTTCACATAACAAATGCTTTCCTCTGTTGCAAGGAACTTTAAAACTTAGGGGCTAGGGATCATTATCTCATTGATAGATGATGTTGAAAGTAGATTATGGAAATAGACACTTAAGCAGAGATACCAAAGCCTTAGAGGTGCTTTTCTTGTCTTTATGACAAAATACAAATTAAACTGAAAGAAGCTTTGTTTGATTCAGTGTTTGACAGGGTTTCATCCATGTTTGCTTGGTTCCAAGAGCATAGGTTCTAAGAACATCATGGTGATGGGATCATATAGCAGATGATGCTCTTCAGCTCCTGGTGGTAAGCAAAATGGAAGGAGGAAGGAAGGAAGATGGAAAAGAAGGTGGAAGAGAGAAATAGCAAGAACAAGATAAGCCTAAAGACTCATGGCCAGTGATATTCTTTCTACAGTTCAGTCCTACCTTTAAATATTTGTGACTCTCTCATCGTAGTGTCACCAACTGGTGGACATTTTATATTTAAATCACAAGGTAGTAGGTCTTTCACATGAAGCCGTCATTTAATCCTGCCAATAATAATATGCTCCTCTGTGTTGTCTGGGGACTGTCTGTCTTTAGCTCCTCCAGGCTCAGACTCTGTGGTGATACTTAGCAGGGGAGCATCTTATGTCGCCTTTAAGACCTCACCCTGTCCCCAGCTGTGCTGATCCATAGGTGTTTAGAATTTGCTTTCAATTCATAGAGAAATCCTTGTATTTAGTGTCAAATTTTCCTGTGAAAGAAAAATTTTGAGTGGTGTTTCATGCATTCTGAGTTCTTTGTGTTTAAAGTGTCCTTGGCCCATACCTCTTAGAATTTCTCAAAAAAAAGGAATTCTTTTCTTAAAAATTAAATCTATTTATTTATTTATTTATTTATTCACTTTATTCAATCTAATATCAGCCCTTCCTCTCCTCCCAGTGTACCCTCATGCAAGTCCTCTCCCTATTCCTCTTAGAAGGGGAAGCCCCCCTCTGGATGTCATCTCCCACACCCACCCCACACATCAAGAAAAAAAGGAATTCTTAGAATGTTTGGGGGTTCCATTTGGATCTAGCCAGACATTAATTCTAGCAGTGATGTCTAGAATGCTAGATAGCTTCTAGTCTGGACTTCAGCCAGTCTTGAGTCATTAATCTATGCTTAAAGAGACCTGGGAAGGGAGGACACTTCTTAGGGAGGGGAGAGGAGGTACATACAGACCGCGGGTAAAATAACAGTAAGGATGTCTGACAAACTCAAAAGGAACCATACTATTAGTTCCTTTTCAAAAAAAAAAAACCCTGTGATACTCATAATTCTATCTCTATTTTTATCTAAATATATATTAAATGAAAATGTCTCATCTCAGCTGATAATACTCCTTTCAAGAGTCAAAGATCATTTTAAAATACCTCAATACCAGACAAGAGAACTCTTTTGAGTTATTGGTCAGGGTTGTTCAAGGGACTGCCAAACATACAGTCTTTTGCTATTGTCCTTAGTTGCTCTCAAGAGGTGGAAAGTAAGTTCGTACTCCTGAAGACACCATGGACTTCAGACACAGAGTCCAGAGGTCCTTAAGCTGGAACTGACATTCAGGAATGCCTCCTCCCTGAGTACTAGCTTTCCTGACACCAGAAGGTACTATGTAGGCTTGCAAAGGAGGGAAACAACCAATAGCTCTACCCAGCTACGATGTATATGAACCACAATAACCAGTATGGCTTGATAACCCTAAGCCTGCAGTAATGGCTTACATACTTTGGAGTTAACCAATAGTTCTCTAATTGGACCCACTCAAAAAGAGGAAGATCATACCTATACCAGAAACATTAGTGGTGTGTGTGTGTTTGTGTGTGTGTGTGTGCGTGTGTGTGCACACACACATGTATGTGTAGGAGTAAGGTTGATATCAAGTGTCTTCTTTGATCTCTGTTCCACTGTATAGTGAAACAAGGTCTCTTGCTGAATCTAGGGCTCACTGGTTCAATTAATATAGCTTAAAACCCTGCTTCAGGGATCCCTGTCTCAAGTCCCCAATGCTCATAAGTTCTGAGATGGTATGTGGGCCACCATGCTTGCTCAGCATTTACACAGGTGCTGGGGAAACTCCAGTCCTCATGCTAGGGCAAGCACTTTACCATTGATCAGCATCTTTGGACCAGGCTATATTTCTGCACATCTCCTGTCTTGGTTTGGAGGCATGATCCCAAAGATCCCTCTGTAAAAGCTTGACTCTTAGGGTGGTGACGTTGGAGGTGTTGTGGACCTTTATGAGGTAGAGCCAAGTAGGTTATCCTTAGATGATTGAGGGTTGGAGGTATGCTCCTGAAAAGCACTGTGTGATGTTGATTTTTCATTTCTCTCACTCTCCTCTACTTCCTAGTTCTAGATGTAATACCTTACTCTGTGACATTCTCCTATCACAATAGGCCATGCTCACCAGAGACCCAAACCACATTTTCTGTCTGATACTGTCTGATATTGAAGCTTTGAAAACTTTGAACTCTTTTCATAAGAGACTTGTTTCAGCTATGTTGTTAGTCATATAAAATTGACTAACAGACTTTTTTTCCATCTTGCTTGTACACAGACTCCCATGTACTATCAGTGTGTTTTTGTAGCTTGCTTAGAACATGGTACCACCAGCATTACATGGAAGTGTGTTAAAATGTAAGAATCCAAGTTTTTCTCCTGTAACTGGTGAGTTAGACTACACCTCTTTTAAAAAAAACTTATCTTGTTTATTTACATTCCAAAATGTTGCCCCAATTTAGGTACCCCCTAAAGAGTTCTTCACCCCCTTCCCCCTCTTCTTTGCCTCTGAGATGGTGCTCCCCCAATTCCCTTTACCCAGGGCACCAAGTCTCTACAGGGTTAGGCACATTCTCCCCATTGAGGCCAGTCCTCTGCTACATATGTGCTTGGAGCCATGGACTACCCATATATGGTCTTTGGTTGGTGGGTTAGTCTCTGGGAGCTCCCAGGGGTCCAGATTAGTTGACACTGTTGGTCTTCCTATGGGCTTGCCATCCTCTCCTGCTCCTTCAATCCTTCTGCTAACTTCTATAGGGGTCCCCAACCACAGTCCAAAGGTTTGCTGTAAATATCTGCATCTACCTCAGTCAGCTGCTGGTATATCCTGAGGACAGCCATTCTAAACTCCTGTCTCTAAGCACAACATAACATCAGTAGTAGTATTAGGGTTTGGTGCCTGCCCATGGGATGGATCACTAGTTGGGCCGGTCGCTGGATGGCCTTTCCTTTAGTCTCTGTTCCATTTTGTTCCTGCATTTCTTTTAGACAAGAACAGTTCTGGGTCAAAAATTTGAAGGTGACCCCATCCCTCCATTGGGGGCCCTGTCTATCTACTGGAGGTAGTCTCTTCAGGTTCCATCTTCCTACTATTGGGCATTTTGGCTAAGGGCATCCCCACTGAGTCCTGGGAGCCTCTCACATTCCAAGTCTTTAGGACTTTCTAGAGGTTCTCCCCATCTCCTACCCCTAGTAGCTATATATTTCCATTCATTCTCCTAGCCCTCTGGGCTTCTCTCCTGTGTTCCCCCAATATCTGATCTTGCTCCTGTTCCCCCCTCTCCCATCTCCCACCCAGGTCTCTCCTTCCCTCTGCCTCCCATGATTATTTTGTTCCCCTTTCTAAGTGTGATTGAAACATCCTCACTTGGGTCTTCCTTCTTCCTAAACTTTTTATGGTCTGTCGGTTGTATCATGGGTATTCTGTATTTTTGGGCTAATGTCCAGTTATCAGTGAATACATTCTTTGCATGTCCTTTGGGTCTGGGTTACCTTACTTAGGATGAATATTTTCTAGTTCCATCCATTTGCCTGCAAAATTCATGATGTCCTCATTTTCAATAACCAAATAGTATTCCATTGTTAGACTTCACTTCTTAAAAGACATGGCTAGTTATTTTTCCTTTAGAGTTTATATTGTATTTGTTTTCTATTGCTATTTTATATACCAAGGGGTTAAAGAAAGATTGTTTCAGAAAAGATACATATTTAAGTATGACGTCTGTTATATCTAATATTTCCTGATAGCAAAGCATTCCTGTAGGATGGGACTGTGTCCTAGTACTTGACTATATTCTTTATCTGAATATTCTTCGTGCTCACTTCTCCCATTGAGTGTTTCAGAATTCAGGTCAGTATCTTAGTACATAAGCCTGTCTGTATGCCTGCCTCTTTTTCGTCACTCAACAGCTGACATTTTCAGATTGCATGCATTGAATACAAAGTCTATAAGGATTGCAACATCTCCAGGATTAATGCCAACATAAGCAGGTATGGACATCCAGGAAGAGAAAAGACAGAGAGGACAGTCTATGGCATACAGAGAAGGTGGATGTCACAACCAATTAGAAACAACAAGGTTCAAAAAACTCGAGGCCACCAACCTGAAAAGCTTCGAGCTCAGGGATTTGAGGATAAATGGCTTTTTCACAATGGGTAATTAACTCATGGAGTGGGTTCCTGGAGGCAGCTGGGAGAGCTGATCAACACTGACAGAGCCTGGGAATTGCTTTCACAGCTCTTTCCCTGTTTGGCTCAAGAATGGAAGGGGAAACTGCTGGGTAAGTCAACCAGGGCGGTACAGCTCAGTGAGCAGCTCTTAGAAATGTGGAAGGAAGTGCCTGTGGTTCAGGAAGGGGATAGATGCACCTTCCCATAGCTGAAGTGCTAGCTAGGAGCCCCCTTCTTCCTCATCTACATTTGCACTCACATTCTGCAGCAATGTTCCTATAATATGGGTTCTGTTTGCTTTAGTGACTGACATAGAGGGCAAAGGTGGTGTTAGTATTCTTATAGAAGTGTGCATTACTCCCTTTAGTTTTCTTAGTTGGAAAGATGACAAAAACTTGTGAGTCAGGTGAGTCAGAGGATGATGTGAGTTCCTCGAGGGACTGCATTCTAAGATAGAACTGGGACCCAGGGTTTCTGGCTTTTCTTCTGGTCATCTGTGCCTTTATTTTTATTGCTGTATACAGGACGTGTGAAAGTCACGAGGAAAAACAATCCACTCCGCATTTTGAGGAAGTCTGTTACCTCTGAGTTTCTTTCTACTTTTAATACGCTGCTATATGAATGAGACAAATAGTAACGGCTTGTAATGAGGCTGAGTAACTTCTCTATAGTTGATCACATGCTTAGCTTTATATTAAACAGTGTAGGCATTTTCTCATTTAATTCCCATAGGGAATGAATGAAGCAGATATTCATTCCCCCTGTGAATTGTAAGCAGTTATTGAGAGACACTCAAAATACGGTCATTAGACAGACTGACCCGTTTGTTATTCCTCAGTGACATAGGGATTCTGAATGAATATGTAAATTAATTAAAGCACTATGTCAGATATTGAGGCCCCATGACATTTTAAGGGGAAGAAAGGAGAGAGAGAACTTTGTTTGCTAGAGAACGGTGCTGTCCCTTCTCATCCAACGCTCTCTCGTAGTAGGTGGGTTGCCAACATTTGGGAAACTGTAGTTTGAATTGCCTTTTTCTAAAGTTTTACTATTCACAAGTGCCAGGAAGAGCTTTTGAAAACTCTGTCTTACTTTTTAATTCAACAAGTCTCTTTGGAATGACTTCTTGTGCCAACTACTCAACTTAGCTGCATTTATTTAAAATCATTTGTACTCTTTCAAATTCTATAGCTTAATAGTCATTAAATTCTATGGAGACATCTGAGACATTGGATGAATGAAGGGACTCTGTTTCTTTTCATTCTCAACTTTCCTTTTTTTCAACTCTATTTTTTATTGATTATTTGGGAATTTCACATCTTGTACCCTGATCACACTCACCTCTCAGTTTTCCCAGGTCCTTTCCTCCCTACTCTTGTGACCTACACCCTCCTCCCAAAGTAAGACACCCCCCGCCCCTGCCAGCAAAACACAAGTCTAATTTGTTTTGCTCATATATTTACTGGAGCAAACTCCCAGTGGCTAGCCCCTTAAAGAAAGTAGAGTCCTTCCCCCACACCCCTGCCAGAAGCCATCAGTAGCAGAGAGCTCTGCTTTAGCTTATTTATCACAATTTTAAAGAGTTCTCTTCAATGACTTCCTGTCTAGGCTGTTACTTTTTTTAGGGGGGTGGGATGGGTTGGGTGGGTGTGGAGGTTGTCACAGCAGCCTTCAACTTTCTTAAGTATGTTTTCTTTGTGGGTATATATATATATATATATATATATATATATATATATATATATATATATTAAATATTACAGTTTCATTGACTGATAAGAGGATAAAGACATGAAGTTGAGCCACACCAGATTAAAGAATTCATGGGCAGGAACCAGTATTCCATTTTGGATTGCCTATTTATTCTGGCTGTTTTTGTGGATTTGAATGACTAGTACGTGTCTGTAGTCCAATATTTAAAGTAGTCTCAGATGATCCATAGAGGTCAGTTGAGGTCTCACTTGGAAAGTCAAGAAGAATCATTTCTGTAAAAGATTGATGTTTTTTTTTTTTTTTTGTCGAGCCAATAGTGATCATTTTCAGTCTCACAATGAATAAAATTAATAAACCAAAGTTACAGATTGGAACTTGGAGAAAAAGCAAGGCTGAGAGAAGCCAAAGGTCACACAGTGACATTATACTCTCTGTTAAATTGAAAGCTTATTCACATAATTTCTAAAAGCATTTTTATTAATATATGTGATGATTAATCTTGATCTCTAAGTCAGTTGGATTGATAGATGCCTAAGAAACCAGTCAGCATGCTGCTGGGTGTGTTTCTAGGGGGGTATTACTGAAGGGGGAAGCAGCCTGGGTGGTGTGAGCAGAGGGAAGGAGAAAGGAAATGAATGCAGGCCTTCCTCTAGCTGCTTCCTATCAATCACATGATGGAGCGCCTCCTTCTCTCCTGTCAATCACATGATGGAGTGCTGCCTTCTCTCAGTGCTCTCACACCACAATGATTTGCCTTCCCACCACCCAGAATCAACCAGACCAAGCACTGTGGCCAAAATCCTCTTGCCATGTAGGCTAAAATAAATACTTCTTCTTTAAGAAGGTTTGTGTCAGGTGTATTGTAACATTGATGAAAAGTCCAATACACTATATATGGGTTTTATAAAATGGGTATTATTGCCATTTTCATATGTGAAATTATTATTTCATATAGATCATACATATCATTTGATCATACAGAAGTCATTACTCTCTGTTATCACCCCTTTCTTCCAGGAACCTTTTAATTTCCCTACTAGTCCTCATATATTCATGCCTTACTTGCTTCCACAAAAGCACAAAATTATAATATTTGTGGTTGTGAGTTTGGGTTATTTTGCTATTAATGTTTTGTTTTGTTTACTTTCTTACAATGAAAATGATTTTGTTCTCCTTTACATTTGAATAATTCTCCATTGACTCCATTAGACATCCATCTGATAATGGAAACTTAGGTTTTTGCTTTTTAACTTGGCCATGTGATAGTGCCACTACAAACGTGGGAATGCAGGACACTCAATGGAGTGCTGACTTTCAATAGTTTGAGTACTCACCCAGGAGTGATGTAGCTGGTCATATTGTAGTACTGTTTTTAGAGTTAGAAGGAACCTTCCTACCAATATCCATAGATGTGAGACTAAATTACATTCCCACTAACTACAAGCAAGAGTGGTATATAGACAACATTTATGTGGTATCTGCCAAGATAGGTCAGTTCTAAATAAGTGTAGAAAAAGGATTAAGGAAGAGTGCAAATGTTTTTGCCTTCTCGTCTTCTTGTCAATAGCTTTAAATGAAAAAATTGTATGAACCAAACCACTAACTCTAGATCTTCACACTTGTCTCATTTATTTTTCTTATGTAGCTTCCTCTCCTTTCCCTGCTCTCTCCCTTCTACCCTCCCCCCACCTTTATGCCTCCTTCTCTCCTTCCCTCCCTTCTCTCCCTCCTTCTCTCCTTCCCTCCCTTCTCTTCCTCCCTCCCCTCCCTCCCTCCCTCCCTTTCTCCCTCCCTTTCTCTCTCCATTATACCCTCCATTCCCTCCCTCCTACTCTCTCCTTTTACCTCTCCCTCTCTCCCTTCCTCTCTCCCTCCTGAGAAAGGATCTCATGCAGCACAGGAGGGTCTCAAGGTTACTATGTAGTCAGGCTGGCCTTGAGCTCCTGACGCTCATGAGGTATTGGAGTTACAGACAAGCACTGGCAAGGTCAGCTTGACCAGGCTCTGAGTATAACCTTCCTAGTGTAAAGGCCAGAAGCTGTCTTTAAAAATGAAGGTGCACTTTCATTCAGAAGTTTATGCAGCCTCTTATTTCATGTGCATTCAGGATTTTTGTCTGTGCTTGTTCATTTCATTATTGTCTGCCTGCCTCCAATGACCATGCACATGTGACAGAATACTTCATACCATGAGTTTCCCTACACTGTCAGAGACACTTGAGAGAAAGTTACAAACAGGTCTTCATTTATTCTAGTGAGCTATTGGCAGTCAGTGGAATCTACGACCTTTATGGGTGGAAGCAGAAAAAGATGCACAATTTTGTGATTGACAAAGAATATTTTATATTTCACCAAAGCTGGCGGTTTGGACATTGTATCATTCTGTGATGGTAGCTTTATCCCTAGTTACTTGTATAAATATGGATTGAAATCTTTTCATCCCTTATTTTCCTTTGCCCTTTGCCCTTGATGATCATATATTTGCCATCCCTTCCCTCCCTCCCTCCCTCCCTCCCTCCCTCCCTCCCTCCCTCCCTTAGAAGATGGATCACTGTTTTCAGAATAACAATCATCACTTAACTGCCTGAGGAGACTACTCACATTCACTGTGATCTTCAGGACCTAAAGCCTTCCATGACAGGGCTTAGGGAATAGAGTTGGTCAATAAGATGAGTGGGGGGAAGATTGCTGCAAGGACAAAATGACCAGGGGATCAGAAGTCTTTCAATGTACTTAGTTATTGGCATCAAGGGAGGTCTTCATGTAAGTAAGGGGCAGGGATCTATAGGCTGGATGTTTGACTGTTGGGAGGGGGCAGGAATCTTTTCTAGGGAAGAAGATGAGATAGCCACAGCAGTTTCTTTATTTGACCTCTGTCCCCGTTTGGTCTGTGACTCTGGATGCCTGTTTCAGCTCCATTGTATTGAAGCCTCACCAGTGTAGAAACGTTCATGGCGTTCTTTACCTCACGTTCATGGCGTTCTTTACCTCTGCAGTTCAAATTTAGCGTTTTGCTTGGCACATAGCAGATATTCAGCAAATGTCTGCTGAAAGTGAGCTGGCATCAGTGATCTCTCTCTCTCTTTTTTTTTTTTTTTTTTTTTTTTTTTTTTTTTTTTTTTTTTTTTTTTTTTTTTTTTTTTTTTTTTTTTTTTTTTTTTTTTTTTTTTTTTTTTTTTTTTTTTTTTTTNTTTGCCATCCCTTCCCTCCCTCCCTCCCTCCCTCCCTCCTTCTCTCTCTTAGAAGATGGATCACTGTTTTCAGAATAACAATCAGCACTTAACTGCCTGAGGAGACTACTCACATTCACTGTGATCTTCAGGACCTAAAGCCTTCCATGACAGGGCTTAGGGAATAGAGTTGGTCAATAAGATGAGTGGGGGGAAGATTGCTGCAAGGACAAAATGGCCAGGGGATCAGAAGTCTTTCAATGTACTTAGTTATTGGCATGAAGGGAGGTCTTCATGTAAGTAAGGGGCAGGGATCTATAGGCTGGATGTTTGACTGTTGGGAGGGGGCAGGAATCTTTTCTAGGGAAGAAGATGAGATAGCCACAGCAGTTTCTTTATTTGACCTCTGTCCCCGTTTGGTCTGTGACTCTGGATGCCTGTTTCAGCTCCATTGTATTGAAGCCTCACTAGCGTAGAAACGTTCATGGCGTTCTTTACCTCACGTTCATGGCGTTCTTTACCTCTGCAGTTCAAATTTAGCGTTTTGCTTGGCACATAGCAGATATTCAGCAAATGTCTGCTGAAAGTGAGCTGGCATCAGTGATCTCTCTCTCTCTCTCTCTTTTTTTTTTTTTTTTTTTTTTTTTTTTTTTTTTTTTTTTTTTTTTGTTTTTTTGAGACAGGGTTTCTCTGTCTAGCCCTGGCTGTCCTGGAACTCACTTTGTAGACCAGGCTGGCCTCGAACTCAGAAATCCACCTGCCTCTGCCTCCCAAGTGCTGGGATTAAAGGCGTGCGCCACCACGCCCGGCTGGCATCAGTGATCTCTAAACCCCATCATTCACCCTACTCTCCAGTTCTCGTAATCATCGCCTATCATTCAATCCCAGTAACAGAATTTTTTGGGGGGAGGTACTGCTCAATATTTGTTGCATTGGGTATTACGTGTGGTCTAACCTGCCGTGATTTGACCTGTTCTACTTTTCTCCCAAACTCAGGATCCCTGTGACTATTACAAATGTAATGAACCAAGATGCACAGCTCAATACAATCTCCTTGTAGCATGGACTTATGAAAACAGCTCTTGCAGGTCTTGCTAATATAGTTAGGGGAAGGAGTGATGGGTTTTCTGAGCTGCGTAAACCACTGCGAGCAATCTTTCTGATTAACACAGTTTATACAGTCTGAAAATGTTTGTGTAGATGTCTCACAAGTGCAGGATTTTGGTTGTTAGTGTTCCTGTGGTTTCAGATGATTCTATCTAGGCATCCCACGTTGGTGCACAAGTATAAATAGCATCCCTAAGCAACAGTAGTTACCATTTACTGCATGCATTTTAGAGGTAGATAATGTGTTGGGCATTTATTCAAATCACCTCCCCCAATCTTCATAAAGTTTCTGTTTAATACTGCTAACCCCGTTTTGTGAATGAATAAATGAGATTCAAGAACATAAAATTGGGGTTCCCAACTCATGTTTTCTCTGTTCAGTTTAGTTGTATGCCAGCTACCATTCTGTCCTGTGGATAAACAAAAGTAGGTTAGAGTGTGGACTTTTATGACACTCATGGGATAACTGAGAAGACAGATTTTGTGTTTATGAACCTATTATAAATATAATAGAAAATATGATGTAATGCAGTTCCCAAATGAATGTGGTATAGAACAGTTAGTTCTCAGAATATGGTCTGCAGCCTAGCAATATCAACATCCTTTGGGAGCTTGTTAGATATGCAAATCCAGACTCTACTTCATGCTGATTGAATCAGAGACTCCCCCAGGGGTAGGGTCCAGTCCTGTATAACTTGCCTTTCAGGAATTGCTAATACATACTAAGATGAGAGGACCACTGGTAGATGTGTGGCCTAAGGGTCTAGTATTAATTTGCTAGGCTGCGATAACAATGGGCCACAAGGTAAGAGGTTTGAAGCAAAAGAAATCCAGTTTTTCTGAGTCAAGAAGGCCAGACATTTGAGATCAAGGCATTGGGAGGGTTTGGTTTTTTTCTGGTGTGTTTGCGGATAAGCTGTTCTAACAGCTCTTTCTTGGCTTCCATGATTCCTGGTCATTTTGTGTACTTCTTGACAGGTATATAGAGTTGCATCAGTGCACTCTCTGTCTCCATCTCCATATGGATTTCTCTGTGACTATTATTTCTTTACTTTAAACAGTATTTTTTGTTAATTCTTTGAGAATTTTATACTATGTGCTTTGATCACTTTCTTGCACACTCCCTCTTAAACACCCAGATGCACCTGACTTCTCTACTCACCCCCCCCCCCCATTTCATGTCTTCTCTTTTAAAAGACAAACAAACAAAACCTTATGTCTTCAATTTGTGCTGCCCAGATACTTCTGGGTGTGGGCCATACAGTGTAGCATGAACAACATGCCAGAGGTGAGGCTGTTAAGAAAGATTGATTCTTCCCCACCTCTCCCCCCAGAAGCATTGGCTTCCAATGACTCCTCAGTTAGGGGTGGGGTGTTTGAGTTCTTTATTGGACTCTGTGCAAGAATGCTGAGTGACTTGATCTTAAGGAGAGAGGTCTTGTGAAGGCTACCACTGCTGCAATGAGTTCATGAGTCCAGAAGTCCTGCCATGTCTAGAAGACACTATTTGGCTTTCCTTGACCTCTGGCTCTCATCATCTCTCTGTTACTTTTTCCTGAGATGGGTGTGTGATATAGAGGCCACATTTGTGGCTGGGCACACCAATGAAGTTTATTCTCTGTCCTTTGAACCAGTTGTGAATTTCTATGGTAGCCACTGTCTACAGCATAATGGAACCTCCTGATGAGTTCTGAGAGCTGTAGTAATTTCTGGGTATAGAAATTCTAATATAGAGGGGCATTAGAGAGTATGTCCATTTAGTAGACTAGCAGATTCTTATCCAGATTTACAGTACCAAGTACCAAGCCTGAGGAATAGGCATTAGATACAGTCAGAAAGGGGTTGGTTATACACTCATCACATTCATGCCATTGCTGTACCATGCTAGGCATTATTACAGTTTACAGCATTCACAGGTGGGTAAGGCTGTTGATGGCTTTTCCTTGTAGCAGTCAGCATAGCTCTTCCCAGCACTATCTTCCTGGTCAATACCAACTTGATTTTTCAGTGTTCTGCTGTCTTAGTTACTACTGTGAAAAGACACCATGACCAAGGCACCTTGAAGTTGAAAGCATTTAACTGGGAGTTTGCTCACAGTGTCAGAGTGTTCATCCATGATCATCATGATCAGAAGCATGGTGGTAGGCAGGGCACTGGAGCAATTGCTGAGAGCTTATATTCTGGTCCTCAAGCAGGAGGCAGAGAGAAAGACAGGGCCTGGAGTGGGCTTTGAAACCTCAAAGCCCACCCCCAGTATCATACCTCTTCTTTTTTTTAACAAGGCCACATCTAATCCCTTAAAAAATAATTTCATCAACTAGGGACTAATCATTTAAATATATGTGCTTATTGGGCCATGCTGATTCAAATGACCACACCTATCATTAATATATGTGGCATCTTCAGCAATAGGCCCTTGCCATCAAGTTTTGAAATCAATAGCCTATATTATTTTGGGGGTCTCCTGAACACTTCTGAATAACAACTTGAGGGGAGGTATTCCATATTTGTCACTGGGCTTTTAATGACTTCTTGAGGGTACATCATCCAATGTCTAGAGTGACTCCAATTAAACACACACACACACACACACACATACACACACACACACACACACAATTTGTAAAGCTTATAAAATAGGTTTTCATATGGGTTCGCTAAACATTTTAGTCTTAGTTATCACCATCCAGAGCCCTCTGCCCTACCCTAACGTTACCCTCCCCATTATTTTAGCCTTCCTCTCTGTTATTCCCTGTTGCCCTTCATATTACCCATGTTGTTCTATCTCACTTCCCTTAAGAACTTCCTTGCCCCTCCCCACCAATTGTCTCTCTCTAACTTCCTAGACTCTAAACATACAAATCTCAAGACTCGACAATAAGATCTACTTATGAGTAATAACTTGTGACATTTGTCTTTCTGCGTGTGGGCTTTTCACTCAGTGGAATGTTTTCCTGCTCCATCTGTTTACCTGCAAATTTACTAATTCCGTTTTTTCTTTATAGCTGAATGAAGTTGCTCTGTGTAAGGGCATTTTCTGCATCCACTCCTCTGTTGATGGACATGTCACAGCTGCCATGAGTAGACCAGTTACAGAGACGGATGAGCGTGTGTTTCTATAGTAGGAAATAGAGTCCTTTGGGTATATGGCTAAGAGTAGTATGCTTGGGTCAAATGTAGATATATTTATAGTCTTTTGAGAAATTGCTACACTGATCTCCAGAGTGGCTGGACCAGTTTGCACTCCCACCAGTGGTCCATTAGCATTCACTCCCTACATCCTTAGCAGCACTTGCTAGCTTTGTGTTCTTCATCTTAACCACTCTGACTGCAAACTACATTCTCAATGCAGTTTTAACGTCTATTTCCCTGATGGCAAAGAAAGACCAACATTTTAGAAATATTTCTTAACCATTTGTGTTTCTTCTGAATATTCTCTGTTCAGTTCCATAGCCTACTTTTTAATTGGATTGTTTATATTCTTGATTATATATAATATATTATATATATTTAAATTCCTTGTATATTATAGATGCCAATCCCCTGTCTAATGTACAGTTGGAATTTTTTTAAATAGGCTGGTCTTCATCCAGTTAACAGTTTCCTTTGAAGTACTTTTTAATATCATGAAGTTTCATTTGCTGTTTGTTCTTATTTCCTCAGTGACTGGAGTCCTGCTCTGAAAATTTATACCTGAGCTTACACCCTAAAGTATACTCCCTACTCTTTCTTCTAGTAGTTTCATATTTAACACTGAGGTCTTTGGTCTCTGGAAATGATTTGTGTATATACTGAGAAAGAATGATCAACTATCATTCTTTCACATGATCATATCACAACTCATATGCAAAGACCCTATTTTCAAGTAAGGTCACATCCTGGTGTTCTAAATAAACACAAAATTTGAAGGAAACCACTTAACCCACTATAAGCAGCTAAAATAAAAGGGTGAGGTTGGATGTGACTCTAGGACAAAATTTTAGAATTTCATTATAAAAATGAAATCAGTCTGAGCAGATGATAAGGGTATCTGTCTTACTTAGGAATTATATTGCTGTGATGAAACACCATGACCAAAAGCAACTTGGGGAGGAAAGGGTTAATTGGCTTATGCTTCCACATTGTGTAAGGATGCTTGCATCTTGATGTAAAGAACAGGACAGGAACTCACACAGGGCAGGAACCTGGAGAAAGGAGCAGATGCAGATGCTATGGAAGGATGCTGCTTACTGGTTTGGTCCTCATGGTCTGTTCATCCTGCTTCTTATACTGCTTTCTTAAAGAACCCCGGACTACCAGCCCAGGGATGGCATCATCCACAGTGGATTAGGCCATCTCTATCGATTACTAATTAAGAAAATACAACTGTATCTTAAAGACATTTTCTCAATTGAGATTTCCTCCTTTCAGATAACTCTGCCTTGTGTCAAGTTAATATAAGACCAGCCAGCACAGTATTTGATGACTGGTAAGGTCCTGACAGGAAGAAGGCTAGTCTTTTTATTAGCCTTCCTCCCTTAGTCCTTTTCTCCACCACCTCAGTCATCTAGTCTAGTATACTTGACAAATTCCAGGCAATGAAAGACCCCAAGTTAAAAAACAAAGTTAGATTACTCCAAAGAACCATACCCAAATTTAACCTCTGACCTCAACATACATGTGTATGTGTATGTACTCACACAATAATCTATATGAATCCCTAATGCTCATGCACTCACAAGTCTAAAGTTCATTTACTATTGCATAATATAGTCACATCTAAAGAAAAATTAGCAATCCATACCTCCTTCATTTTCTTATATGCCTAGAGTATGTGCTACAAAATTATTTGTGAAATAATCACACTAATAATTAATCATGACATCATGATACCTTCCATGTCAGTGTTTAGTCTTTGAAACTGTTGTTCTCTTTGGTCTATTTCTAACTATATAATGCTCCCACCTGCATCATGATTTGATGTGACAAGTAGCACTCTGTCATATCAAATCACTGGAAAGTAGACCTTAATGTTCAAGCCATTAATACATCCCAGGCCTTGATAAGCTAACTTATGACATTCAAGATTCCCAGCTCTTACAATGAAGTCTGAAATTTGTATATAGTCCATATCTCCATGAGGGAGCAACACAAACTCTCTCCAATGAGGTCAAATATAATCTTATGCCTATAGAGAAGAAACATAGTCCTCTTTCTGGAATTCTTGTTCAAATGCCACTTAAATTGAATCACAGAAAGATTAAATTTATTTTTCTGTAAAATGAGTGTAATTACATTGATTAGTTACATATTACAATAAATAGCATTGTAATATGCTAATATACCATCACCATGATTTTTTCTAAGCATGCAATCATTTTGTTTATAATAATAAAAAAAAACCCCTAATGTTATTTCAGAAAATGAAGGTAAAATTTAATGAAGTGAAAGGGGTTCAAAGCTGGGATGCTATCTGAGCTAAACCACTTCTTTTGATCCTGCTTTTTGTTTATAAGTCTTGACTCTATTGCTCAAATGCCTAGCAGAACCCTCTCTACCAGAGGTTCTCAACATGTAGGTTGAAAGACACTTTCACAGGGGTCACATATCAGATATCCTGCATATCAAATATTTACATTATGATTTATAACAGTAGAAAAATTACAATTATGAAGTAGCAAAAAAATAATTTTATTGTTGGGGTCACCACAGCATGAGGAACTGTATTAAAGGACTGCAGTACTAGGAAGATTGAGAACCATTGGTCTATGCTGCGAAAGCCCAAAGTGCTTGACTAGCACCTGTGGTTAACTGCTATCTGATCTTCCATGATCTCTTGTTGAACCCAGACTCCAGAATCTCTTACAGCACAAGTCCCTAAAAGTCTGAAGTTACATCCAGTAGCTATATGAGTTGGACCACAGTGTTTGTGGTCGATGATCCCAGCCTCATAGATCAAGGCAGCACACACTTCCACTGGGAAGCCCTTGATAGATGCCATCATCCTTTGCTAGATTCCTCAGTTTACTCTGGCAGGCAATTTAGGAAGATGATTAGCAGAGATGCTGATGACCAAGAATTTATATTGGCCCCAGATACATGTCTTGGAGATCTGCTGATCCTCTCAAGGATGTAACTCACTGGTTCCTGGATAGTGAGTGGGCAGGACAGGAGTGGGGCTTCAGAAGGGGTTATTTACCTTTATCTCTAAACATTGCAGTATATTGCTAAATTGTATTGTGATTCCTGTATCAGCTGGGTGTGGAGAAGATACAGCTACACTGATAAGACAAAATCAGTCTCTAAGGACTTTATGTTCTGGCCTGTGGGCTTGGATTTCTTCCAGCAGGCACTAGGGAGTCATGGTTGGCAGCCCACTCGAGTCCTTGATACGAACAAAACAGTTCTAAGCCAGGACTTAACCGAAATAAAAGAGATGTGACTACTTTTCCAGGGGAGGATTTTGATGTAAAATATTTTGTTTGGCATCCCCCCCGTTTGTCTGTTGGCATCACCCCTTTGGAGGTTCATGTAAGTTCTAGAGAGGAAAGTAGATCACAGTGTTTAAGCCTTTGCAGATGCAAGTCTTGTTCTGATAATGGTTTGGGATTTAATAAGTCATTAAAATTCTCCAACAAATGCTTTCCAGGTGGCTCGTGTAAAAAGAATTTTTAAAGAAAGGCTAAAAGAAAAAAAAAGTCAGAATGATCTTAGGTAAATAACTTCTCAAGTGTGGGAGAGACGCAGCTGTTAGTTGATGCTGCTAATTGGCCCCTATTTCGAAAATGCTGGCTCCTCACTTGGACACTGAGCATCAACAGAAACACAAAAAGCTGCCTGAGTGGCATCGGCTCCCTTGCCTATCAGTGGTGCTTGGCTATGCCCTTTCACTGCAACAGCGCACAAGGTGCCGGAGTGTTAGCAAAGGCTAGTTCACTAAGGTCCAGTGCAAGGCTGAAGGCTTCGCTGGGTGTTATTTTTACTCTCACAAGATCCATCAGCCAACTGATGGAATGTTGGGGAGTGAGGATATTAGAGGAACAGCATTTATGGGTTTCTGAATCAGCCTGGGGTTGAATCACACTTTTTAAGAAAGAAGCTTTTAAAAAGTCAGAATTATCATTAATCTTACATGAAAAGATGTGTCACTACTCTCTTAAAAACATTCCATACAGCAAGGAGACCTGGAATAAGAAGTTTAATCTGTCAACATGTCAAGTCCTTGTCTATGTAATGGGGATGAGATACCTCTTTTACATGTCAACTATCAGAATTAAGAAAAGTAATATAATAGTCCCTAGTTCAGAGGGAAAGTTGACTATTTTTAAGCATTGTGTTCAAGGGACATTAAAATGATTTCTGCTAATTTTGTTCTTTTAACATGGCCGAGTGTGTGTATATGTATATGTGCGCATGTGTGTGATGGTGTTGTAATTAAAAGCCAGGTGTGTGTGTGTGTGTGTGTGTGTGTGTGTGAGAGAGAGAGAGAGAGAGAGAGAGAGCAGTTGTGCATTAAGTAAGAAAATACCAACACAATACAAAGAGGAGTTATTCAGAATATAGTTATTCAGAATACAGTTATTCAGAATACAGTTATTCAGAATACAGTTATTCAGAATACAAAGAGTTATTCATAACAGAGATTTCCTGAGTGGGCCATGCTCCTTGAAGTCAAAGGTTATTAAGTAAAAAGCCCAGTGCCAAGTCTAGGATACTTCTCCATAAACTGACTTGTAAGACAAGAGGCCCCATATAATATAAGCTATTGCCATTGCTGTCAATCAAAACTTGATGGTATGACCCTATCGCTGAAGACATCAGCTACATACTATGTATAAGGAACACAGAAATCAAGCTGAAATTGAACTGGAAGCTTTTTCTCTGCTGGCTAATTTTCATAGTGTCAGAAGGTGCTATGCAGGCTGACGAAGGAGAAAAACCATAAACAAGTCTTATCCAACTGTAAGCCCTGCATACTACCATACTGACCTATTGGCAAGACGTACCCACTTGTGTGCAAGAGTGGTGTGATTACTATGGGGGTAACAAACCTCTTTCTGATTGAATCTGAGGCTGCTTCACAGAAATGAACCCTTGTTTGGTACTGTAAGCCTTGCCAAAATCACATGGAGAAGTCATAGGCCGTAGAATAAAAGCTATTACTAGCGTTTTGTTGACTGTATGTACGTGTTGTTAAGCTGCCTTCGGATAGTCTTATGTACACCTATAGATTAGTGCTGCTCCTAGCCCTTTGTTAGGGAAAACACTTACAGCTCCTAGTGGTGGTTCATAATTGGTCAGACTGTTAACAACCAGCGACTATTGAGTTCTTAGCATTAAATAAAATATCTGTATCACTGCCTTCCGAGGCTCAGGAAATATCACTGAAAAAGCTATGGAAAGAATACAAAAGACAAAAGATGAGATAGAGTGTTACAAAAAGATATTTCCTGGTATAATGAATTCATAATGTCTGTGGTTACCCATATAGGACCTGTGCCTGGGATTGGCCTGTTAACATTTCATCATAGATAGGGGAAGTTCTCATGAGGCTTCATCCTTTCTTGATGATCTGTTTGTTAACTGGGGAGAGGGTGTTATTTTCATCAGTGATGTAACCACTGCAAAAAGCACTTTCCACCCATACTGAGCTTTTCTGAGACTTTCTTTGTCAATGCAATTAATATACCTCTCCTCACCTCAGGCAGGCAGATTCTTTGGATGAGGGCAAAAGGCAGCCACCTTCTTCATGAAAATATTACAAAAACTATCTCTAGGCAACATATTAAAATTATTCTCCTCTGAAAACTCTAGAGCCAGGCCTGCACAATTCAAATCACCCTCAGCACAAATGTCTTCCACATTCCAACTAGGATGATCCATTAAGCTCCACTTAAAGCATTTCACTGCTTCCCAAATCCAAAGTCCCCAAGTCTACAGTCCTCCAAACAAAACATAGTCAGGCCTATCAGAGCAATACCCCACTCCTGCCTTAATTTGGATTTCTGTTTCTGTAAGGAGACACCACAATCTAGGCTGAATTATAGTTTCAGAGGTTCAGTACACTATCATCATGGCAGGGAGCATGGCAGCATTCAGGCAGACATGGTAATGAAAGAGCCAAGAGTTCTACATCTTGATCTGAAGGCAGCCGGAAGAAGACTGACATCCTCAAGGCAGCTAGGAGGAAACTTCCTTTCTCAATGGGTAGAGCCCGAACCTAGGAGGAAGCCTCAAAAGCTCACTCTCACAGTGACACACTTCCTTCAATAAGGTCACATCTCTTAACAGTACCACTCCCTATGGGCCAATCATATTCAAACCACCACAGAGACTATTTGTCTAATCTCATTATAATGAGCCCCAATGATGATCAAATGGAGTTGATGTCACAATTAAATTAAACCAAGGTGTTTTCCCCATTTTATTTAGTTACAGATGACATTAAAGATGGACCTTTAAAAATATTTCTTCTTTTATACACTGCATCCGGAAGACAGTTTCCCCTTTCCTCTCTCCTTTCAATCCCCTCATCTCCTCTTTCCCACAGATCCACTTCTTTTCCCTTTCCCTTCAGAAAAGACAGAACTCACAGGCATATCAACCCAGCATGGAATACCAAGTTGCAATAAGACCTGGCACAAGCCTTCATATCAAGGCTGGGTGGGGCACCATGGTAGGAGGAAAAGGATTCCAAAGCAGGTAAAGAAGTCAGAGACACTCCAACTCCCAACTCCTAGGAGTTCCACAATCATACAAAGCTGCTACACAACCATAATGTATATGCAGAGGACCTAGCTTAGACTCATGCAGGGTTTGCCATGTGTTGTTTTAGTCTCTGTGAGCCCTATGAGCCCTGCTTAGTTGATTCTATGGGCAGTGTTATTATGGTGCCCTTGACCCCTCTGGCTCCTACAATCATTTCTCCCTCTCTTCTGTGGGGCTCTCTGACTCTGTCTGTGGGTCCCCTTGGCTGTGAGTCTCCACATCTGCTCCCATCAGCTGCTGGAGGATGTCTCTCTGATGACAATTATGCTAGTCACAGATATTTGGATATAGCTCAATATTATTAAGAATCATTTCATTGACTTTTTTTTTCTAGTTGTGTTTGGCTCTATTTTGGGTCTTGGGCTGTTCTGCCTCTGTTCCTAGTCAACTAAGAAGTGTCAGGCATGGGCTTCCTCATGTGGTGTAGGCCACAAGTTGGACCAACCTTGGGTTGGCTGCTCCCACCATACCACCATTGCCCCAGCACATCTTGTAGGCAGGAAAAATTGTAAGTAAAAGGTTTTGTGGCTGAGTTGATGTCCCAGTCCTACTTTTGGAAGCCTTGCTTGGTAATAGAAGATGGCCAATTCGCTTTTGTAGATTCAAGGGAGTTTTCACTACACTAGGTTTCTTTCAAAAATTTAAAAATAGTAAAATACTCTTGTGTTTTATTGTAAATTAAAATCTTGTAAAGTTAGAAAGACAAATGTGTTTTTGTAATTTGATAGTGACAGCAGATGCTGGCGAGGATGTGGAGAAAGAGGAACACTCCTCCATTGCTGGTGGAATTGCAAGCTTGTACAACCACTCTGGAAGTCAGTCTGGCAGTCAGAATGGCTAAGATCAAAAATTCAGGGGACAGCAGATGCTGGTGAGGATGTGGAGAAAGAGGAACACTCCTCAATTGCTGGTGGGATTGCAAGCTTGTACAACCACTCTGGAAGTCAGTCTAGTGTTTTCTCAGAAAATTGAACATAGTACTACCAGAGGATCCAGCAATACCTCTCCTGGGCATATACCCAGAAGATGTTCCAAATGGTAAAAAGGACACATGCTCCACTATGTTCATAGCAGCCTTATTTATAATAGCCAGAAGCTGGAAAGAACCCAGATGTCCCTCAACAGAGAAATGGATACAGAAAATATGGCACATTTACACAATGGAGTACTATTCTGCTATTAAAAAAATGAATTTATGAAATTTTTGGGCAAATGTATGAACCTGGAGGACATAATCTTTAGTGAGGTAACCCAATCACAAAAGAAGTCATTGGATATGCACTCACTGATAAATGGATATTAGCCCAGATACTTAGAACACCCAAGATACAATCTGCAAAACACATGAAAATCAAGAAGGAAGACCAACGTGTGGATACTTCATTCCTCCTTTGAATTAGAAACAAAATACCCATGAAAGGAGTTACAGAGACAAAGTTTTGAGCTAAGATGAAAGGATGGACCATACAGATACTAACCCACCGGGGATCCATCCCATAATCAGTCACTAAACTCAGACACTATTGCATAGGACAGCAAGTGTTTACTGAAGGGACCCTGATATAGCTGACTCCCACGGAAGTGGATGCTCACAGTCATCCATAAGAGGGAGCACGGGGCCCACATTGGAGAAGCTAGAGATAGAACCCCAGGAGCTGAAGGGGTCTGCAACCCTAGAAGAGGGACAACAATATGAACTAAACAAAACCCCCAGAACTCGTGTCTCTAGCATCATATATAACAGAAGATGGCCTGGTCAGCCATCATTTGGAGGAGAGGCCCCTTGGTACTGCAATCTTTATATGCCCCAATACAGGGGAACGCCAGGGCCAAGAAGTGGAAGTGGTTGGGCAGGGGAGCAGGGAGGAGGGAGGGGGGAGGGGGAAGAGGGGAGGGGACTTTCGGAATAGCATTTGAAATGTAAATTAAGAAAATATCTAATAAATAAAAGATACAAAAAAAAAAAGAAAGTACACACACCCCTTTAAACATTGTTGCTTTTTCCTGAGTTTGAATGAGTTAAAGGCCTTACATGAGAAATAGAAGAAAATGAATTATTATTCCCTTGGACACTGTGGAGCCAGTGAGGACTGTATGTAGAACTATGTGTAATTTAAATTTTGCAAGAAGGGTCTGCATGATGTGAGCCGCGTAGTGCTTAATAGATGGCATATAAGGTGCTGCTGCGGATGTGTCTCTCTTAGAGTGAGGTGTTGGCATCCTCTCTGCGAGAGGTCACCAAAAGCTCCAGAAAAATAATCAGAAGCAAAATCAGCTTAATTATTTTTTTGCAGCATCGACTAAACAAGAGGAGATAGAAGGAAGAATGACATGGGGACCTTGGCACAGGCTCTGCCTTACACCTCTGGAGCTCATTTAGGAGTCTAATTAGACCAGAGTGACCTTGTCTATTGACCCAGGAGTAGAGGTGGGATGCAAGGGCATAATTAATTGAATGCCTGGCAATCAGGTGAGGCATAAACCCGAGGCTTATGCATGGCCAGTAAACAGCTGTAGGCATCTTCCTCTTCCTTACTACTAATTTTAGGATACTTCCAAATGATGTTGTAAAAAAATGGGACATCACTTTGCATTTATTTTCTACAACTGTCTACATCTTTTGCACATGTGTTTGCATGTGTGTAGGTACACATGGGAGGCATGAGAGTGTGGAGGCCAGAAATAGACATTGGATGTCTTCCTTGATTGCTCTTCATTTTATTTATCAGAGGAGGATCTCTTGCTTTTCCCAGAGATCACCGATTCTGATGAGTTTTGCTAGCCAGCTTGCTAGGGTGATCTCTCCTGTCTTTCCTACCTCAGTGCTAGGATTGGAGTCAGTGTCCACGCCTGCCTGAATTTTATGTGTTCTGAACTCTAATCCTCACACTTGGATGGGGAGTATTGTTGATAGCTCTGGTTTTACCTGACTTTAAACAGTGCTTTATTGAATTTCTATTCTTTGTTGGCCTGAATGTGCTGCCTTCTCTGGGTATTCCTTTTGTGACTTAAGCTTCCTCTTTTTTTTTTTTTTTTCTGTCTAAACTTTCCTCTGCTACGTGTTTGTATCCATCATGCTCCAAATCTATGTTCAAACTGCACATATTTTCTTGGTTGATTTAATCAACTGAAAACTTAAGCCCAGGTCATTTCCTTCAATTCCAGTGCTTTTTCTATCCATTGCTAATAGGACACCATGCCATAAAGTCCCATAGGCATTTAACTAATTTGTATCTATTTCTTCCCCAGCTTCTTTTATCTCAGAAAAATGACATTTCCATCCAAGCCAGAAAATTGAGCATCATTATTGCCTTTGTCCCACTGTCACTTGATTAGAGATGGATTTTTATTAGATCTACCTCCTTAATGGTTGTCTAATCATTCCACTTCTTTATCTCAATATTTAAATGTATCAGTGAAGTCCACCTTCATCTTTTACCTATATTTTTATAGTAGCCTGACTTCATATCCAGGTTCCTTGCATAAAGGGTTTCTAATAAGCAAACTAGATGGTGTGTTCCACTCTTTAGTAGCTCTCAGTGTTTCAGGAGCATGCTCTGGCTTTTCTTGTGGGTTTCAAGCATTTTTTTTTTTTTTTTTGGAGTATCTGGTTTCCCTTCCAGACTGTTCTTTCAGGACTCTAGCATTTCTTTAAACTCTCTGATTTAGCTATGCACAACTACTTGTATGTCTGGGGTATATGATTTTCTTAGTGCTAATTGATCTCTCATCTATCTCTTCATTAATGTTTGTTTCTCCTAAAGTATTCAACTTAGAACCCCAACCTTTACACAAGAAGAATGGGTAGGATACACATGTGGATCCCATAACATCCCATGTTCAGCCTCATATTCCTTACTACAATATTACAAGTGTATGTCTACTATTCACTTTATCTCAACACTATCTTCTGTTTTAATTTTTGTTTGGGAACTTGTTATATAGTACATCTGAACTCATTATTTATCCCAAACTCATAATCCTCCTGCCTCAGCCTACCAAGAGCTATAATTATAGATATGCACTACTGTGTCTGTCTTCTCATTGTTACGTCTTTGATATCAGCACACAGCCTCATGTCTAGCATGTTTATTCTCTCTGACATATGTTATTTCTTTAGGTGGTGGTAAAGTGGTAGTACATGAACTTGTCATGAAAGAACTATCCTTACTTTGCTTGAGTGACAGACTGTGTTGGACCAATCAAGGGCTGTGCACACACCCTCTTTCCCTAGAGAGGAAGGTATGCTTCTGTGAGAAGGAGAAGAAACAATAGGACTACAATATGAAGATAGTTACTTTGATTTGTCAGGCAGAATAGCATTAAAATTGCAGCTCCATCTTTGTTAATATTTTGCCATATCTTCATAGATATACTTCTCTCTGAAGGAATAAATAGAAAGCACATGTCAGCTAAATTAAATGATTGGAGAAAGACAACAGCCTTAAAGTTAGAAGCACCAGTTAAACCTACTTTCCGATTGATTTTTTTTTTTTTTTTGCCTTCTAGTTATCTACTCTGCCTTAAAAAAATTGGCTAACTTCTTAAAGGAAGACAGAGAAATGATTTTTCCCATTATATGTGATTGAGTGTCATATTTTTCTGTCTTAAAGGAACACAGAAGTGAAATGCATATTGTCCCCAAGGCAGAAAAAGATTGCCACAATTGTCTCCAGGAAACATTGCAGGTTATAGTCTCAGCAGTGTGAATGGTGATCTGGGGTTACCTGCTTTGAAATATTTTTCTGGTTTACTTTTGTTAGAGGAAAAGTTCATTCATGCTGACCCCTCTCTTTCCTAGTTATGAGGGCTGTAAATGATGAACGGGAATGAGAAGGCAACTGATGAGCAGTGCTTCAGTCTCTAAGCCTTTGGAGGCTAGAGCTATACATGAACAAGTGATGGAAGGCTTGTGGTTGGAAGGCACTGGGTAGATTCCACCCACAGTGCTTGACACACGTTATAATCATACTCCACTGCTCTCCTGTGCCTGTAAGAGATTCAGAGATTCAATAGTTCTAATATTTATAATGCTGTTCAAGCTTCCTAGATGAATATCACATTAGTGACACTTACTAACGCTAGAGCAAATGAAAATGATTTAATTAGAGTTGACTCTATATTCCTCGGAAACAAACTTTTCTGAGATAAAGATCATAGTATTGGTGATTGGCAGTGATGGTGACTTTGATGGTGACTATGGAAACCAGCAATGCTTTTACTCTCTCTTACCAGAGTGATGAATAACTTAACAGGCGCAATTCCCATTGAAGCCATGGGAATGTACAGTTCAGATTGTTAACTGAAGTGAATGTAATTGAATGATGTCCCCAGTGTCTGTGCTCTGAAATCTGAGTGCCACTTTGCTAACAACATGCTTCCCATAGATGACTTATAACCTTGACTGAATATAGGAGGGTCCTGAGGCAGCCAGTTCCTGGGAGGCAGTGGATCCTTAATAGTCTTGGTATTCCTTAGAACTTTGCTACTGCCCAAGACTCTATCTCTCTTCCTTTATCTATTATTATTTTCTCTCTTCTGCACTTGGCATTAGACTTGTATCATAGTTTGAGGATGCTCCTACCTGACCCTGGGTCCCTGACCCTATATATCTTACAAGTGTTTTTCCTTGACAAATTCATGACATAAATTATAATAAAATATAGCACAACTATTTCTGTTTTCAACTATATTTAAGTGCATAACTCAGGACATTGGTCATATTCATAATATTATATAACAAACAGTACTATATATTTCTGATTTTCTTAGAGCCCCAACCAAATATTTTACATATTAAGCAATTATTCATAATCCTAATATCGAACCTGCACTTAAATTCTGACTTGGAGCCTGCTTCTCAGAGGATCTTGATACCATAATCCCATTTAGTTTTTCTAACAGTTGTTCAAGGAAGATATAATCTCTATATGCAGGTAGAGGAAACCAAGGTTCTGAAATATAAATTAAATTATATCAAGGCCCACAAAAAATTTTGTTTGAGTTAAAATTGCCCTGAATCCCTGTGACCTCAAAGATTCTGTTGTTTTTTTTTTTTTTTCAATTTTTTAATTAGGTATTTACTTCATTTACATTGCAAATGCTATCCCGAAAGTCCCCTATACCCTCGCCACCACTACCCTCCCACTCTCACTTCTTGGCCCTGGTGTTCCCCAGTACTGGGGCACATAAAGTTTTCAAGACCAAGGGGCCTCTCTTCAAAATGATGGCCAACTAGGCCATCTTCTGCTACATATGCAGCTCGAGACATGAGTTCTGGGAGTGCAGGTTAATTCATATTGTTGTTCCACCTATAGGGTTGCAGACCCCTTCAGCTCCTTGGGTACTTTCTCTAGCTCCTTCACTGGGGGCCCTGTGTTCTATCAAATAGCTGACTATGAGCATCCACTTCTGTGTTTTCCAGACAATGGTATAGCCTCACAAGAGACAGCTATATTAGGGCCTTTTGAGCAAAATTTTGCTGGCATATGCAATAGGGTCTGCGTTTGATGGCTGATTATGGGATGGACCCAAGGTGGGGCAGTCTCTGGATGGTCTATCCTTTCATCTCACCTCCAAACTTTGTCTCTATAACTCCTTCCATGGGTGTTTTGTTCCCTATTCTAAGAAGGGGCAAAGTGTCCATACTTTGTTCTTTGCTCTTCTTGAGTTTCATGGGTTTTGCAAATTGTATTTTGGGTATTCTAAGTTTCTGGGCTAATATCAGTGAGTACATATCATGTGAGTTTTTTTGTGATTGGGTTACCAAACTTTGGGTGATACCCTCCAGATGCATCCATTTGCCTAGGAATTTCACAAATTCATTGTTTTTAATAGCTGAGTAGTAATCCATTGTGTAAATGTACCACATTTTCTGTATCCATTCCTCTGTTGAGGGACATCTGGGTTCTTTCCAGCTTCTGGCTATTATAAATAAGGCTGCTATGAACATAGTGGAGCATGTGTTCTTATTACCAGTTGGAACATCTTCTGGGTATATGCCCAGGAGAGGTATTACTGGATCTTCTGGTAGTACTATGTCCAATTTTCTGAGGAACAAAAACACTAATTTCTAGAGTTGTTTATAAGCTTGCAATCCCACCAACAATGGAGGAGTGTTCCTCTTTCTCCACATCCTTGTCAGCATTTTCTGTCACATGAATTTTTGATCTTAGCCATTCTGACTGTTGTGAGGTGGAATCTTAGGGTTGTTTTGATTTGCATTTCCCTGATGATTAAGGATGTTGAACATTTTTTAAGGTGCTTCTCAGCCCTTCGGTATTCCTCACTTGAGAATTCTTTTGTTTAGGTCTGTATCCCATTTTTTTAATGGGGTTATTTGATTTTCTGGAGTCCACTTTCTTGAGTTCTTTATATATATTGGTTATTAGTCCCCTATCTGATTTAGGATTGAAAAAGATTTTTTCCCAATCTGTTGGTGGCCTTTTTGTCTTATTGACAGTGTCTTTTGCCTTACAGAAGCTTTGCAATTTTATGAGGTCCCATTTGTCAATTCTTGATCCTACAGCACAAGCCATTGCTGTTCTGTTTAGGAATTTTTCTCCAATGCCCATATCTTCGAGGCTTTTCCCCACTTTCTCCTCTAAAAGTTTCAGTGTATCTGGTTTTATGTAGAGTTCCTTGATCCACTTAGACTTGAGCATTGTACAAGGAGATGAGAATGGATCAATTTGCATTCTTCTCCATGTTAACCGCCAGATGTGCCAGAACTATTTGTTGAAAAATGCTATCTTTTTTCCACTGGATGGTTTTAACTCCCTTGTCAAAGATCAAGTGACCATATGTGTGTGGGTTCATTTTGGGGTCTCCATTCTATTCTATTGATCTACCTGTCTGTCACTATACCAGTACCATGCAGTGTTTATTACAATTGCTCTGTAGTACAGCTTGAGGTCAGGCATGGTGATTCCTCCAGAGGTTCTTTTATTGTTGAGAAAAGTTTTGCTGTCCTAGGTCTTTTCTTATTCCAGATGAATTTGCAAATTGCCCTTTCTAATTCATTGAAGAATTCAGTTGGTATTTTAAATGGAATTGCATTGAATCTGTAGATTGCTTTAGACAAGATAGCCACTTTACTATATTGATCCTGCCGATCCATGAGCATGGGAGGTCTTTCCATCTTCTGAGATCTTCTTCAATTTCTTTCTTCAGAAACTTGAAGTTCTTATCATACAGATCTTTCACTTCCTTAGTTAGAGTCACACCAAGGTATTTTATATTATTTGTGACTATTATGAAGGGTGTTGTTTCCCTAATTTCTTGGTGTTTTGGATTTCCTCAGGTTCTTTTGTTATGTCTCCTTTTTCATTTCTGATTTTTTAATTAGGATGCTCTCCTTGTGCCCTCTAGTTTGTCTGGCAAAGGGTTTATCTATCCTGTTGATTTTCTCAAAGAAGCAGCTCTGGGTTTGATTGATTCTTTGAATAGTTCTTTTTGTTTCCACTTGGTTGATTTAGGCCCTAAGTTTGATTATTTCCTGCCTTCTACTCCTCTTGGGTGAATTTGCTTTCTTTTGTTCTAGAGCTTGTAAGTGTGCTGTCAATCTGATAGTGTATGCTCTCTCTAGTTTCTTTCTTTCTTTCTTTCTTTCTTTCTTTCTTTCTTTCTTTCTTTCTTTCTTTCTTTTTTTTTGAGGCACTCAGAGCTATGAGTTTTCCTCTTAGGGATGCTTTCATGGTGTTCTATAAGTTTAGGTTTGTTGTGGCTTCATTTCCATTAAACTCTAAAAAGTCTTTAATTTCTTCCTTTATTTCTTCCTTGACCAAGGTATCATTGAGGAGAGTGTTGTTCAGTTTCCACGTGAATGTTGGCTTTGTATTATTTATGTTGTTATTGAAGATCAGCCTTAGTCCATGGCGATCTGATAGGATGCATGGGATAATTTCAATATTTTTGTATCTGTTGAGGCCTGTTTTGTGACCAATTATATGGTCAATTTTGGAGAAGGTACCATGAGCTGCTGAGAAGAAGTTATATCCTTTTGTTTTAGGATAAAATGTTCTATAGATATCTGTCAAATCCATTTGTTTCATACCTTCTGTTAGTTTCACTGTGTCTTTATTTAGTTGGTGTTTCCAGGATCTGTCCATTGGTGAGAGTGGGGTGGTGAAGTCTCCCACTATTATTGTGTGAGGTGCAATGTGTGCTTTACTAAAGTTTCTTTAATGAATGTGGCTGCCCTTGCCTTTGGAGCATAGATATTCAGAATTGAGAGTTCATCTTGGTAGATTTTACCTTTGATGTGTATGAAGTGCCCCTCCTTGTCTTTTTTGTTAACTTTTGGTTGGAAGTTGATTTTATTCAATATTAGAATGGCTACTCCAGCTTGTTTCTTCAGACTGTTTGCTTGGAAAATTTTTTTCTTGCCTTTCACTTTGAGGTAGTGTCTGTCTTTTTCCCTGAGGTGGGGTTTCCTGTAAGCAGCAAAATGTTGGGTCCTGTTTGTGTAGCCAGTCTGTTAGTCTATGTCTTTGTATTGGGGAATTGAATACATTGATATTAAGAGATATTAAGGAAAAGTAATTGTTGCTTCCTGTTTTTTTTGTTGTTAGAGTTGGCATTCTGTTCTTGTGGCTGTCTTCTTTTCGGTTTGTTGAAGGATTACTTTCTTGCTTTTTTTAGGGCGTAGTTTCCATCCTTGCATTTGTGTTTTTTTGTTACTTTCCTTTGAAGTGCTGGATTCATAGAAAGACATTGTGTGAATATGGTTTTGTCATGGAATACCTTGGTTTCTCCATTTATGGTAATTGAGAGTTTTGCTGGATATAGTAATCTGGGTTGGCATTTGTGTTCTCTTAGGGTCTGTACAACATCTGTCCAGTATCTTCTGGCTTTCATAGTCTCTGGTGAAAAGTCTGGAGTAATTCTAATATGTTGCGTGCCTCTCACCCAGCAAGAAGGACACGACCTCCAAGCTCTTCCTTAAACAGTTTATTCAGGAAACCTTGAATGAATTTCTTCTGACTACTCTGACCTAAATCCCCCTGGCTATCTCTGACTGACCTAAATCCCCCTGGCTAACTCTGACTCCCTTACTCTGACTAACTCTAACTGACCCTGACTAACTCTAACCTAACTCTCTCTAACTCATCCTGACTCCTTGGCTCTCACTAACTGACCCTGACTAACTGACTCTGACCAACTGCCTCTCACTTATTAGAACACGGGGAAAGCCAGCCTATAGGCTAAACAGTCCTAGGCCAACCTATCCCAGTAAGCCATGTGGCCACAGCAGATAGGTCCACATAAGCAAGCCAGATCATCAGCCTTAGCCAATTGAGGACTTGTATCCCTGAGCGCAATCGCTATCAGGCTAATAGTGGAAGGCAGAAGCCAGCACCCTCTTAAAGGCACTGTGCAGCTCTCCACACTAATAGGCCTGCCTTTATATGTTACTTGACGTTTTTCCCTTACTGCTTTTAATATTTTATCTTTATTTAGTGCATTTGTTGTTCTGATTATTATGTGTCGGGAAGAATTTCTTTTCTGGTCCAGTCTATTGGAGTTCTGTGGGTTCCTTGTATGTTCATGGGTATCTCTTTCTTTAGGTATGGGAAGTTTTCTTCTATAATTTTGTTGAAGATATTTGCTGGCCCTTTAAGTTGAAAATCTTCATTCTCATCTACTCCTATTATCTGTAGGTTTGGTATTCTCATTGTGTCCTGGATTTCCTGGATGTTTTGAGTTAGGATCTTTTTGCATTTTGCATTTTCTTTGAGTGTTGTGTCCATGTTCCCTATGGAATCTTCTGCACCTGAGATTCTCTCTTCCATTTCTTGTATTCTGTTGCTGATGCTCACATCTATGGCTCCTGATTTCTTTCCTAGTGTTTCTATCTCCAGATATGTCTTTCTTTGGGTTTTCTTTATTGTTTCTACTTTCATTTTTAGATCCTGGATGCTTTTGTTCAATTCCATCACCTGTTTGGTAGTGTTTTCCTGTAATTTTCTAAGCGATTTTTGTGTTTCCTCTTTAGATGCTTCTAGCTGGTTACTTGTGTTTTCTTGTATTTTCTTTTTAAAGTCCTCCATCATCATCATGACAAGTGACTTTAGATCAACGTCTTGCTTTTCTGGTGTGATGGTTTATCCAGGACTTGCTATGGTGGGAGTGTTTGGTTTTGATGATGCTAAGTAACCTTGGTTTCTGTTGCTTCTGTTCTTATACTTTTCTCCTGCCATCTGATTATCTCAAGTGCTTGCTGTCCTCAATATATCTGATTGGAGCCTTTCCTTCCTATAATCCCAGTTGATTTAGGACTCCTCAGAGTCCAGCTCTCTTTGTGATCCTTTGATTGTGTGCTCCTGTGAACCTGAGATTCTGGGTGTGTCAGAGTTCTTGGCCGTCAAGCTCCTGTGAGACCCTGAAATACTGGTGTGACCCAGCTCCTTTTTTCCTGGGATCTGTTGTCCTAAGATCCTGGGCGTGTTATAGTGCCAGGAAGTGGTGTCTCCTTTGAGGACCGTGGAGCTGTTTGGTCTGTATGAAACCAAGGTAAACAAGAACTGATCAAAAGGAACCTGAGCCTCTAATCAGGAAGGGCTCCCTTATTCCTGCTGTCACACGCCTGTCACAATTGGATTGGAAATTATGTTGTGTTCTGCTCACAAGTGATCCTAAGATCATGTGGAGTTTCCTCTAGGGACCGTGGTGGTGTCTGCCTACTCCGCACCCAAGGTGACCTGGTGCTGGTGGCTACTGGAAGGCCAAAGATTCTATTCTTAAGTACAGACTCTGGGTGCCAGTTTTGGAATAGGTCCAAACCTGAGCCTTAGAAAAAGCCAAAAGTGATCTTTCATATCAAGGGAGATGATGAGAAGAAAGCAAACATTGCCAGGCAGGAATATGCTCAGTGACTTAAGAGGCTCAGTGTAGAAGGATTTCTCTAAGGAAAAAAAAATCCCCAACTCTTCCTATCATAGCTAATTATTATCATTTTATTTATTTAATTTTTCTTCAAGTATCTATGTTCATATGGGGTGATATGTGTCCACAGGTGCAGGTGCCCCGAGTGGCCTGAAGAGAGGATCAGGACTCTGGTACTAAAAGTATAGATGGTTGTGAGCTATTTATATGGGTGCTAGAAGCCAAACCCAGGTCCTCTGCAGAGCAACAGGTACCCTTAACTGCTAAGTATCTCTCTAGCTCTGCCATGTACTTTAAAATTCAAAACTGTGATTATCTCATGGTGATGGGGCAGGGGTGAGGTGTGTGTGCATTCAATAACCTCCATTTGGCATAAATTATGTTTCTTGGGTATGAGTTTTAACATTAAACATCCAACAGTTTTATGTATTACTTTAAAGAAAGAAGCATTATTTCCCAAGATCAAAAAAGCTAGGGAGAATGAAGATTTTCTGTTTTTGGTGAAGAAAATGATTTATAGATGTACTTATTGGAACTGGAAGACCAACAGAGAATTAAGCAATGGATTACTTTGTTCTCTTATTTTTATCAGTATGAAGCCTTGCTTTAACTAAACTATGACTTAAAAACAACCACAGCAATAACAATAAACCAATGGCTTCTATTGAAAAGCAGTATCTACCAACTAGTCCAACCATCATGCTTTGCCCATTGGATTGTAATTCAACACTTCTTTGAGCCAAATGACCACTGCACACATACATGGCTGAGGCTACCAATAGTTGGCTTGTTTAAGGTAATTCATGGCCCAGTACTTTCTAAAACTCTATTCTATGCCTAGGATCTCCTCAGGGGATACTTTTCTGACACATTGCCTCATTCCTAGAATCCAGCACAGTATGTGGCAGATAAATAGTCAATTAATTTGGGCATGTAGAAAAGCCAAGAGTGAAATTGGGGTCCTTTTGAGATTTCTATCATTAGACAATGATCAGATGCACAGCAGTGTAAAGTTGTATGAAAGACTAGAAGAATTAAGAGGTGGTCATTATACTACTTAAGGTTGTAGGAGCTTGAGATGCAGGGACCTGGACATGTGTGTGTTAAAGTAACATTAAGAGAAGGCACAAGGCACACAATGTGCCTCAGTTATCTTCATCCAGATCCTGGGTGTGAGAGCAGGTATCACTGTACTAGTTGTATGTAAGGACTAGATATGGCAGTGGTTAGGCCATTGGTTGACAAAGGAGCGCACCATAAGTGTTAGGGCTAAATTAGTAACTCAGAGTGGAAACAGGTCAAGACATTTGAAAAAAAATTTCTGGGAAGAAAGTCCTGAGAATGGTTGTGAGGGACACCTGAGGTTTCATGGAGTGGAGTAGTATGTAGAAGATTAAAAGGTCAAAGGTGGAGACATATCTGTCATGTCTTACACATGCAGAAGTCGGCACCTGCCTGTCATGTTCATGAAGGCCACTGAGGAAAATGTATTTGTCCAGGTGGTTAAGAATTTCTTAGAGACTTACCATCCATTTGTGGTTGGTTATACTTGGGGGTCACAGCCTGAGTTCCAAGAAGCAAAGTTCAGTCTTAAGAAGACAATTAAAAGAGCTGAATACATGATAAAAAAAAAAGGATGAAAAAAAGATTTGTTCAGTGTGGCCATACTGGGAAGAAGGGCAAAGTATCCAGTGACTCTTCCAATTTATCTTCAGGGTCCTGAAGTAAGGTTAAACTATGTATCAGAGGAGGATATGTACAGCTAACCAGCCCCCAGTAGAAGATGGAGTCACCCACTCTTGAACCATTACTGTCTGTAGAAAGTTGTAAATCTTTCCTTGAGAGGAGAGTTCTTTCTCTGGCTGGTCCAACTTTTCTTCTCCCAGTATGAGATTTCTGGGAAATTTTCAGTGTCCTCTGTTTTAACAGCCTGACAGCTGACACGTCTCTTTAGAATATATTCATCTTTGCCAGGCTGGTTGAACATTTACTGGGTGGAGGAAGGCACAACAGCTCTGAGCTTCTCTAGGTATCATGAGGGAAGCTCACAAGTTGTCTCCTTTGAGGGAACAGCACAGCATGAATTTTTATCTCTTCAGAATGCAAAGAATTTTCCTTAAAAATGTCCTTGATTTTGAAGTTGCTGTTTGGGTAAAGAGTGACCTGGCCATTTCAAAGGAAATATTCAGCCCTCAGGGATTTCTGCTCTTTTCTGTTTCCTCCCCTGAAATACTTCGTTGCAGGCTTAGGAGGAGGTTCAGAAAATTGGGAGGAGTTTCTCCCAATGCAAGACATATATCCAAGGCCTTGCAGACACTATTCTCTGAGTTGATCTTCTGATTCTCACAGATAATTTTGAGCTGCAGATATTTCCTCACCTGCCGAGTTTGTAAACTCAACCACTGGTTCCAAGGATCCACACACTTTATCAGTCAAAGCATTGGTATGCATGCATCAGCCCTCTTGATAAAAATTCTCTTTCCATCTCTGCAGCTGGCGGTACACTGGGGGTGGTATCTTTGAAATGTGGAAATCCATCAATGTTTCTGGAATGTTCTTGCCTATTCCTCTGTGTACTTTATGTATGGATCCTTTCTCATAGTGGCTCATGCACCCCATCAGGTTTCTGACAGTGTCATCTGTCATTGCAGAAGGCTGGTGTATTATATCGGCCTTTAAAAAAAATATTTATTTTTCTATTTTTGGTTTGTTTCTTTCAGGTCAGTGAGAAGGGGCCTAAGTCTAAGAAGTGAGTACCTCATGATTTTGCTTATATTCATCTCTCCCTGGGACCATGGCATGGTAAATTTGAAAAGGAACTGAATGATCCTATTGAGTTTATTTCTCTGAGCAAGGATAGGATGAGCATCTGCTCCTCCAGGCACCAGGCTCTTCATTCACAAACTGAGCCCTGAGCTCCCAGGGGAGTGGTAGAGATTTTGTAAACCATCTAAACATTCACAGCAGGGGACATAGAATGCTTTAATGCAAGTGGGCTGAGAAGAGGGGGCAGGCAGCTGCACACATTTCATTGATGTATTTATTAATTGCCTTTTTTGTGTGTGTGTTTGATATGATAGTATTACCAAAACATCTTTCATTAATCTCTTTCATGTTAACTGTGGATGCCTCTATTTTTCACATTGTAATACTCATTAGCTGGAATGTACTGTTTTTAATCCCCCCTAATGCTTTAGCATCAAAATCATGAATGAAAACTGGGTTGCTTTAGAATTTCTCTCTAATAACAGTTCTGTGAATCAGTATGGAATTCTATCCCCTCCCACCTTCACTCACATTTTGCCCATTATAACTCCACACAAGTGGCTAGATTAGCACTCCCTCTTGGGAGAAGTAAAGAAAGCACAGGGATTCCTGCTTTCCACTGAGTGCTCTGCCTAGCTGATCCCTGGCTTGGGCAAGACTTCAACAGGAGAGGTGGTGGCATGATGCTCCGCCCAAGGACCAGAGCAAGCCAGTGTGGGATCTCTTGACTCTTGTCAACTATTCAGCAACTGACCCACTTCTTCAAGTTTTGTAAAATTCTGTGCTTTCAACAATAAAGTAGAACAACAAACTCTCCCTTGTACATGTCCGTTAGGGTTTAACATGCAAGCACAAAGAGTTTCACCCTGACTAGACTCAGGCAACAGGAAAATGGATCACCAGATGATAAAGTGCTTGCCTCTCCAGCTGCGGTGGTGGCTTCTTTTATCACTGTGACCAGAAGAAAGCTTTCAGAACTACAGCCAGGATAAAGGGTGGAGCTTAGGGTTTGGAGAGCATTCTAGTTTTCTTTCTGTTACTATGATAAACCCCATGGCCAAAAGCAACTTAGGGGAAGAAAGGGTTTATTTCAGCTTACACTTCCAGGTCACAGTCTATCACAGCCGGAAGTCAGGGTGGGAACTCAAGCAGGAACTGGGCAAAAATCCTGGAAGGCTGCAGCCTGCTGAGTGCTAGCTCACTCCAGACCCACCTGGGGATTGTCCCTCCCAGTAGGCTGGACCCTTTCACATCTCTCATCAATCCAGACATTGTTTTTACAGATATGCTCACAGGCTGTGATCAAGGCAATTCTTCAATTGAAGTTTCCTCTTCTCAAGCCACTCTAGCTCGGATCAAATTGACAATAAAAACTAAGTAGGACAGGTTACCGTGTTTTTTTTCTTCTTTTTATTGAAAATAGATTCTTTTCTCATATAATACATCCTGACTATAATTTTACCCCTCTCCACTTGTTTTAGCTCTCCCCCCACTGCTCTTCTTCCCCAGATTCACCCCACCCCATTTCCTTTTCAGAAAAAAGTTGGCTTCTAAGAGAGGACAGCCAAACAGAGTAAAACAAGATACAATATGACAAGGAGAAAGCCCTCATCTGAAGGCTGGACAAGGCAACCCATTAAGAGAAAAGGAGTCTTAAGCACAGGTAGAGTCAAAGATATTCCTTGTGGGGAATTTCAGGCTGGTCTCCAGTCGAGCTGAGGTCTGAACCCCGATGATGGTCATAATTCACCTACATGACACGGTAGGCGTTCCCTCATGCTCCTGGAACTCCATCCCCTGCCTAAGGTACCACCTCCCACAGCCCCCACAAGAGAAGCATGGTCAGTGGTCACTTAAGCAATGGCCCAAGCTTCTGACCTTCAGGCTAAACTCCTCCCCAGTTACCTAGCAACAGTGAAGACCATAAAACGGGGTGCTCAGCCCACACCTCACTGTCTTGCTCTTTTACTCTTTTACTCTTTTACTCTTGCTCTCTTACTCTTATTCCTTTGTCCTCTCACTTCTCTCTCTCCTCTTCCCTTTCTCTTAGTCTTCTCTCTCTCTCTCTCTCTCTCTCTCTCTCCTACCTTCTCTCTTTCCCCTGCATTTCTATAATAAAGCTCTTAAAGCATAGACAGTCTCTGTCCTTCAAGTTCCGCTGCACACTCTGGTTAGTGTTGGGAACTTCTTCTCCTATTCCCTCTCTCCCACAACCCTGGTGGCTTTAGCTAAGTAGCTCCTTTGTTATAATTACTCTACAGGTCTATCTCCACACGGGACCTGCTACCACATCTCTACCTGAGACAGCGCTATCTACAGGGACCTACAGACACAGCTGCCTTCCTCCAAAATTCTCATCTGACTGAGGGCTCCCGAGACAAATGCTGAACTATAGAAGACAGACCTGGGACCTTCCAGCTACGGATGGACTCTTTTGCTAAAGCCAAATGGCTGTTGAACTTTGGGGAAAGTTATATAATAGTGAGGAAAGCATAATGCCTATCTAGATTAATTAATTGCTGTTCAAAAATGGATGTTATTACTCTCAAATTGTACATGTACCCATGAAACAATTGACTGTACAATCCCTTGCCTTCTCAATTCAATCTTTTGCCTTCTCAACTCAATCTCTTGCCTTCTTAACTCTTACCCTTAACTTTCCTTACTACTCTGGCCTTGTTCTGTTACTTCTCTAGGCTATATATTTTCTTCTGATACTTCCATCCACTCTAAATTTTCACAATTAATGACACAGTCACATCAGTGCCCCCCTCATTTTTTCTAATAAAAAAAGAGGAGGAATTGTGGGGAATTGCAGGCTGGTCTCCAGTCGAGATGAGGTCTGAACCCCGATGGTCATAATTCACCTACATGACACGGTAGGCATTCCCTCATGTTCCTGGAACTCCATCCCCTGCCTAAGGTACCACCTCCCACAGCCCCCACAAGAGAAGCATGGTCAGTGGTCACTTAAGCAATGGCCCAAGCTTCTGATTCAGGCTAAACTCCTCCCCAGTTACCTAGCAACAGTGAAGACCATAAAACGGGGTGCTCAGCCCACACCTCACTCTCTTGCTCTCTTACTCTTATTCCTTTGTCCTCTCACTTCTCTCTCTCCTCTTCCCTTTCTCTTTGTCTCCTCCTCTCTCTCTCTCTCTCTCTCTCTCTCTCTCTCTCTCTCTCTCTCTTCAGTCTTCTCTATTTCCCCTGCATTTCTATAATAAAGCTCTTAAACCATAGACAGTCTCTGTCCTTCAAGTTCCGCTGCACACTCTGGTTAGTGTTGGGAACTTCTTCCCCTATTCCCTCTCTCCCACAACCCTGGTGGCTTTAGCTAAGTAGCTCCATGGGGCTCCCCAGGCAGGGCTGCCCCTTGACCACCCCCTGAAGAGTGGGATAGAGGAATGTCCATCCAGGGATGAGTGTATAGGGTAAATAGCAGCCTTCCCATGCCTGACTGACCAGAGAATAGGGAAACTCTGGCAGGGCAGTGGGCATCTTTTCCTCCCCTACTTTCCCCAGGGCCACCAGCCCCCTTTTTATTTTGTTCCCAACAATACCTGTTGCCATTGCTAGGAGTCTCCGAAAAACCCCAAGCTAAATAGCCATAACATATATTCAGAGGACCTGGTACAGACCCATGTGGGCCCTGTGCTTGCCATTTTAGTCTCTGTGAAGCCATGTGAGCCCAGGTAAAAAGTGGATGACAATGAGATTGTACTCTGGGGTTCAGCTGAACCATAGTTGTCCTGGAAAAGAGTTAGTCAGATCAGCAGCTAAAATCAGATGAAATTTACCTTAATCCTACACAGAAGCAGTGGTTTGTTCACTGGGTATGCTGGATAGTTTTATGTCAACTTGACACAAGCTAGAGTTATCTGAAAGGAGGGAAAGACAATTGAGAAAATGTATCCATAAGATCAGCATGTAAAATGTTTTCTTAATTAGTGATTGATGGAGAGGGAGGGTCCAGTCCATTATGGGTGTGTGTAGTCTGGTGATCCTCAGTTCTGTAAGAAAGCAGGTGGAGCAAATAGGAAGCAAGTCTGTAAATAGCTTCCTTCCATTGCCTAAGCATCAACTCCTGCCTCCAGGTTCCTACCCTACATGAGTTCCTGCCCTCAGTACTTTTCATGTTGACCTGTTATATGGAACTGTGAGTGAAATAAATCTTTTCCTCTCCAAGTTGCTTTTTGGTCATAGTGTTTTATTGCAGCAGTAGATACCCTAACTAAGATGCTGTGTTTTGCAAAGATGAATTGAGATGAAGATCTTGGGTTCTGGGTACCAGGCTAGGTTTGCCTCATGTGTTCAGAGAAGTGATTGTAGTAGGTATCACCAGTCATTCATCTCATCTAAGATTGTATTTTTCTTTGGCTATCACAGAAAGCATTAATAATATTTTCTGGTTTTATGTAAAACAAGGAGCCAGTGTTAGCCCCCCTTCATGACCCTTATTATCACCACCTCTCAGGGGGTGATGATAAGGGATGTGGCTCAGAATTTCAAATAGAGACACCCCAGAGCTATCTGGCCAGTAACCCTTGCAGCTCTCTTTCTGGGCCCAGACAGACCTTCCCTCTTGAGGAAGAACATTTTATACAAACCCTACAACATCACATTCTGCAGTCCTATGGCATTTTCACCCGGTGCCAGGTGCAACCTGGCAGGTGGCTTTGATTGACAAGATTACTAATCCACTGTAATCATATTTTCATAATTAGTCCCTGAGAGGCCAAGCTGACTGCTCTTGCCCAGGTAAACTCCTGCCTGCCTCAGACTGTTTCCACCAACTGTCACATCCCCAGGAGGGACCTATTGGTCTAGCACCCATGGCTGTTGCTAACAATTGCTTTTGAATTCTTCCCGTCCTTTCCCCTCCCCCTCTCTTTTGGGGCTTGGCTGCTAGGAATCCTTGCCTGATTAAAAGCTATAGGTATTGACTAAAGCCTGAATAGCAGGGATGGCTTTGTATTTTCCGTTTTCTTGATCACACACTGCCTGTCCTCTTCTGTACTTCTTTCTCTTATATGCTCCCCTCCCCCCAAATCCCTGTGGCCAGGGTGAGGGAAAACTTCAAAGGTATTTCTGAATAAAAGAACACACGGTGGGCATTAATAATTTACCAGGCCAAGTTTTGGCAGGTACAGGGGCCTTCCCCTGTTTGCCTTGCTGTAGACTGCAAGAAGATCATGTGTGGAGGCTCCATCTGCTAGCCCACACCAACCGCTTTGACCACTCGTGGCTGGTGAATCCTGGCCCCTTCTGCACTCAGGCCTGGCACTGAGCTCATAAAGGGTGACAAGATGACTGCTGCTGGACTGAGCCCTTCATCTTGTTTAATCTTTGCAGCTGTCTTAAGAACCAGAGCCTAACCGTTGGGCTCCTACCACAGATAGGGGGGAGACAATGGATAGAGAAGTCAGTGGCTTATCTAAGGTCTCTAGCCCAGAAGGTAGCAGCTGGGAATGTGGGATATTTCTATTCCTTTTAAACAGAGATGGGGACGTGAGTTTTCTTTGAGCCCTAGCCAGGGCCATGAGAGGAAATGGCTGGAATTAAGGGGTGAAGTGGCAGAAGGAAAAATGCTCTGATTGCAGAAAATGTCACAAAAGATGTTTGGTTCTATACTTATTTTTAAAACTTTTGATCAGGCTGGTTGATAGTGGCAGACACCTTTAATCCCAGCACTAGGGAGGCAGAGGTGGCAGATCTCCTGAGTTTGAGGACAGCTTGATCTATAGAGTGAGTTCCAGGGCAGCCAGGGCTACACCAAAAAATTCTGCCTGGAAAAACAAAATGACAAAAATTGTTATGTATTAACAATAGAGAATAGTGGGTTTCATTATACCATGGTCACATATGTACAGAATGTACTTTGATCATATTTACTTGGCCTCTCACCCTCATGGCCTCTCCTTCTGCTGAATTTCCTTCTTTTCCAACAGCTTCCCATCTATTTCACTGTCTTTTAAAAATCTAGATTCTGCATATCAGAGAAAATATGCAATATTTGTCTGATTTTGGCTTGTTTTGCTTAGCATGATGATCTACATCTCTACTGATTTTTCCTGAAAATTATATGTATACATTTTTCTTGATGTCTGACAGAAATTGTATTTCTCCCATCCACTCATCTCCTGGTAGACCAGCTTGATTCTGTGACTTGATTTCTGTGGACCAGTGCTGCTCCAAGTGTGGGCTGCAGGCATCTCTATTACATACTGCCTTTGATTCTTCTGAGCCATTCAGTGGAGATAGTGCTGCCATTCTTAGTAAGACCTTCTTCTTCTTCTTCTTCTTCTTCTTCTTCTTCTTCTTCTTCTTCTTCTTCTTCTTCTTCTTCTTCTTCTTCTTCTTCTTCTTCTTCTTCTCTGCAGTTTCCATTTGTTTCCATTCTCTGTATTACAAAAATTAAAACTACATTGCTGTGAGACTCTGTCTCCTGGGAGTATTAGAAACTACACCTATAAAATCTCACCAACATGGTTGCCCAAACATGAGCAAGTATATACTAACATATAATCATATAATGACAATTGTATGAATGTGGCCATGCATGTGAAGGGGCTGTGAAGGGGCCAATAGAAGGATTTGTAGAAAAGAAAGGGAAGGGAGAAAAGTAATTAAATTATAATCTCAAAAACAAATAAAACTATACATCTAGTAACTACCTACATGGACTGACCAGATTCAGGTATAGTTGTCAAAGCACTTCAACTTTATTTAAACCACTCCAATACCTCCAAGGAAAACTTGCTGTAGAGTGATGTTCCTATGATGAAACTTGGTTGTTCAAATGAAAAACTTTGAGTGCCTATCATTAAAAAACCTTGGGACAAATAAGTAAAGGGGTACAAATAAAAGGCACAGTGTCTCCCCACAAAGAGATCGCCACCTGGTAGTGCAATTATTGTGTGTTAAATTTCATGGAGTTTAAAGGAAATCTCATGGTTCAGCCTCAGTCTCATATCTGGGTGATGTCTGAGGTTAGCATATTGTTGGATGGAGTGAAGATCTACTTCAAATTGTGGAACGCGTTTTTTCTTGCCCGCAAGAATTCACGCTGACACTGAAGGAAACGTCTGTGGCATCCCTTTATTATTGAATATAATCTAAAAGAGGGAAGGAAAGAGAGAGAGGAAGAAAGCAAGAGAGAGAGAGAGAG
>LR755204.1:33118-82675 GCA_902729485.2 Mus minutoides | reverse complement strand
AATAGTATCACAGTTTTGTTTTTAAATTGGGAACTATTTATTCAAGTGATCGTATAGTCCATCCATTACCCCAAGTTGGTTTGTAGGAATTTTACTTATTCCCATGCAGAATATATGTAGTGGCTCTTTGACTCTGTACTTGAGCCAAGTTGTTTTGTGAGATGCCCAGTTAGAAAACCTAGAAAAATTACCCAACAGTGTTAATTTCACATGATGGCTACCAACCTGATTCCTTTTATCTATAGAGAGAATTCTCAGTTAAAATTTCAGTGACACTCCTCACAATCAACTCTTGAGACTTGAAAAAAGAGGTGGATTTTGGATTTGTTTGTGGTCAGCTAGGAGACCCTTAAAATCCACCACAAGTCAGTGAACTGCTTTGAGAAACAGTGATGCTGTAGGATCTTGGAAGATCAAACAACCAGGGGAATTACTGTAGAGACCCTTTCATGCAAGACTAAAGGTTGTCCTTAATTTGTATCTAATTGTCACAAATGTATTTGTACAGAGCAACAGATAATTTGAGCTTTCTTCTTAGGGAGGACATTTTTTGGAAAGAATAGAGAAATATTTGTGAGAATGTATTTTTTTGTTTGCAGGGTAAGGATTAGAGGAAGGAGGGAAGATTGGCAACAAGATAACCAAGTAAGACAGCAGTGATGCCTTCAGAGTGGAAATGAGAAGCAGTGATAACCAAGGAGCAGAGACTATATCAACTGACTTGCCCAATTAAATAGATAGAAGCTGCAGGGTAGTCAGACCAGAAGGCTTGGCTCAGGTGGCTGGCTCCGAAACAAAATGGTGCCAAGACCACAAATTGACAAGTGAAGTGGGGAAATATTTCTTTGCTTTGAAAAATAACGAATTCCTTTAATATAGGATTCCTGCAAGATCTGAAAGTTTAAAGAAAGAATTTCAGAAAGTTCTAGGTAACAAGTAGCAAATCATGGAGGAAGAGTTTAAAAATAATGCCAACCAGAACTTTATCACAGTAGCGTGTTAATTTTAAGGAGCAGATGTCAAAATAGTAGGCTTGCTATGATATGTGTGATTCATATCAGGTACCAAGGTTACCAGAAGGTAGGATGTCTCATATCTCTCCCTCTCTTCCTTGACTGGGTCATATATGGAAGCCTCTTGTCACCTTTATAGTGGCTTGGTTTGCTTTCTCACTGGAGCTTGTTAGAAAAATATGATTTTCAGAAGATTCCCTATTGACTTGCCAGAATAAGTTTCTTTTGGTAGAAGAAGTTCAGCCAGCTGCTACAGGCTTCCCTGTATTGCTGGTATGTTTTGAAAGAGCCTGTTTTGATCTATGTTAGATCTTAGAGGTAAGAGCACCCCTACTACATACATCTAGGGATACCATGTAACTGGGCAGAGGAGGTCCTGTTGAATAGTCTCTTCCTTGAATGGAAGTACTGGGCATCGAATCTCTTCCCATTTAAAGTAAACCAGGGTGTATCCTCTGATCTCATGGGTATTTTGTTTCCTGTTCAAAGGAGGAATGAAGTATCCACATGCTGGTATACCTTCTTGATTTTCTTATGTTTTGCAAATTGTATCTTGGGTATTCTAAGTTTCTGGGCTAATATCCACTTATCAGTGAGTGCATATCAAGTGACTTCTTTTGTGATTGGGTTACCTCACTAAGGAAGATATCCTCCAGATACATCCATTTGCCCAAGAATTTCATAAATTCATTGTTTTTAATAGCTGAGTAATACTACATTGTGTAAATGTACCACATTTTCTGTATCCATTCCTCTGGGTTCTTTCCAGCTTCTGCCTATTGTAAATAAGGCTGCTATGAACATAGTGGAGCATGTGTTCTTACTGCAAGTTGGAACGTCTTCTGGGTATATGCCCAGTAGAGGTATTGCTGGATCTTCTGGTAGTGTTTTGTCCAATTTTCTGTGGAGCCGCCAGACTGACTTCCATAGTGGTTGTACAAGCTTGCAATCCTACCAGCAATGGAGGAGTATTCCTTTTTCTGCACATCCTCGCCAGCATCTGCTGTCACCTGAATTTTTGATCTTAGCCATTCTGACTGGAGTGAGGTGGAATCTCAAGGTTGTTTTGATTTGCATTTCCCTGATGATTAAGGATGTTGAACATTTTTTTCAGGTGATTCTCAGCCTTTCAGTATTCCTCACTTAAGAATTCTTTGTTTAGCTCTATATCCCATTTTTTAATGGGGTTATTTTTTTTCTGGAGTCCACTTTCTTGAGTTCTTTATATGTATTGGTTGTTAGTCCCCTATCAGATTTAGGATTGGTAAAAAATTTTCCCAATCTGTTGGTGGCATTTTTGTCTTATTGACAGTGTCTTTTACCTTACAGAAGCTTTGAAATTGCATGAGGTCCCATTTGTCAATTCTTGATCTTACAGCACTAGCCATTGTAGTTCTGTTTAGGAATTATTCCCCTGTGCCCATATCTTCCAGGCTTTTCCCCACTTTCTCCTCTATAAATTTCAGTGTCTCTCTTTTTTTTTTTTTATGTGGAGCTCTTTGATCCACTTGAGCTTTGTACAAGGAGTTAAGAATGGGTCAATTTTCATTCTTCTACATGACAACTGCCAGTTGTGCCAGCACCATTTGTTTGAAAATGCTGTCTTTTTTTTTTCCCCACTGGCTGGTTTTAGCTCCTTTGTCAAAGATCAAGTGACCATAGGTGTGTGGATTCATTTCTGTGTCTTCAATACCAAAATTGCTCTGTAGTACAGCTTGAGGTCAGGCATGGTGATTCTACCAGAGGTTCTTTTTTGTTTTGTTTTGTTTTGTTTTTTGTTTTTTGAGACAGGGTTTCTCTGTATAGCTGTGGCTGTCCTAGAACTCACTTTGTAGACCAGGCTGGCCTCGAACTCAGAAATCCACCTGCCTCTGCCTCCCGAGTGCTGGGATTAAAGGTGTGTGCTACCACGCCCGGCCCAGAGGTTCTTTTATTGTTGAGAATAGTTTTTGCTATTCTAGATTTTTTATTATTCCAGATGAATTTGCAAATTGCCCTTTCTAACTCTGCGAAGAATTGAGTTGGTATTTTGATGGGGATTGCATTGAATCTGTAGATTTCTTTCGGCAGGATAGCCATTTTGAGTATATTAATCCTGCCATTCCATGAGTATGTGAGATCTTTCCATCTTCTGAGATCTTCTTCAATTTCTTTCTTCAGAGATTTGAAGTTCTTATCATACAGATCTTTTGCTTCCTTAGTTAGAGTCACACCAAGGTATTTTATATTCTTTGTCACTATTGTAAAGAGTGTTGTTTCCCTAATTTTTTTCTCAGATGGCTTATCCTTTGTGTAGAGAAAGGCCATTGATTTGTATGAGTTAATTTTATATCCAGCTACTGAACAGAAGCTGTCTATCAGGTTTAGGAGTTCTCTGGTGAAATTTTTAGGGTCACTTATATATACTATCATATCATCTGCAAATAGTTATATTTTGACTTTTTCCTTTCCAATTTGTATCCCCTTGATCTCTTTTTGTTGTCTAATTGCTCTGTTAGGACTTCAAGTACTATATTGAATAGGTAGGGAGAAAGTGGGCAACCTTGTCTAGTCCCTGATTTTAGTGGGATTGCTTCAAGTTTCTCTCCATTTAGTTTGATGTTGGCTACTGGTTTGCTGTATATCGCTTTTATTATGTTTAGGTATGGCCTTGAATTCCTGAACTTTTCAAGACCTTTATCATGAAAGGGTGTTGGATTTTGTCAAATGTTTTCTCAACATCTAAGGAGATGATCATGTGGTTTTTGTCTTTGAGTTTGTCTATATAGTGAGTTACATTGATGGATTTCTGTATATTAATCCATCCCTGCATCCCTGGGATGAAGCCTACTTGGTCATGATGGATGATTGTTTTGATGTGTTCTTGGATTTGGTTTGCGAGGGTTTTATTGAATATTTTGCACTGATATTCATAAGGGAAGTTGGTCTGAAGTTCTCTTTCTTTGTTGGATCTTTGTGCGGTTTATGTATCAGAGTAATTGTGGCTTCATAGAATGAATTGAGTAGAGTACCTTCTGTTTCTATTTTGTGGAATAGTTTGAGGAGCGTTGGAATTAGGTCTTCTTTGAAGATCTGATAGAACTCTGCACTAAACCCATCTGGTCCTCGGCTTTTTTTTTTTTTGGTGGAGAGACTATTGATGACTGCCTCTATTTCTTTAGGGGAAATGGGATTGTTTAGATCGTTAATCTGTTCTTGATTTAACTTTGGTACCTGGTATATCTCTAAGAAGTTGTTCATTTCATCTAGTTTTTCTAGGTTTGCTGAGTATAGCCTTTTGTAGTAGGATCTGATGATGTTTTGGATTTCTCAGGTTCTGTTGTTATGTCTCCTTTTTCATTTCTGATTTTGTTAATTAGTATACTGTCCCTGTGCCCTCTAGTGAGTCTGGCTAAGGGTTTATCTATCTTGTTGATTTTCTCAAAGAACCAGCTCCTGGTTTGGTTGATTCTTTGAATAGTTCTTTTTGTTTCTACTTGGTTGATTTCAGCCCTGAATTTGATTATTTCTTGCTGTCTACTCCTCTTGGGTGAATTAGCTTCCTTTAGTTCTAGAGCTTCTAGGTATGCTATCAGGCTGCTAGTGTATGTTCTCTCTAGTTTCTTTTTGGAGGCACTCAGGGTTATAAGTTTTCCTCTTAGGACTGCCTTCATTGTGTCCCATAAGTTTGGGTATGTTGTGGATTCATTTTCATTAAGCGCTAAAAAGTCTTTACCTTCTTTCTTTATTTCTCCCTTGATCCAAGGTATCATTGAGTAGAGTGTTGTTCAGTTTTCACGTGAATGTTAGCTTTCTATTATTTATGTTGTTATTGAAGATCAGCGTTAGTCCGTGGTGAGCTGATAGGGTGCATGGGATAATTTCAGTAGTTTTTTATCTGTTGAGGCCCATTTTGTGACCGATATATGGTCAATTTTGGAGGAGGTACCATGAGGTGCTGAGAAGAAGGTATATCCTCTTATTTTAGGATAAAATGTTCTGTAGATATCTGTTAAATCCATTTGTTTCATAACTTCTGTTAGTGTCCATGTCTCTCTGTTTAGTTGCTGTTTCCAGGATCTGTCCATAGGTAAGAGTGGGGTGTTGAAGTCTCCCACTATTATTGTGTGAGGTGTAATGTGTGCTTTGAGCTTTACTAAAGTTTCTTTAATGAATGTGCCAGCTCTGGCATTTGGAGTATAGATATTCTGAATTGAGAGTTCATCTTGGTAGATTTTACCTTTGATGAGTGTGAAGTGCCCCTCATCATCTTTTTTGATAACTTTGGTTTGGAAGTCAATTTTATTCGATATTAGAATGGCTAATCCAGCTTTTTTCTTCAGACCATTTGCTTGGAAAATTGTTTTCCATCCCTTCACTCTGAGGTAGTGTTTGTCTTTTTCCCTGAGGTGGGTTTCCTTTAAGCAGCAAAATGTTGGGTCCTGTTTGTGTAGCCAGTCTCTTAGTCTATATCTTTTTATTGGGGAATTGAGTCCAGTGTTAAGAGAAATTAAAGAAAAGTAATTGTTGCCTTCTCTTATTTTTGTTGTTAAAGTTGGGATTTTGTTCTTGTGGCTTTCTTCCTTTAAGCTTGTTGAAGGATTATTTTCTTGCTTTTTCTAGGGTGTAGTTTTTGTTCTTGTATTGGTGTTTTCCTGTTATTATCCTTTGAAGGGCTGGATTTGTGGAAAGGTATTGTGTGAATTTGGTTTTGTCGTGGAATACTTTGCTTTCTCCATCTATGGTAATTGAGAGTTTTGCTGGGTTTAGCAGCCTGGGCTGGCATTTGTGTTCTCTTAGGGTCTGTATAACATCTGCCAGGATCTTCTGGCTTTCATAGTCTCTGGTGAGAAGTCTGGTGTAATTCTTTTAGGTCTGCCTTTATACATTACTTGACCTTTTTCCCTTACTGCTTTTAATATTCTGTTTTTATTTAATGCATTTGTTGTTCTGATTATTATGTGTCGGGAAGAATTTCTTTTCTGGTCCAGTCTATTTGGAGTTCTGTAGGCTTCTTGTATGTTCATGGGAATCTCTTTCTTTAGGTTTGGGAAGTTTTCTTTTATAATTTTGTTGAAGATATTTACTGGCCCTTTAAGTTGAAAATCTTCATTTTCATCTGTGGGAAGCCAGACCTTCAGTGATTCCCACCATAAAGACCAGCTAACACCTCGCTAAGAGCCAAATTGCCCCCTCCTGAACAGTAGGCTGACCACAAGACCAACAGAGACTTATCTCAGATAAACATTTAGAGCAATAAGAAAGTGCCTGAATTCCGGGATTAATCACCAGATGTCTCAAGGCGGCCATCCTCCTCCTTCCAGATGTCCCTCTTCCTGGAGTCTTTGTTCTCCAACCCTGACCTCCCTATGCCCTCTCTTTTACTGTATGTATACAACTGAGCATTTTGCCTAAGTAAAGTGAGACTGTGACAAAAACTGCACAAAGCATGGTCTCAGCTTCTTTCTCTCCCGCCTGTCCTATCTTACAGACAAAAGGTTTTTCTTGACCCAACGAAATAACTTAGTCCCGCTGGTTTGGGGCATTCATCTACCCCTATTATCCATATGTTTGGTCTTATTGTGTCCTGGATTTCCTGGATGTTTTGAGTTAGGATCTTTTTGCATTTTGCATTTTCTTTGATTGTTGTGCTCTATTGAATCTTCTGCACCTGAGATTCTTTCTTTCATCTCTTGTCTTCTGTTGCTGATGCTCACATCTATGGTTACTGATTTCTTTCCTAGGGTTTTTACCTCCACAGTTGTCTCACTTTGGGTTTTCTTTATTGTTTCTATCCCTTTTTAATTCTTGTATGTTTTTATTCAATTCCATCACCTGTTTTTTTTTTTTTTTTTTTTTTTTTTTTTTTTTTTTTTTTTTTTTTTTTTTTTTTTTTTTTTTTTTTTTTTTTTTTTTTTTTTTTTTTTTTCTGTAATTCTTTAAGAGATTTTTATGTTTCCTCTTTAAGGACTTCTACCTGTTTAGCAGTGTTTTTTCTGTGGTTATTTAAAGGCTTCTACCTGTTTATCTGTGTTCTCCTGTATTTCTTTAAGTTAGGTATTAATCCCCTTCTTAAGGTGCTGTACCAGCATTATGAGATGTGATTTTGAATCCAAATCTTGCTTTTCAGGTGTGTTGTAGTAACCAGGACTGGCTGAGTTGAAAGTGCTGGGTTTTGATGATGGTGAACTGTTTGGTTTCTGTTGATAAGATTCTTATGTTTGCATTTAGCTATTTGGTAATCTCTGGTGTTAGTTGTTATAGTTGTCTCTGTCTGGAGCCTGTTCCTCCTGTGAGTCTGTTAGCCTCTGTCAGTTGTCCTGGGAGTTCAGCTCTCTTCTGAGTCTCAGTTGGGTCAGAGTACTCTCTATAGGTAAGCTCACCTCTTGCAGGGAAGGTGCACAGAGTCAGGCCTTCAGACTTGCCTCTTGGCTGAAGATGAAGGCCTGAACCAGGGCCTGTCTCAGAAGATGGGTTGCCTCTGCAGTCTGTGCATTCACCTGCACAGAATGGTCTCCGAGGGGTGTGGGACACAAGATGGATCCCTCACCTGCTCTGGGGGTGGCAGCCCTCCTGGTTGGTCACCTCTCCTCTGGCGGGGAAGGTGCCCGTATATCTACAGCCCAAGACAGGGCCTGTCCCAGAAGCTGTATCACTTCTGCCTGTCCCAGAAGCTGTGTTGCTTCTGCAGTTCACTCACTCACCCTCTGCAGTCCGTGAGCTGATCTGCGTGCAGTGGTCTCAGAGGGACCAGGGATATAAGATGGCTCCCTCACCTGCTCTGGGGGTCAGAGCCCTCTTGGTCCGCTACCTCTCCTCTGGCAAGGAAAGTGCCCAGATATATGTAGCCCAAAACAGGGCCTGTCCCAGAAGCTGTGTCACTTCTGCAGTCCACACTTTCACCTGTGCAGACTGGTTTCTACCTAGTTCCCCTTGAAGTAAGAAAATAAACAAAGGGCCAGACAGTGGTAGCACATAATCCCAGCACTTGGGAGGCAGAAGCAGGAAGATTTCTGAGTTCAAGACCAGCCTGGTCTACAGAGTGAGTTCCAGGACAGCCAGGGCTAGACAGAGAAACCCTGTCTCCAAAAAACAAAAAAACAAGAAACGAAACAAAACTACAACAAAACAAACAAAAAAGAAAATAAACACATTAAAGAAACATGTAATTAAATGCTAGATTGTAAGTAACGTGCTCTGTTAACCTTATTTTCTGTAAACACAAGCTCCAGATTATTTTCTTAAGGCATGAAAAAAAATCTTGAATTTATTTGAAGGGCGAATTTCAGATTTTGAGAATGAAAGGTGTCAGGAAACATTCTAGGTGTGATTCGTTCAAAACTTCTGCAGATTGTTGAGGGGCACTGGGTAGGGTCCCACTCTTCTCTTTATCATGGAAAATAAAATAAGACATTTTGCTACAGAAAAAAATAAAAAAAAATAAAAAAATAAAAGAAAAAATAAAAGAAAAAATAATTCCTTGCTGTCCTGCTTTCTGGGGACCTGAATATTTTACCTTCAGTGACATTCTACATTCCTTGTGGAGACTCAAAAACAGCAATTGAAAAACTATTTTTGAGTCTTTTAGTCACCCAAGAAAAACTAAGGTGCAGGGCTAGCAAGAAGGGCTGGAGATGCACTTCATGACAGTTCCTCATGCTTTTGTAGTGGTGGGGGTGGAGAAATTGCAGAGAGCAGGAGTTGCCCGTTCCTCCTATTCTGTGCTGTGCCCTTCTTGGAGAATAATTTAGAACTTGTTTCCTTCTATTGTTAAGCTTTCCTTTATGAGGCCAGCTGAACTGTCCCAGGTAATGCTCATCTACAGCCAAAAGGGGGGAACCAAGCCCCCATGTGTTGGGCTCCAAAAGGAAGTAGAGGCTTCCAGAGAGGCAGTTATTCCCACAGAGGTGAGCACACAGGAAAAGAACCCAAATGTAGAAGCAATACGTACTCTCCCCTCTAAGAGTTCTTTAAACCTTTCATTTTTCCCTACCTCTGATTTGATTCCATTGTTCCAGCAATTTCCAAAGTCTTTCGGGCATTTATTTTTATCCTCAAACAGTTTTCTGAATGGCCACCATGTCCCCAGCTCTGTGTGAGCTCTCTGGGTCCTTCAGGAGCCACAGGAAAGCTGTTCTGATTGAGTACATTCTTCATTTAGGGCAGAGATGTTGCTAGTGTTTTGAGCACAGTTGGTTGACAGGGATCAGTAAATACCAAAATAGCAATCCAGAGTCATTTGCATAGGGAATGTACTTGTTATGTATGTATATCTGGGTGAGGAGAGATGAATATGGTGACCCACTTAAAGTTTTTCTCTATACTCATACTTTAAAAGACTCAACTTCAAATATATTGCTCTGTATCTTTGGTCTTACACAAAATAAGTGTCATAAAATTAACAGTTAACTAAGAGAAAGGTGTAATTTCTGTCTGTACATAGGCCATGTGAATTGGTGTATCTCTTTGTACGGTCTCATTCATCTGTTTGCAACTTACCAAGTGCTTTCTGTTTTTTTGTTTGTTTGTTTGTTTGTTTTTTTGTTTGTTTATTAACTTTCTATTTCATACTCCTGGTTTCTCCCATCTGTGGAAATAGGCAGGTATTTTAAGAGTGTCTCCTCCTCTTCCTCCTCTTCCTCTTCCTCCTCTTCCTCTTCCTCCCCCTCCTTCTCTTCCTCCTCTTCCTTCTTCTCCTTCATTTTTCTTTTCTTTTTTTAAAATTATAACAGGTATTCTTAACTTTTTCTATTTGCAGTATATAGCAACTTGCATGGTATCTATTAGATGCAAAAGTATTTTTCTTTTATTCTTCTCTCATACATTACATTCCAACAACAGCTTCCCTTCATTTTATTCTTCCCAATCCTCCTCACCCCTCAATCTCTTCAAATCTACTCTCCCCCCTTTCCCGTTCAAAACAAGAGCAGGACTCCCAGGAATATTAATCCAACGCGGCATATGACTAGGCACAAATTCTCATAACAAGGCAACCCAGTAGGAGAGAAATGGTCCCAAGAGCAGGCAAAGAGTCAGAGACACCCCCAACATTCCCTCTGTTAGGAGTCCAACAACAACCACACCAAGCTACACCACCATTCCACATATGAAGAGGGTTCACATATGCACTTAGGGTCCATGATTGTCACTTCAGAATCTATGATTCCCTATGAGCCCTGCTAAGCTGGATCTGAGTGCCATGTTCTCATGGTGTCCTTGACACCTCAGTTATGCATTATCCTCCTCTTCTTAGGGGTTTCTCTGGCTCTGCCTAGTGTTTGGCTGTGGCTCTCTGAATCTATTCTCATCAGTTGCTGACCTTTCTGATGACAACTGAGGTAGTTACTAATCTATGTTCTTGTCCTTGGACCTCTCTATGTTGAGTGGCCTTTGATTGATTCTGCAAGAAAGATTCTAGAAAATACTCTGACCTCACACTGTGTCATTTCTTAGTGGTGTCTTTTGATTTTGATTCAATTCAACTGGAAATTAGAGGGTAAGAGGTTCACTCAAGTTAGCTGATGAAGTAATCTCTTCAGAAAGCAGAGCAATATGAAGAGGGTGGATAGTTGCTGTGAATTAAAACATGGAGAAACTGCTCGATCTAGAAGCAAACTAATATGTGACAAACCCAACTGAATCATGAGAGTAAAGATAAATGTTGTGTGTTTTGATATTACATCATTTACTGGTCAAGTGGCTTTGGAAAACCAATTTCATCCTTCTGAGCTTGATTTTTATCGACTTTAACAAGGGAAGGGATTATTTTTGGCTTGTTTAACCAAGTGATTTGGGAAGCTTTTTCACTTTAGACAAGATCTTACTACACAGGCAGGAGTTACTCTGGATCTCTGGTCCTTCTGTCTCAACCTTTTAAGTACCCAATTATAGGTATGTGTCACCATGCCTAATTAGGAGGTAATACTTTGAGAAGTTTCTTTGATGCAAAGGGACACTGTAATAGTCTATCACTAATACACCTGACATTTAGCTAAATTAATTTGTATTGTGTGTCTGTGACTTCAGTCATGGTGATGCCTTCAGACTCTACCCTTGGCTTTTGAACCTAGAAGAAATACCAAAATGAGTGTTTCAATCCTACACTGACCTTAGATGAGTGCTTCAAACCTACTCTGACCTTAAATGAGTATTTCAAGTATTCACAGTCTTGTCTTCTTGTCCTGGATAAATGGAGAGAAGTGTTAAGGATAGACAGAGGAGATTCTGGGATTACCTCCATGCCAGGCATCTTCATTTTCATGGGGGCCAGTTTTTGAATTGGGAACCTACATGCACCTCTTGACTACATTCAGAAAGAAGATAAAGGACATCATGTTTGTTAACATTTTAGTAAATATTTGGTCTAGCCTATAGGAATTCAAAACCTATCCTTATAACTCCTGTGTGTTAATCCGTTAGACACACATTACAATACCCATGTTGTTTATGACCCTTCTCTGATGACAACTCTTGATAGTCACGGTGCCACACAGTGACCCAATTGACAAGAATAACAGACCCCTGACCCCTGACCCTGTGGTCTTGAACTTAGGAGGCTAATTTTCTGCTGCCTTTTTAAGCTTAAGCCAGTGAGTTGGGGGATTGGGGCTGCCAGTGTCTTTTGTCTCATTCATGAAGGAGTAAAGGAGTCAGTTTTGAGGAAGGGGATGGGACAGATGTACAGGGGACAAGATGGAAGATGCTGGGACAACATGAGGACAGTACATGAACTTTATGCAGGCCCATAACTTGCTTGGCCCTTGAAAAACTTCAGTGTTATACTTACTGTCACTGAACACAGTGAAAAATCTTTCTTTCTTCAACTTGGCCTGAGGGATCTTCATGCTAATTGCTCAGAGAACCCTAAGAAGCATGGGCCTGAGCAACAGATATTAGGCACATGACAACAGGCCTGGGAAAGCCACAGAGGATTCTTTTTTCCCTTTGAAGAGCTTTCCCCATCTCTCAGCTCCTCCAGAGAGAATCTTCACCCCACAAATGGAAGGTGATGTCCGTTATCTCCAGAGGGTGTCTTCAAGGTGGGAAGCAGCTGAGGCTCCTTGCTGGAAATACAGAAAACCTCCAGCTCACCATGCTTCCAACCTCACAATTACATAAAACCGCCAATAAAAAGCCTTCCTGCCATAAAACAGCAGGAACTTATTTCCCTCCTGAGTACATTTACAACCAAGTGCTTTTGAGTATCAGTTGAGTTCTCTGCACATTACTTCAGCCTGTCTTCTTAAAACACCCATACTTCATGACTTTGCACAACCAAAGTGACAACTGAAATTATCTTTTAAACCAACACCAGGCTCTTCTCAGCTGCTTGTGAATGTGCTCATGGTCAGTCACATGTGGTTTGTACTTTCTCAGATGCCAACCTGCAGCGCGCCTCCCTCAACCAGCAAGAAAGTCACACCACCACCGGGATCTTCTCAGACAGCTTTATTCAGGAGCACCTTGATAGTAGATTCCCAGGACCCTGGACAGCAGCAGAGCTGCTGCTTTTATACTCTCCCAGGGAAGGGGGGAGGGTGTCGTAGTGGTTGTGGATTGGTGCACCAAGCCACACCCATTAGCATATTGCCCATTCATTGGTGTCACAAGCCACACCTCATTAGCATATTGCCCATTCGGGAGGGGCTATTGCTTGAGGAGGGCCTGAAGAGAGAGCCTGGGTTTTCCCGAGCAACTGCCACTCTGAAGCAACTGCCACTCCGGAGCAACTACCATTCCTGAGCAACTGCCATTCCTGAGCAACTGCCATTCCTGAGCAACTGCCATTCCGGAGCAACTGCCATTCCTGAGCAACTGCCATTCCGGAGCAACTGCCGTTCTGGAACAACTGCCGCTCCCTACACCAACCCTTTATTCGGCCTGTCCTCAGATTTCCTCAGGATTACACCATTTTAGTTTCAACATACTTTGGCCTGTGGGAGAAAAGGTTCAGTTCAGTTTACACTTCCAGCATATAGACTATCAGGACAGAAGAGAAGTCAGGACAGAACTAAGGCAGGAGCTTGAAGCAGAAACCAAGGAGGGATGCTCCTCACCGGCTCACCCTCAGGTTCATGCTTAGCTAGCTTTCTTAGCTAAGGGATGGTGCCACCTCCAGTGGCTGCCTTCCTACATTAATTAGCAATCAAGACAGTCTCCCACAAACATTCCCACAGGCAAATATCACTAGCCAATTCCTCAAGGGAGGTTTCTCCTCTCAGATTACTATGGACTGTGTCAAGTTGACAACTAAGGCTGACCAGGAAAAGTAGTATTAATATTCCTATGTGTTTTTGTACTTTCTTTCTACAAAACTCTTTCTCAGTTGGTCTTTGCAATGATACCTTGAGGTGGGCTTGGAAAAGATCTGTAACTCTTTCACATTCACTCAGCTTGGTCTTGGTATCTTCTATTGATGCTGGCTACATACCACAATAAACAGTAAATTACATCTTTCCTTTAACCTCCTCACACTCAAGTAAAGTGGGAGTAATTTCTGACATTTACAGATTAGGCATTAAGCAATTTATCTCATTGCAGATTAATGGCAAGATTAGAGCATGAAGGCAGAACTAAGAAATTTCCCTTCCAATCACTTTTCAGTAGGGGGCACGTATTTTTCTTCAACTTGTTATAAGTAAATCTTGGCTAGTAAATATTGTTTTTTTGAAAAATAACAGTTATCTACTAAGTAATGGTCATTCATTTTGTGATGTCTTGAACAATGTTTTAACGGCTTTTTATTGACATGCATTGCGTATTTTTTTTCTATTTAAACAATTCTTATAATAAAAGTATAAGGTAGTCTCATTGGTTAGAAAGGACTAGCCCTAAAAGAGATTGTCTTGCTTGCAACTGCTGAGTAATGAGCAATGCTGAATTTCAACCCAGGTACTCGAAGTCCTCAAAGAATCAGATGCTCTTTCATACAAAAGAAAAGAAAACTGGGAGTAGTATGCTCACTCAACTATGTTTTCCTAGGTCAAGCTAACTTTTCTTTAGTTCTCTTTAGGGTTTAGTTGTCTTCAGGACTTCCTTCTTACTTCTAAGAGTCAAGAGTTGTAGCCTGGGTAAAGCTGGAGGTGTCATTGTAGACATTCTTGGAAGGTATGCATTGGTAGAAAAGGATGGCTTAAGTGTGGAGGTCTGGGCCCTCTTTTTATGATAAAGGGGCCCAAGAATGGTTTTGGAGGGATGGATTCGGGACATTGGGAGATATGGATAATGAGGTGAAAATAATATAAAAAACTAACAAGGGCAAAGGTGGGAATAAAGTATCTTAAAATGTGCTGGCTGATGACCCACAGGGAATCAGGAGGAATCAAGGCTATGCTTCAGTGGGTGAGGGGTCAGGCCAAGTAGGCAATTGCCTTCACACTCTCCTTGGGGGCTGGAAATAATCTTGTCATTATCCAAACACAACACTAACATGAAGAGGTGAAATAATTTATCCTTAAATAACAGCCTGACCTATTCAGAATTGTAATTTTAATGTAAGACTAACCTTTGAAAATAGATCAAGTGATATAAATTATTAAGGAGAAGACATTCATCAGATAGATGGTGTCTATTAGTAATTTTATGCATGAAGAGTTAGCTCCCAAAATACAGTTGCAGCTGCCTCTGCACAGAGGGGAAAGAAAGAACCCAGTTACCCTTTCTTGACATGTTCAGCTGATTTTAATCAGTAATGCTTCTGTCAAATGGAATGAAAAACCTGAAATATGATCTCCCCTGTAGCTGTGCATTCTTTTCCTCCCACCTCCCTCAGAGTGCCTGTACCTGGAGCTTTCTTGGTGTTGAAAAAGCAGAGAGGAGAGAGAGAGAGAGAGAGAGAGAGAGAGAGAGAGAGAGAGAGAGAGAGAGAGAGAGAAAGAGAGAGAGAGGAAGAGGAGGAGGAGGAGGAGGAGGAGGAGAGAGTATCACAGTCTCTTTTTTTCTCCCATGAGAGAAAAATATCTAAGTCAGTTGGTCAAAGCACAAAATACTCCTTGTCCAGCATCAGGCTCAGTGTTTGCTGGAGGAGTGGGGAGGCAGAGGAGACTAAGACTTTTCTTTTCTTGTCTTCGGAAAGTTTAATGTCAAACCATGGCAGGGATGAATGAGTGCTACCGCATCCCATTTATAGTGAAATGAGTTTGAGTGAGTTGCTGGCTACTTTCAGCCCCAGTATCTTCGTGTGTAAAATGGGACTACTGTTCCTTAGCTCAAGGAGTTGAAAGTGAGTCATGTCTAGAAAGGGCAATACACAGTGCTTGGTGCACACTTCCCTACATAGAAAAGGCGCTTGCCGTTCCAGCTCTGTTTTCCCACGGTCTTCCTTTGGGGTGGGGGCTGTTGTCTTCTTCACACTGTCAGTACTCAGGTACAGTTTCTCTTGGTATTTAGACTTCTTTATCGCAGGAGGCTGTGGGCTAATGATGACTGTGTCATCTGTTGATAGAAAGGCTTCACGTTGGCTGAGCCGAATGGAGGTGAAGCGGAGGTGTAGTACCAGGAGAACTGCTTCCTCTTGCTGCCTGGAAGACAACAAACGTGACTCAGGACGTCGCACAGCACCAGTCACATACTGGAAGTCAGTGGGAGCCTGTTTGGTTCTTACAAGGTCTCAGGGGGTGTGAGAAGGTTGGTATTTTCTCGTGTGAAATCAGGGGACCCACCTTTATGACACTGACACTTGCCATCACCCTCAGGTTGTCCCTTTAAGTCCAGTCTTTGCAAAGTGCCAGGCTCATGTCCTCCCCTGTCTACATCCTCCTTTCCCCCCATCACAGCCCATGCCATACTCATTTAGGAGAGGTAGAGCAGTTTCTCTTTAAAGTCTGGTTTTAGGTCATAAGCTCTGTCTCTACTAGTTCAGAATTCAGATGTCTGAACATCAAAACAGCCCATCTCTTTATGACTCAAAAGGTGTGCCATAGAAATGTGAGTGGTTCCTCTCCTCTTCTGCCCTCTCCCATCTCCAGATGCAAAGAACATCTGAAAATCTGTAGGCAATGACTGCAGTGGAGGGGTGCTGTGCTCAGATGGAATGAAGGATCAGGGGAGGGATGACTTTTTGTTTTTGTCTCAAAATACTATCCTGCTGTCTCCTCCAGCTCTTTAGAGCTTCTCACCTTCTTGATGCTTTAACAGAAGAATAAACAGGTTGTAGAAAGTGGTATTAGGACATCACAGGAGAGATGCGTTCTGGCAAAGAAGGGAAAGGAAGCAACATGGTGTCAGATCAAGTCCATCAAGGCCTCAGCATGGAAAGAGAGAAGGAGGAGGATTTTGAAAATGATATCCTTGGACTTCCCAGTACAACCAACAGAGATGGAACCTCTCTATTGGAGGAGTCCCAAGCTGAGCCCTAGACATTTGTTACATTTGGTCATTGTCTGGGTTCTACTTCAGAAAACCAAAGACTCAGCTCAAAACCCACATGTATGTTGAAGGTGCTGGAATGTTAGGCTTTCAGCCAACTGCCTTCCTCACAGCTGGATGGCAAGTATTTTTGGGAAAGGAATTCATATGGCACATTGCCCTGGTTGGTTGAAACTTCAGGGACATGTAAGTATTGCTAAGGGGAAGAACTCTGGGCTCTGGTGGGAACCCCATATCTATTAAAATTTACTTTCTGGTCCTTTCCACTCTATCTTGAAACCCATGTGATTTTCTGAGATGGGCACCAGTTGAAGAAGTAAGCATTAAGTGTCACAATGCAGTCATGGAGAGACATTGACTTATAAGGATTTAAAGAATTAACAGTGGATTAATTAAGTAGGAAGGAGAGTCTCCTTTGGAAATTATGCCACACAGAGGTCAAGAAATTGAGTAAAAAAAAAACCAATTGTTTAATTTTCTGGGAATTTAATACTGTTTGGTAAAAACCAAAGATTTCTGGGCAAGCTGATGTTATTCAGTCTGAGCTTGCTGGAATTATGATTTCACTACAGACCTGTGTGACACTGTATATTCACTTGGCCAAGTCAAATGATAGTGAGTGGTCCTTGAGTGACAGTGGCCATGACATAGCTCGAAACTGGGGCATATACTTCTGACAGTGAGGAAGGGTGTCATAAAGATGGCAAGGGGTGGCAGCATTGTAGGAATCTCAGTGACACCTCTTCAGCTGCTGGCACCAATGTTTTCAACTCATTCAAACCGAGAGTCCAAGTCTGCATTGTCAGTATGTGCATACGTATCTTCCTAGCCCTATACTTTTGATAAGAGGATTGTGAACACCAAAATGTTTGCTGCTCATGACCTGATCTTTATTGCCAAGATTTCCCAGGAAGCTTTTCAGTGAGGTGGTTTTTTTGGGGGGGAGGGGGGTATTCCATAATTACAGACAAGTTCAGACTGTATTAACAGTGTGTATAAAAGCATTAAGGACCAATCTTTGCTTTTCCTTTTAATTCTGAGCAGGGAATCTTTGCCTTCAGAAGTAAGCAGTGTTTTCTTCATTTAGCCATTAGTTTTTATTTGTGTATATTTGGTGTGTGGGTATGTGAACATATATGTGGACACCCGTGAACCTAGAAGAAGGGTTCTAATCATATGGAGCTGAGCTTTCAGGTGGTTGTGAGCCACTTGACGCAGGGACAACACTCCAGCCCTCTGCAAGAGCAATAGGTGCTCCTAGCCACTGAGCCACCCCTCCAGACTTTATTTTTGCAACTTCAGATAAATAAAAGAAGCTTGTCGGGTTCAGAAAGATTCAAAGTCACAGTAGCGGCAAATCAAAGGGTGAAGATAGGCTCTCAGGCTCTCATCCTTCTACTTCTAGTGTATTCCTACACTCCTTAACACTATATGCTTTTTTTTTTCTTTTAAAACTGAATCCAACTGAAACCGGATGGTTTCAGCGTGCCATTATGTCATGGGCAGGCTGGGACTCAGTTTAATGGCAATTGGAACTGGAAATCCTGGCTCCAGGCTCTTTCCCTTCACTAAACTGATGAAGCTGAGTAATATCCAAGGCTGGAGTGTGTTTTCCATACTCCTTGAGACGCTGGGAGGTCTTGCAGTCCCTGGCACAGTCTCCTTGATTTCACTCCATCTCAAGATTGCTGCTACTTATTTCTTCATCAATGAGCTCAGGAGCCTCTGGGAAATTGTAAGGAAGCTGAACAAAAACTGAAAATTGCCCAGATGAGGTGTACATGTCAAACTGTCCTGCAAGCCAGTATTTTATATTTTATTTTTTAATTTCCCAAGCTTTCAAATGGAGCAGCTGTGGCTCACCATGCCACCAGTCTGAGATTGTGTGGGATGGGCAAAAGCATATAAAATCCACCTCCTCATTTGTTTTCTGAAATGACTGTGGGGTGCTGACCAAAAACTTCATGGACATGCTGGGGATATGTATAGATCAGAAAGAGAATGATTTCCTAAAATGTGCAAAGACCCCCATTCAATCCTTAGTACTATAAAACAAACAAACAAACACAAAAACCCCATTATATGATGGTACCAGCTCTGAGTACAACTGTATTTGCTGGCTGGAGTGGTCTGTGTCTTTGGTCCTAACTCAATAAGCTGAGTTAGAAGCCATTCTGAGTTACATAGTGTCTCTTCCTCAAACAAACCGGCAAACAGGCAACATTCTTCTTGAATGTCAATAGAGAAAACATTTCGTTAGGATCTCATCTTTTCTCCCTTCTTACTCACCTCAACAGCCCTGTAGTCTTTGCATTTGGACCTTGTTATTTTTATCTGTAATTCCAGGGAAAAGTGAAGTATCAGCAGTTGAAGTATGACTTGGGGAAAGACATTTTTATTGCTTAAATTATTCTTTTCAGGGAGACAACCGAAGCCAAAAAGGGCTCATTACCAACCTGAAGGTGCTTGAGAAAAATTTACACCCTTTAAGGTATTTTAAGCTTTCAGAAGTATTTTGAGTGAAAAGACTTATTTTAGGCTCCTGGAGAGTCCTGTTTTGGAAGGGTAGAGCTAGACTCTAGGCAGCTGGTGTGGTGTGTGGGCATGCTGGCTCTGTAAGGCATTCTGTCTGGGTTGAGACTCTGCCCCTGTCAGCAGGGGAGGTCAAGTCAGTTTCTTATGTAGAAGAAAGTTTAATATCTGTGACTAAAAGCTGATTCATGGCATTTTTTTTTTTTTTGGTGAGGATTAACTGATACACTCACAGGTTTATATTAATGGGAATGCCCCCAAGTTAAAAATGATTGAAAATTGGATCCACATCAGTATATACAAAAGACATTTATCTATTGCTCCTCCAAAGGCAAATTCCCAGGAGTAAAGCTGACTCTAGGCTCAGAAATGTTATCATAACTCTGTGCCTCTAAGTGAGAGGCAGCTGTTGCCGCACCCCTTCTTTCTGCTCCCTGAGAAAGTCATTATCAGTAGCTATGATTGGTCACACATCTGTCTCTGAATAAGTGTTGAGCTCAGTATTGAGACAGATATGATATTCCTGTTGGCATAGACCTGGATCTCATGATTCTCTCCAGGATCTGAAATTGTATTCAATTTTGGGAGACCTTGTAGCCTGAAAATGTGTGTACCTAACTATCCAGAAAGAAATCAGGCATGTTACAAGAAGAACCAAAACACATGCTAAGTATCCTAAGTGCTTAGCTTAGCACAGTGATTCCTTAACCATTAAAATGCCCAGCAAATGGAAACTGATGCTTCTGTCATCACCACCACCTCCACCACCCTCATCATCCTTCTCATTGCCATCATCCTCATCAACATCATCAGTTATCAACTACTTATAGGAAATGGACATCAAAACAAGTGCCTTTGTTATACGTAACAAGGGATCACATTCCACACGGGGACCTAAGAGACCAAAATCCATATTGTGTCATAGACAACTGTTGATGAGCCCCCATCTAATGTATGCCTTTGCCTTCTCTGCTTCTCAGCCCCATAGACCCTCATTATTTGCCTCATATTCCTTAAGATAACAATCTTTCATTGAAAGACTATCATCACATCTCTGGAGCTCACTGTGCTAGCCATCTCAGAAACAAGTACAGTTTAGGCTGATGAGATAGCATTTACTGCCAAGCTTTCCAATCTGAGTTTGATCTTTGGGATCTGTATGGTGGAAAGGAGTGCTGAGTTTTGCAGGTTCTCCACATGTACATACACATAACATGTAAGTTTTTGAAAAGAAACGCTACAACCTTTGGTGTGTTTGCTCTTGCTCAGTATTTACTGAGTGTAACCTTAAGCATCCAGTGCTCCATCTACTTTGTGATGGGATTATTTGTTGTGCAATCACTCTACCATACTGAGTGCTCCCGGGAGGATGACACTACTGACTCCATGGACAGCACACACAGTCATGCATTTAATGCTCATCACTTACAGCCGCTCACCCATACTCACACATTTACCATAAGTAACCTGAAGGCAGGGAATGTATGCCCACCCATGTTCCTTAACACATGACCCAGTCTTATTATAACTTGACATCAGGAATTGCTGCTATAGAGCAGCATTATAATATAGCAAGTTGTGGATTCAGCTTACATACCCATCAATGGCTTAAAAAAATAGGAGGGGTTGGGGAAACATCACTGGATAAAGTGCTTAGCACATGAGTATAAAGACCTAAGTTTGGACCTCCAGAACCTGAGCTTGACACGGTAGTGTTTATCTATAATGTACATAACCCTAGTGACCCTATGAGATGGGAGGCAGAACAAGAAACACTCTAGAAAATCATAGACCAAATAACAAGAATCTCCAACAAGCTAGAAAGCAAACAATAACACCTGACTTCCATGTGCACACGATGCCACATGCATGCATGCATGCATGCTTACACACACAGACATGTGCTATACATACACAAGGAAAACAGAAAAGGTGGCATGTACATAGGATCAAGTTTTATTCAGCCACAAAGGACAGCATTGTGTGTGACTTGGGTATTATCACAGAAGCAAAATAAGTTAGGCTTAGAAAGGCAAACGATGCTGTTTTCTCTCTTATATATGTGTTTATGTTATACAAACATGATCTAAACATGAAAGGAGACCAGGGACAGTTTGGGGAGGAGGAGTAGGAAAAGGAGGAGGAGGATAGCAGGAAGTTAGGAAGAGAACTAGTTGGAGAGCAGCGAGGAGACAGTGGAGGACAATATGGTTGGATCTGGTGGAGTATTTGATGTACTTGAAAGAAAGCATTATTAGGAAACCTCTCCCTTTGAACAATGAATCTGTGATAATAGTTGTTTCAAAAAAAAAAATCTTCATAGTTGAAACCAGAGGCTTCAGTCTGTGACTTTATATTTTCTAAGCCCCATCTAGACCCCAGGTCTGTAGAAGAGGCCCCCGGGGAATTTCTGCCACATTGCTTGGTTTTTGTCTGGCTGCCTTCCTCCCTTTTCCATCTCAATGACCCATACCTCTGGCCCCACCCCCTTGCAAATAGGTGAGAGGTGGTGACGGGTCCCCCAGCTATTTAGCCAACCTGCCCTGCAGAGCAAAACAAGGAGAGTTATGTTCCAAGGGCCATAGGCATTCTCTTCCTGCAAATGACATAAACTTTATATTTTGCTGAAAAACCACATGTGTGCATTGGAGCTGTTAAGAATGCTTGCAGAAGCAGGAAAGCAGACAGGTCCCTGACATCTTCTTAACAAGGCCTGGTTTCCATTGACAACACCCAGAATCAATGCAGTGTGTGGGTGCAGACTGTATGTTTGGGGAAGCTGTGATTGATGTACTCAGAAGATGGTAAGGCCAACTGTGAGGGAGGATCCAGACAGGTGGTCAGCAGGATGAAGAGTGAGTCCAGGCTCTGTCTCCTCTGAGCTGAGTGGTATTATGCAATAGTCATTGCTGTCTAGCTCTAGAACTTTCAAACTACCCAGATGTGAGATTTCACACACAAGAATCAACCTTTCCCTATTTCCCTTTTTTTACCCCTTAAAAAATAGTCTTTTACATTTCTTGGCATTTTGCCAACTATATGTAAATGACTATATGTAAATGACATCAGGGAGGCGGGGATTCTTTCCTGTTGGTGCCAGCTGAATGCCATCTTCCATGCAAATCCAACAGAGGGTCCAAGGTCTCCAGAGGACTCTCTACACCTCAGACCCCCTAGCACACCCAGGACTTTGGGATCCCTTGAGAGCATGTGGGCGGCAGAATCAACAGAGCTTCTTGGACAGGGTCCCTTTGGTCCTTCATCTTCAGCCAGGAGGTGGAGCTGAGACCCAGACCCCTGGGCATCTTCCTTGCCAGAGGAGAGTCTGCCTCCACGAGGCTCTGACCCCAGCACTCAAAAAGTGGATCTGAGCTCTAGACTTCTCTACACCTTCTCTGCAAGAGGAGAGCTTGCCTGCAGAGAGAGCTCTATCCACTGGAACTCAGGTGAGAGTTGGACTCCCAGGAGTGCTGATAGAGGCTAACAGAATCACAGGAGGAACAAGCTCCAGCCAGAGAAAGCTAGAACATCTAACACCAGAGATTACCAGATGGGGAAAGGCAAGCATAAGAATATTACTAACAGAAACAAAGACCACTGGGCATCATCAGAACCCAGTATGTCCACCACAGTGAGTCCTGGATACCCCAACACAGCCGAAAAGCAAGACTCAGATTTAAAATCATATCTCATGATAGTGGTAGAGGATTTTAAGAAGGGTGTTAATAACTCACTTAAAGAAATACAGGAGAACATGGGCAAACAGGTGGGGAGCCCTTACAGAATTACAGGAAAACACTGCTAAACATGTAGAAGTCCTTAAAGAGGAAACACAAAAATCCCTTTAAAAATTACAGGAAAATACAAACAAACAGGTAATGGAATTGAACAAAACCATCCAATATGTAAAAATGGAAGTAGAAACAATAAAGAAAACCCTAAGGGAGACAACTCTGGAGATAGAAACCCTAGGAAAGAAATCAAGAACCATAGATGTGAGCATCAGCAACAGAATACAACTGAAGGAAGAATCTCAGGTGCAGAAGATTCCATAGAGAACATGGGCACACCAATCAAAGAAAATGCAAAATGGAAATGCAAAACGATCCTAACTCAAAACATCCAGGAAATCCAAGACACAATGAGAAGACCAAACCTACGGATAATAGGAGTAGATGAGAATGAAGATTTTCAACTTAAAGGGCCAGCAAATATTTTCAACAAAATTATAGAAGAAAACTTCCCAAACCTAAAGAAAGAGATGCCCACGAACAGACAAGAAGCTTACAGAACTCCAAATAGACTGGACCAGAAAAGAAATTCTTCCTGACACATAATAATCAGAATAAAAAATGCACTAAATAAAAAACAGAATATTAAAAGCAGTAAGGGAAAAAGGCCAAGGAACACATAAAGGTAGATCTATTAGAATTATACCAGACTTCTCACCAGAGACTATGAAAGCCAGAAGATCCTGGACAGATGCTATACAGACCCTAAGAGAGCACAAATGCCAGCCCAGGCTGCTATACCCAGCAAAACTCTCAATTACCATAGAGGGAGAAACCAAGGTATTCCATGACAAAACCAAATTCACACAATATCTTTCCACGAATCAGTCTTTTAAAGGATAATAAAAGGAAAACTCCAACACAAGGACAGAAATTACGCCTAGAGAAAGCAAGAAAATAATCCTTCAACGAACTTAAAACATTTGCAAGAACAGAACCCAACCCTAATAACAAAAATAACAGGAAGCAATAGTTACTTTTTCATAATATTGCTTAATATCAATGGATTCAATTCCCCAATAAAAAGACATAGACTAACAGACTGGCTACGCAAACAAGAATCAACATTTTGTTACATACAGGAAACCCACCTCAGGGACAAACACAGACACTACCTCAGATTAAAAGGCTGGAAAATAATTTTCCAAGCAAACAGTCTGAAGAAACAAGCTGGAGTAGCCATTCTAATATTGAATAAAATTGACTTCCAACCCAAAGTTATCAAAAAAGACAAGGAGGTGTACTTCATACTCATCAAAGGTAAAATCTTCCAAGATGAACTTTCAATTCTAAATATCTATGCTCCAAATTCAGGGGCAGCCGTGTTCATTAAAGAAACTTTAGTAAAGCTCAAAGCACACATTGCACCTCACACAATAATAGTGGGAGACTTCAACACCCCACTCCCACCTATGGACAGATCCTGGAAATAGCAACTAAACAGAGACACAGTGAAACTAAGAGAAGTTATGAAACAAATGGACTTAACAGATATCTACAGAACATTTTATCCTAAAATAAAAGGATATACCTTCTTCTCAGCACCTCATGGAACCTCCTCCAAAATTGACCATGTATCGGGTCACAAAATAGGCCTCAACAGATACAAAGCTACTGAAATTATCCCATGCATCCAATCAGATCACCACGGACTAAGGCTGATCTTCAATAACAACATAAATAATAGAAAGCCAACATTCACGTGAAAACTGAACAACACTCTCTTCAATAATACCTTGGTCAGGGAAGAAATAAAGAAAGAAATTAAAGACATCTTAGAGTTTAATGAAAACTAAGTCACAACATACCAAAACTTATGGGACACAATGAAAGCAGTCCAAAGAGGAAAACTGATAGCACTGAAAGCCTCCAAAAAGAAACTAGACAGAGCATATACTAGCAGCTTGACAGCACACTTACAAGCTCTAGAACAAAAAAAAAAAAAAAAAAAAAAAAAAAAAAAAAAAAAAAAAAAAAAAAAAAAAAAAAAAAAAAAAAAAAAGAAAGAAAGAAAATTCACCCAAGAGGAGTAGATGGCAGGAAATAATAAAACTCAGGGCTGAAATCAACCAAGTGGGAACAAAAAGAACTATTCAAAGAATCAACCAAACCAGGAGCTGATTTTTTGAGAAAATCAACAAGATAGATAAACCCTTAGCCAGACTCACTAGAGGGCACAGGGACGTATCCTAATTAACAAAAATCAGAAATGAAAAAGGAGACACAACAACAGAGCTTGAGGAAATCCAAAACATCACCAGATCCTACTACAAAAGGCTATACTCAACAAAACTGGAAAACCTGGATGAAATGGACAATTTTCTAGACAGATATCAGGTGCCAAAGTTAAATCAGGATCAGATTGATGATCTAAACAGTCCATTTCCCCTAAAGAAATAGAAGAAATCATTAATAGTCTCCCACCCCAAAAAAGCCCAGGACCAGATGGGTTTAATGCAGAGTTCCAGCAGACCTTTAAAGAAGACTTAATCACAATTCTCCTCAAACTATTCCACAAAATAGAAACAGAAAATACTCTACCCAATTCATTCTATGAAGCCACAATTACTCTGATACCTAAACCAAACAAAGATAAACTTGCTTTGGAATTACCAATAATTATAGTAAAACAACAACAAAAAAAGAATGGGTCAATTCACATTCTTCTACTTGTTGACAGCCAGTTGTGCCAGCACCATTTGTTGAAAATTCGGTCTTTTTCCACTAGATGGTTTTAGCTCCCTTGTCAAAGATAAGGTGACCAAAGATGTGTGGGTTCATTTCTGTGTCTTCAATTCTATTTCATTGAAGCATCTTTTCCAAGTGTCCAGAAACCAGCTTAGCATACAGTAGTTGCTAGGTAAATGGGAAATCAGTAAATGATGGGAGTTCTTTAGTCTTTTCCAGTCCTCTGAACAGACATCCTATGGATGGAAATCTCATTTCTCAAAGCCACACCATCCAAGCAAACATCACTTACATTTTTTTTTTTTAGCCTAGGCATTGTTTTGTCCCCTGTGAGTCATCCCTCAGGTCAGCATAGAAAGTCATAATGTCTCTTTGAGAATAAAATAGATGGGCCAGCAAGCACACTTACCCTGTAGATGAGCAGTGAGGTGTAGGAGATGCTGAGACAGAGAGGAACAGTAGGATGTTTGATTTGGTCTTCTTACCCTGGCTACTGCTGGATTCTGAAGCCTGATCTTTCCATGTGCTTGTAGACAAGAAGCTATGAGGGCACCTAAGGGAAGGTCATGTTGTTCACCAGAACCTCATCATGAGCCATCCAGGATTACAGCATATTGATATGTGATGTTCCTCAGAATATCTAATAGACTGCCCCATGCACTCGATAGCTGTCAGTTTTTGTTTTTGTTTTTTTTTTTTTAATCTCAAGACTCTCTAGATGCCAGTCTTTTCGCAGTCCTGCTGTTTGCTTATTTGGCGAAGCAGAGGAAATGGGGTCAGCCAATTTCTGTCAGGGCTGAGCATGAAGGTTCAGGTGTATCTCTGCAAAGCCTAATGGGAGAACCTTCTATTTTTTAATAGTGGTGTTTGGCTGCTGCTGAGCCTGTGGCTTTGTAAGACCTGTGCTTTGGGCTCCTGCCCATGCTAGACCTTTCTGCTTAGGGTCCTTGTCTTGAATAGGCTGCAACATACATTGCCTGTAGGGTCCCCTTACCATTGTTTCTTTTTTGTTTGTTTCTTCCTCAGGGCTGTGTGACATCTAAAAGTAGCCAAGGCAAGCAGAAATGAGTAACTCAGGATACTGCTTTGAAATTCTGGAAACTGCAAAAGGGACGCTGCTGGGAAGTAATGAGGATGCATGAAATATGAGGAGAGAGCTTCCCTTGTCGCAAAATCTAAGGAGCAGGCTGATGTACCACAGTTTAGAGATGTTCTGTTCTGTATGTTAGTCTCTAGCTACTCGTAGCTACTAAGCTTTTGACACTAGGCTCATCTGCAGTGAGATGCATAGAAGTGTACAGTTCACACCAGTTTCCCAAATAGAGAACAGGACCAGTGAAATCTCAGTTTTTATTGATTTAATTTAAAAGTGAATGTTTTGGTGTTGCTATGATAGCATGTTTGTTGCGTAGCATGGATTGAAGTGCATTTATTAATTTCAATATTTTTAATGTGGTTTTTAAGTAGTTTTATGTGGCAGTTAGAAAAGACTTAGCTGAACATAACTTTGTCCTTTTATTTCGATTGGTCAGCCTTGGCTTAGAGATCAAGCATGTGGGCCGTGGAGACAAACATGTGGATTTGAACTCTGGCTTGTAACTGCTGCCTGTGTGTCCTCAGGCACAGTGGCTTTCAAACCCTCCACAGAGACCTACCCTAATGATTCATTTTGCAACACACCTTGTGGTATTTACGCAAACCTTAGAAAAGGAATGGAGTATTTTTGTCCCTTATCATATATGCAAAGCATGTTGGTATGTGTCACCCGTGTCCCATTTTGCCTGTTCATTTGAAGGAGCGCTTGTCATAGTCTTGGTGAATTCCACATGTACAAATGGGCAGCAAACTCAATTTAACCTTTACGTATCTTAGCTGTCTCATCTGCAAAAGGAGGCATATCACCATAACCTCTCACAGTTATTTTGAGGATCTGCATTAACATGGTCTGTGTAAGCCACAGTACTTGCTAATGGAACATTGATAAGCAGATGAAAATGTTATTACTGTACTTCTCTTTTACCTGTGAGTGACATACTCCATGAATCCCTACAAAGCCTGAGACTCTGTGTGTGTGTGTGTGTGTGTGTGTGTGTGTATACCTATGATAAAGGGTGTTTTTTTGGGGGGGTGTTTTATTTGAATTATTGTGTGTGTGTGTGTGTGTGTGTGTGTGTGTGTGTGTGTGTGTGTGAGTGAGTGTGTGTGTGTGTATGTGTGTGTAGGAGGCACAGCTTAGCAAGAACATCAGAGAAACCAGAATTGTTAACATATAGACCTCATTTTCTTCAAGGGAAGAAAACAATTGATGCCTGGTCACCCGGAAGTCTGGAGTGAATGTTACCCAACAACCTGGTGATCTTTTGCTAGTGTATGAAAAGAGCCTTTACCTGAATCCCCCAATATCCTGAGCATTGTTTAGGCACCAATCCTGAGCTTTGTCTCTCAGTAAATAGAACCCATCCTTATGAAAGAGGTCCCAGGTGTTCTCCATCAATAGAATCTATCCTTGTGCTATTACAAATCCTCCCTTGTTCCCTCATCCCAGGCACTGCTTATCAGTCATCATTCTTATTGTAAAGGTCACAGGTGCTTTGCTCTAGAGGTGTACTTAGCAAGGGAATTTTGATGTAGTCATCCCTGAAGCTTTGTTGTAATAATTGTCATATGGAAAACTTCCTTGCCAATGTTTTACTGTGTTTAAATGTGTAAGAAAAATAAATCATGAGGTCAGACTGTGGAAGTTTTTGACCCAGCATCTGCTGGAGTAATGTAGATATAATTTTATTCTTCGTGTCACTTAAGTTGTTTCCCTGCTTGCTGTGATGCTTGATGGGACTTCAATGTGTGTGTGTGTGTGTGTGTGTGTGTTTGTGTGTGTTTGTGTGTATGTATTTGTGTGTGTACATGTGTCCTGTAGAAATGGTACAGTGATTTAGAATACTAGCTGCTTTTGTGAGGACCCAGGTTCAGTTTCTAGCCCACACCGAGCCACAACCAATGCCTGCAACTCTAGTTCTGGGGAGATGATGCCCTCTCTTGGCTTCTGCAGATACTTACACACATATTATGTACTTTCATAAACTTAGGCACACACACATTCACATAAAATAAAAAATAAAATAAATCTTTATTATTTTTGTGTATTTGTATGAATGAGGTGGATGTGCATTGTAAATTCATGTGTGTATGTGCTTGTTAGCATACGCACATGTGTGAGTGTATGCATAGTATATGCATATCCACATCTGTGTGCATGCATGTGCATTCATGTGCATGTATGTATGTGTGTGTGTTTGACTGTGTGTGTGTGTGAAGGAGGATGTCAGATGTCTTACTTCATTGTTCCCTATTATTCCTTTGAGATCTCTCACTGAGCCTAGAATTCAACTTGCGACCTGTAAGTCTCACAGATTCTTTGATTCTTCTGACCCTGCTATATGCTAAAAGTGAAATTTGTAAATTAAATGAAAATCATGCTGTTCTGTATTTTTCTTTCTCCGTGTAATGGTGAGAGATTACATAACTCCTGTGTGATGAGATTAAGGAAGAGTTTTACACAGGCAGCACGATTCAATCACTGTGGGGTGATCAGTCTGATAACCATGGCAGGTGCTAGCTGACTAGTTGGTGGGTACCATAGACAGTAAAAATATCCTGGACACAGGGATGCTTCATTTGGGATAAGATTGGTAGGGGTGGTGTGAGATTTCAACACACTAGTAGGAACAGTGCACAATGTAAAACTTCTACATTGCATAGCTCTAGAATTTTCTACTCACTGTTTTTGGACTGCAGTTCACATCAGTGAATTAAAATTTGGAAAAGCCAAATTGTGATTAGGAGGGTGAAGGGGACCACAGTACTCCAGGAAACATTTCAGTGTGCCTTATGAACACTTAGCATCCATTACATAAGAGCAACACTTAAAACATTAGCTGCTCTCATTGTTGATATTATCTTAAATGGGTCTTCGATTTCCGTATGATATTTTGGGTGAGGTCATGGAGTGTCTCCTTGTGAATGGTGTGAACAGTGACTTCAGGGTTTCCAGGCCACTGCTCCTTATATGTAGCTGTATCAGAACTCTGAAGTTTCTTCTTGTGTCTGTGCTCTGAGGAACTACAAACTCTCCAGAGTCAGGTGCTGTCATCTGTTGCTCTGAACTTACCTTTAAGAAACAAAGAACATGGAAGGGACTTTTTTTTTTTTCAGCAGAGTTCTGGAGTCACAAAATCTGGGCTTCGTACTTTGGCTTCTCCCACCTTATATTCTCTTCCAGCTTGCTCTGTTTCTCACACCAAGGTCTCTTGGTCCTTGTGTCCTTGCCTATGTAGTGGGAACAACAGTACCTTGGGTTCAGCTATACACGGTGTACTGACTACAGAGCAGGATACAGCCATGAGGTTGTAGCTGTTGAATCATTTTTTTTTTAATGGCACCAGCCTGGTAAGTACTCTGAGAATGCTAATTGCTTGGCTTCACCCTCGATATGTAATCAGGGCACCTCAGATGTAAAGGACAGCATTCCGATGCTTTTGACTTTGGCTGGCCTTCTTGGAATGAACACGTTGGGCACTACTTCTAACATGACTGGAATATACACAAAGGCTGTGTGCCCTATGCACAGCTCCCATGAATAGAATTTTCCAGCCCATCTGGCCCATTTCTCGTGCTTGCTCTTCCTTACACAGAAAGAAAAGGTGACTTGAAGCAGCTCAGAGCAGCTGTCTGTATCCCCTGAACCTCTGAGCCTCCAACCAGTGCTTGATTTGGCAGTATGGTCCAGAGAGAGAGAGAGAGAGAGAGAGAGAGACAGACAGACAGACAGACAGACAGACACAGAGACACAGAGACACAGAGACACAGAGAGAGGAGTCTATCCCTATGGGTCTGTTCATTCAGCAACTGAATCTCTGTGTTCTCTGCAGATGCTGTCCTTCAGCTGAGATCTGGCAAAGAACAGGCTTGGCAAGTCATAATAGCTTTCAAGCTTCAGTGCCTCCGTGTGTCAGTAAGAGAACTTTAGGGCCTAGTTGTGATGTTTCAGAGCGGTTTGGTCCCATGTATTTTTAATACCCGCTTTCATAGTTTGGGGCTGTGTCAGGCTGCAGAGATAATGAACCCATATTGGTAGAGGGTTTCACTTGTGGCGCTTGTCAGCTAGGGTCTTAATCCCCTCTTTTTGTCCTATTGATGAAGGAAGCTCTCTCATCGAAGCTTGGAAGGATGACTGAATGCATGGTACAGTCACTGGACAGATAAGAGCCCAGCCAGTTGACTACTCACATGACTTCTTAGGGAGGTAGAAATTGGAAGCAGGATTTACAGTCAAAGTCATGGGAAGCAGGTTTGTAGTATCAAAAGGGTATGGAATTCTTGGCTCCGTGGGAGGGTCTCATTGGCTAATTCATATGGTCCTTCACTGATGCTGGGGCTAGTGACTGTCCATTCTACCACCTGTCCATTCTACTTCCCTAGCTGCTCTTGAAGTACTCTACTCATTCTTTTTCTCTGTATTGCCAATGCTTCTCATCTTCCACTCTCTCCTGCTTCCCTCCCCCAGGCCCTTCTCCCTGGATCAGCTGTTATCATAGTGATTTCCAGACCTAAAACACTATCAGAAATGCAGATTCTTAGGCTCCATCCCAAAGCTATTGGACTAAAAAACTCTAGGAATGGGGCATAACAGTCTGAGTTTTAACTAATTCTCTAGATCACAAGCCCAAGAGCCACTGGGCTGAATGATTCCAAGTGCTTCTTGTGAACCTGATCCCCTCCAAATGGTTTCTGACAGACTCATAACCCCTTATATCATTATTCTAGGTCCATGTCAAAGCTATTTCTCAATGAAGCCTTTCACAATGACCCCCATAGTTAAATATTCTTCTGGCCCAGAGGCTTCTGCATCTCATAGTGTTCTGGTTATAACATCTTGTCTTGGTTACTGGTGTGGCTAGCACTGAGTGTTGAACAAGGTTGTTGACAAGAACTTTTTGGACTCTGGGTTTGAATCCCCCATCTAATTCTTACTTTGGTTTGAATGAACTGCCTGACATTTCTGCAAGGTAATTTACTTATCTGTACAATGAATAGGACAACAGCCACCTCTTAGGTTATCATGAGAATGAAGTGGTGTACCAAAGCCATTGGTGTTGCCTGGAGTTCGTGAATACTCAGCATATGTTAGTCATGATTATTTGGATTCTAGAATTTGAAACTCATCTTTACCAATAGAAAGTTACTTTCTTGGTGCTTCAAGTCCCTCACTGAGAAATGAGGATAATAATATCATGTTAAAACAATTGTTGTAGAGAATAAATGAGACTATAAATTCCAAGTGCTGGCACAAAGAAATTATACAGGGAAGCTTAATGCCTGCCATGCTCACCATCTGACTGGGGGGAAAGTATTGATGGTCCCATGTGGGCCTGTCAGTCAGATAGTGTATCTGAGGATGCAGAGTTGGTCAGAAGAAACTGGGATCCACCAGCCTATAAGTGAATGTCACTTCCTTGTGTGAAGCACCTCCAGGCCATGCAGTTTTGTGTTTTTTTCCCTCCCCTCCCCATTTCATGTCTCTTTGTATCCATGGAGATGACTCCTGCTAGGTGAATCATGATTTGTGCTTATATTTTTAGCAATAATCTCTGTTGTTTGATGTTAAGTAAGAGTGAGGAGTCTGTACATTGCTCCTTCCCAGTACACCTTCCTCCCCATCCACACTTGGAGCTTGTGAGAATTTCGTTAGGAAAGATCCTTACTGGTGAAAGTGGAGATGTCCCTCCACCATCAGACACTTTTGAAATGCCCCATTTCTGTCTTGACACAGTGTTGGGAAGGCCCCATCTAGCTGTCTTTCCTTTTTAGAGAGATGGCTTCTAAAGCAGCTTTCTTATGTCTCTGGGGATGAGTATATAAAGTTAGCCTCCACTATTCTGGGCCCAGATTTCTTTCCAGGCGTTTAGCCTGTCATGATCTTTTTATTATCACTAAAATATTTTTGCTTGGCTGCTTCTGCATGAAGGAAAGAGAAGGCTGATGCTATTAACCAAATGTTTATTATGTGTCAAGCTCAATACTGATGGATACATAACCATTGCTACTTAATGTAATCTTTACCAAACTGTAAGAGGTAGATTGCTGCATGCCTGTTTCGGAGGTAGAAAGACTGAGGCCCTAAGAAGATGCAGTGGGCATGCTGGTGGGAAGGACTGTGAGGGTGATCATTTTAGATTTGTGCCTGTTTCCACATTTCCAGTGTCATCCTGTCATCTAAGACTACTTAAGATAGGCCATCAAGACTCCCTTGTCTGTAGGCCTGTAGTTTTTTTGTTTTGTTTTGTTTTGTTTTGTTTTTTGTCCCTGACTTCTCACTAAAACTAGCCTGATCTTGTGTCTTCATATTCACTTCATGGCTAATCAAATAAATGAATTCTAGGTAGTGTGCTGTTACCTTGGTATGAATTATCTTGTGTAACATTATTGTCTCTGTTGAACACACTGTTATTTGGTTGTCCCAGTGCACCTTAGCAGAGGTGAAAGTTGAGGTGGAGATTCAAACTTGAAGGAATGAGGCTGGGTCATGAGTTACTCTATCAGAGCAGAAGCACAATTTTTGTGCTCTCAGAATGCAGTGGTTTTAATTTGTGTATGGAATGTGGTCCCAGTCTGGGATATTGTGGCCAGGACCACACATAATGATGTTTACAGGTCAATGAGGGACAAGGAAGGGGCATAGTAGCCGGGCATGGTGGTGCACACCTTTAATCCCAGCACTCGAGAGGCAGAGGCAGGTAGATTTCTGAGTTCAAGGCCAGCCTGGTCTACAAAGTGAGTTCCAGGACAGCCAGGGCTATAGAGAAACCCTGTCTCAACAGCAACAACAACAACAACAACAGCAACAACAACAACAACAACAACAACAACAACAACAACAACAGGTTAGCAAAGCAACTATGTAGTTGACCTGGACACTGTGTGGGCCGTGGTTCCTACCTGCAAGCTTTAATGAATGTTGTAGCATGAGGATGGAGGGAGACCCACATGAATGAGCTGGGGAACTCCTTCTCTCCCAGGCCACTGGGGACTGTAACGCTGACCTTCTCAGAGCGTCTTACTGATGTAGAAACTAACCACTTACAAACAACCAGTGGTCACATCCCCACTCCTCATACCAGTCCCTGATTTCTGTGATCTAAGGCCCTCTGGGTTTTACAACATCAGCCTGTCACCTGCACTTGACAACAGGGGAGGAGGGAATCCTCTAAGACTGGGGGAGTCATGGCTTCCCTGTATCCCCTTATGCTGGTTGATTCTTAGAGATTTCTCTCTAGTTAGTACAGATTACCTGAGAGCTGCACAGCATGGGAGCTGCTAATAAGTGCACAACACTAGCTCAGAGTCAGTTGACTCCCTGAGCTGAGAGCTCAGGCTGAAATCCTCCTTGAGATGTAATTTTAGTGGTGAGTGCAGTGGATTTTATGAAGGGAGTTTGTTTAAGTAGCACATCCCAGCCAGGTTTATCATGTAATTTTGGTCCTCACCGTCTTCAGTAAACTAGATTTTTTTTTTTTAATTCTAAAATTACTTTATTTCTTTTCCTCTTTTTTTATTAGATATTTTCTTCATTTACGTTTCAAATGCTATCCCAAAAGTCCCCTATACCCTCTCTCCACCATGCTGCCCAATCCACCCACTCCCGCTGCCTAGCCCTGGCATTCCCCTGTACTGGGGTATATGATCTTTGCAAGACCAAGAGCCTCTCCTCTGATTGATGGCCAACTAGGCCATCCTCTGCTACATATGTAACTAGAGACATAGTTCTGCGGGGTACTGGTTAGTTCATATTGTTGATCCTTCTATAGGGTTGCAGACCCCTTTAGATCCTTGGGTACTTTCTCTAGCTCCTTCATTAGAGGCCCTGTGTTCCATCCAATAGATGATGGTGAGCATCCACTTCTGTATTTGCCAGGCACTGGCATAACCTCAGTAAGCTAAATCATAGGAGGATACTGACTGCTGAGTGTTACTTGTCTTTGCTGAATTCTGATTTGGCTGTGACTTGGGAAGATTAGTGACAGTCCTAAGATCCCACAGAAGGAGCAAGGTCTCTTTACACAGCAAGTTCCTCACCGGGTACCTTACTTCCTCCATGAAGGCTTATCCAACAAGAGGCCCACTGTTTGCTAGCCTAACTCTAGTGGGCTTTTTTTCTGATTAGTTCATATTGACTCATTTATTTGAGTCCTTTATTGTCTCAAGATTGTGAAGTCAATTCAACAAACACACCATTCTCTTGGAGCTATAGATACAAACAGAAATAAGTTAGAGAAGTTCCTAGTCTTTACTGATCAAATTACATTATGGTGGTCACGGTGGGACAAAATAAGTCAAAAGAGTAGAGTATGAGAATTGAGAAAACAAGATGGATTAGGAGACTGAGATGAGGCTACTCTGGTAGGTCATACTCTGGCTGTTCAGGAAGCTTCTCCGCTGTGATGAGCAGAGACAAAAATGAAATAAGAGTGAGGGCCATGTGTCTCAGGCTTGTAAATATTTGTGAAAGGAAGGAGTGAATGAAGAGAAAGAAGAGACTCCAGATCTGTAGCTTTCCTCATGGCCCCCTAGCTCTCTCAAGCTGGACAGACAAACAGTTTGTTCTGAGCTTTGTAGATGTCAAGGTGACCTTCTGAGAAGGAGGATTCTGGGAAATGGAGCTTTAGGTTTTTAGCCAAATGATTTGCGTTTTGTTTCCATGGTCATCTAGCAACTCTTTGCCTTAGTGGTCTCATCTGTGAGCTGGGAGTAGTAGTTTGACATATGACTTTCATGTGGAATTGACGATAATAGTAAAAACAATAGTTGAATTACTACATAGGTATAGAGATGTGTAGGTAACAAGTCTGACCATTCATTGTAAAAGTTGCCCTGATATTAAGTTTCTAGAGCACCCTCATGGTTCTGGGACCACTAGAAGACCCACAAAGCCAATGAGAAAATGAAGACTCTAAAACTGTTAAATAACCTGATCAAGGCAATGGATTAGTCAACTGAATGACAGGGATCCTGGTTTAATAGTGTCTGATTCTTGTATCTGAGCATCTAGCACAAGACAAGCCTGAGTCTTGAGTCTTGAGTCTTGCCTCCCACGTTTGAATCAGCCCTATGTTGCTTTACCTTCTACACTTCAGAGAGATGCTCTTTAAGTAGAACTCAGTAGAAGTGGTAATAGATAATGTATTAATAACAATAATGAAATGAAACAAAACTGGAGTGATTTTTCTTCCTGGCATCATGCCTAAATACTTTTTTTTTTTTTTTTGCTTACTTGGTTTGCAAAAGTATTTACTGCAATGGGAAAAGCTTTCTGTGGCACATTCAGAAAACAGAGGACAGATCACTTACCTTCACACTGCTTAAAACACTTTATGACTTTATGAAAAGGTGAAGAATATCAAATCCACTCTTTCCTCTCTTTGGCCAACTTTTCTCATGCAATTTTTGATGATAGGTTAGAAGCCCCCAATCTTCTTTTGCTTAAATGTAAACACTTAGTGAATGTCTGATTCCTATCCAATTATTATAAGTATGCATTCAATATTTAGGCAGCATATTCTAGCTGACTCAAGAAGACAGATCTAAACCTACATAAGAACAAATAGAAGTGATGTTTCATGAATTTATCTTGCAGAGTACTCTGCGAATCTCCCATAGCTATGTATCTTAAGATCCTTATAAGAAATGCAGATTTCTAGATGCTACAGCCAACAATGGAGTAGAACTTCTGTGCATACAGTCTTCAAGGAGCACTTAAATTCCCTGGGTGATTTTGAAGTTCAGTGAAGTTTAAGAATTTCATTCTAGAATGTGTACATAAGTTAGGCGTTTTTCTTTTTTTTTTTTGATAAAGTGTTATTATTATAGACCAGGCTAGCCTCAAACTTCAAGATTCCTATGCTTCAGTTTTATAGCCCACTATGCCTGGTAGTTTACACAGATGTTAACATGGACACATACATTGAGGTATGAGCATGGCTAAGAAAGGGACTCAGGGTTTACACATATGAAAACCTATTGTGAGCTTACTGTGGACAAGGGATTCTTCAGACTCTTGGATTCTTCAGACTCTTGAATGCTGCCTTATGGAAGGACCAGGCTTGTCTTGTGCTTTTGTAGGAACAGAGCTACACTCAGTGTGCTGCCAGAAACGGTTTCTAGGCAAATTTCAGCTGTTGCAAACGAGAACTGGGTATCTACTAAATATCCAAGATTGCTTCTACTGTTGTGAGTATTCCCACAGTATCTGGCAGTGTACAGGTTGCATAGAACTTGGGTGCATATAGAAGGCATTCATGTATAGAAAAAAGCTAGCCTTCAACAATGTACACTTATTGGTATTTCCTGTTTTTATGTTATATTAATCTCTCTGTCTGTTTCAGTCTAATGGCTGAGAAGCACTTAAAGAAATGTACAACATCCCTAAACCATCAGGGAAATGCACATCAAAACAATTCTGAGATTCCATCTTGCACCCATCAGAATGGCTAAGATCAAAAACTCAAGTGACAGTTCATGCTGAAGAGGATGTATAGCAAGGGAAACACTCACCCCTTCATTGCTGGTAGGAGTAAAAACTAGTATAGGCACTTTGGAAATCAATTTGGAGGTTTCTCAGAACATTGGAGATATTTCTGCCTCAATACCAAGCTATACTACTCCTGGGGATATATCCAAAAGATGCTCCACTGTAACACAAGAACAGTTGCTCAGCCATGTTCATAGCAGCTTTATTAGTTGCTGCGGACTAGCCTCAGTGGGACCCCCCTCAATCCGCCGGAGAAATCAGGGTTCCGGACAGGTAAGCAAAGAGTTGGTGAGAAATGACAAACAAATACAGCCACAAGGGAGTGTGCTCTATCTGAATGTAATTTGTCAAATTGAGCACTAGAGTTTTAATAAAGAATAAAATAGGGAAGTTAGGTGACACATCAGCAAGGTACAATGAGGCTACTGGATGCTTAATGACTCTTACACAAAACAGGAATGCAAACACAAAGACTGACAGGAACTGGGCAATAAAACAACTGAGACAAAGTCAGTTCTATCTAAGGTCAGCTATATTCTTAGAAGCCAGGTGTGAAGTCTTTATACTCCTGGGGCAAAGGCTTTCATGCCCAAGTCATGGTTCTAATTAGGGAGTTCCACTCTAGCTAACCTTCTCATGATACAATACTCTAAAATCACAACCTGATCTACTTCCTAAATTATTGTAAATTCCTGTATATGGGACTGACTTGGCTTTTATTCTAAGTGATAGTGTGGGGAGGACTTTCTACTAATAAGTAATGTAGTCTGCCATACATAACTATAATAAGGGTATCATCCTGTGTGAGGTAACCCAATCACAAAAGAACTCACATAACATGTACTCACTGATAAGTGGATATTAGCCCAGAAACTTAGGATACCCAAGATACAATTTGCAAAACACATGAAACTCAAGAAGAACGAAGACCAAAGTGTGGACACTTTGCCCCTTCTAGAATTAGAAATAAAACACACATTGAAGGAGTTACAGAGATCAATTGTGGAGCTGAGACAAAAGGATGGGCCAACCAATGATTGCTACATCCGGGGATCCATCCCATAATCAGTCACCAAACCCAGACACTATTGCATATGCCATCAAGATTTTGCTGAAAGGGCCCTGATATAGCTGTCTTGTGTGAGGTTATGCCAATGCCTGGCAAACACAGAAGTGGATGCTCACAGTCAGCTATTGGATAAAACACAGGGTTCCCAATGGAGGAGCTAGAGAAAGTACCCAAGGAACTGAAGAGGGGTCTCCAACCCTATAGGTGGAACAACAATATGAACTAACCAGTACCCCCAGAGCTCATGTTTCTAGATGCATATGTAGCAGAAGATGACCTAGTTGGCCATCATTGGGAAGAGAGGCCCCTTGGTCTTGCAAACTTTATATGCCCCAGTACAGGGGAACGCCAGGGCCAAGAAGTGGGAGTGGGTGGGTAGGGGAGCAGGGCAGGGGATGGGGGAGGGTATAGGGGACTTTTGTAATAGCATTTTAAATGTAAATAAAAAATATATCTAATAAAAAATTAGAAAAAACTATAAAAAGAATTCTAAACTTACTTTGCTAAGCTTGTCCTGAGAATTCTAACTCTATGTAGTAGATAGTAATGTCTGATTTCTTTCACTATCTCTCTTAGAATACTAGAGGGAATTCTGAATGTCACTGAATCAGCAACATTCTTACTGAATTCCAAGCCCTGGGATCAGCTCAAGGACTATCTAGGGTATTGGTGAAGGCCAGGAAGCAAAGTTCAATTTTGCATAGGTATTTGACAAGTCATTGCTTGGAGGCACCTGTAATAAAACAATACTGAAAGAAAGCACACAGATCCATTTGCAAGGACAAGTTTGGAGCATTCCTTATATGAGATGCTACAGTTCCAGGAGACAAAGTTTCCATGAACCTCTGTCCTCCGGACTGTGTCCAGGTTTCTAGTCCTGTCACGTGTGTCACTACTGGAGTGGATGTAGCAATTAGTAATAACCTGAAACAGGAAACAACCTAGATATATCTCATCTTAAGAATGGATAAAGAAAGTGTGGTGCACTATACAAGGGAATACTACTCAGCCATTAAAAACAATGACTTCATGAAATTTGCAGGCAAGTGGATGGAACTAGAAAAGCTCATCCAGACTGAGGTAACCCAGTCCCAGAAATACAAGCATGGTATGTACTCACTTATGAGTAAACATTAGCCATAAAATAAAGGATAACCATGCTTCTGTTCACAGATTCAAAGATGCTAAGTAACAAGGAGGACTGGGGGGCAGTAGGATGTGCGAATCTCACTGAGAAGGGGAAATAGAATAGACATCATGAGTGAATGGGGGGAAGGGAAGGGAAGGGAAGGGTAGGGAAGGGAAGGGGACTCGTTGAGGGAGGTGTGGGATGGGTGTGGTTCTGTTTTCTGATTCTTCCCTCAGGGTGTCCAGGCACTGCTATACACCAGCCAGGGAAGGAAAGAATTAAGTCCAGACAGGATGGGTCAGCAGTATCCCAGTTTGGCAGTAAATGCTCAGGGGAGAAGATATTCTCCAAAGATTTCAGTGTTGCAGCTCTTTTAGATGGCAGGCATTCAGTGAAACAGCTCTCTTAGACTATATTCAATGAAACAGCCTGTGTTCTTTATTTGGGGTAAACAATGACTTATCTTAACCTTGGAAAGTGGGAAGAGGGTTTTCTTACAGTAAAGTTTCACTGGTTGAGGCTTGAGGTTCTGGGGGAAACTTCATTTTCATGGAGTTCAACAGGGAGTTGAACCTGTAATTTTGCCAAAGATTAAGGGACATTCCTCAGGTTGAGTGTAGGGGTCAGGCTTTCCAGATAAGGTAGAGAAGAGGAAACACTGCTGGGAAAGGGAATCCTCCATTTTGCGCTGAGCTTAGGGAAGCTGTCTGTACATGGTAGACTTTGACAGCTAAATAGCAGGATCTTCCAACAGACGGGGACAGGAGGGATCAGCTTGTGGGAGGATGGAGGGAAAGCATACTGGGAAAGGCAACTGGAATTAGGTGTGTGTGTGTGTGTGTATGTCTCGGGGGCAGCTCTGGGGTGAGCTAGAAACCAAGGGCAATTGACATTCCCAGGAATCTACATGGATGACCTTAGACTCCTAGCAAGGGGGGATATGGAGCCTGAAGCAATCATTTCCTGTAACCAGGCAAGACTTCCAATAGAGTGATTGGAACACCAACCTAGCCACAAACCTTCATTCTACAATTTGTCTTGCCTACAAAATGTACAGGAGTAAAGATGGAGCAAAAATTTAGAGTGGCTAACTAATGACTGGTACAGCTTGAAATCCATGCATGAGCCAAAATCCACCCCTAACACCTTAATGATATTCTGCTATACGTTCATACAGTAGGATAGCATAATTGTTATCAGTGAGGTGTCACCCAGCAACTGATGGAAACAGATGCAGACTCACAGACAAACATTAGTCAGAGCTTGGGGAATGAAGTAGAAACTTCTGGTTTCTTTGGGAAGTCAGTTATGTTAAATGATGTTTTGCTAGGGAACACAGGTGAAAGGATATTTTGCTACAGCATACATGTATGTGAAAGGCTATGTGATGAAGGAATATAAATATGGCCCCACAGATAGTGGGAGCTCAAGCATTGGTTTGCTTGGCTCTGCCTCTCTATTCTTCACTAATGAGACACATGTATTGGCTAGTCTTAAGTTGTATTGCTGAGCTCCATTTGAACATCTCATGAGGTTCCTGAAACTTCTTGCAGCTTTTGTGGTCTGGGGCCAGTTGGTGAGCCTTGCAGTTTCTACAGGATTGCAGTTTCTGCTAGTTTGTGAGTGATGTCTGCCTGCTGAGAGGACTGGATTACAGCTGCTGATTTGTATTTGGTGTTTGCTATGGGACAGAACTGCAGATATCCTGACAATGAAGATTGGACTCACCCCCAAAGAACCATTTCTAACCAGGAATATTTGCTCTGTGTCCTAAAAACTGTTGTATTCCACTACCTCTGGTACATGGTGGGCTAGAGTAGAGGTTCAACATTTATTAAAATAGGTTTCAAAAATTTATGCTTAGGGGGGAATCCTGTGGAAGTCAGGGAGGAAGGATTGAAGGAGCCATAGTGATAAAGGATAGTATAAGAAAACTTACAGAATCAACTAACCTGGGCTCATAGGGGCTTATAGAGACTGAATGCCAACCAGAGAGCACACATGGGAAGGACCTATGTATATCACTGCACATATGTAACACTTGGGGTGGATAGTTTTGGTAATTTTATGACTTATAGATATGTTGCCATTTTAAGTGATAATTTACAAATACAGTTCTGGACAGGGAAGAAACTAAATAGAGAGCCTAGACTCGGATTTCTATCTTTTTTTCCTTCCTTCCTTCCTTCCTTCCTTCCTTCCTTCCTTCCTTCCTTCCTTCCTTCCTTCCTTCCTTCCTTTCTTCCTCCCTTCCTCCCTCCCTCCCTCCCTCCCTCCCTCCCTTCCTTCCTTCTTTCCCTCCCTCCCTCCCTCTTTCTTTCTTTCTTTCTTTCTTTCTTTCTTTCTTTCTTTCTTTCTTTCTTTCTTTCTTTCTCTCGTAAATGTGAGGGGGTTGAGAAAGAAAAGGGAGATATAGTACTATTATAAGAAATTAGACAAATAGGGATGAATTATTAAATTTACTCTTAAAAGCATTCTACAGCCATAAGCTTACATTGGTAGAAATCTTTATATTTTGATGCAAAATTGAGGTATTTTTTGTTACATTAACACAACATTTTGTATATTGATAGAAGTTTAAAGTTGTCATTGATATAAATCTTTGTATATTGTTGCAAAATTTAAAATTAATTTTGTTAGTTTTAGATAGGCATTATACCTATGCAACTCATTAAAAATACAAGATTTAATCCCAGTCCATTTAATAGGTGCTATTACAAACTGTTTAAAATAAATAATACAAGTTGATAGTCAGATAGTGAGACTCATGGTAATATTAGATTCTAATTTAGCTAATTATAATAATATGTTTCCAGGGTATTCATATAGTAAGTAACTAAAAATAATCAATGTTTAGCAATTCAGCTATGCTATATATAAATAGGTGGTCTTCAAAAATGTCAGAGATCCACAGAATATGATATTTAAAATAATTTCATTATTAAAAGGTCTTGACTATGAGACATGTCTGTTCCTGACAGTACCCCCATTCTCCTTCAAAGAAAGTGATGAGCATCAGTACCTCCATGTGGAGTTGCTTTGATTGTCACAAGCTGATCACTGGGCAAGAAATGCCCTAATTTCATCTGCAGATAGAAGACTGTCCAAAAAGGACAAACAATGCAGAATATGTGATTGCTAAGCTCTGCCAAGACCAGGTAAGCTAGTTCTTCATAATTCCTGCTTCACTTAAGGTCTGTCAGATGTTCTGGGCCAGAAGGCTGAAGATAGATGCTCCAATGTTATAAGGAATGTTGGGGACTGTCCAGGCAGTCAGCCATCTCTGTTATTTATATAGTTTTGGAAGCTGTGTCTTTATGCTTCATGCATACTCATGTAATATTTAATTCCTACTCAAATCTCTGACAGGGTTGAAGACTAGATAGTTATAGTCTCACAATTAAGCTTAGGTTGTTGAGCATTGAAGATGTTCTAGATTTGAAAAGATGGCTCTAGGATAGTAGTACAAGTTAAAATAGAAGAAGATTTAGGTATAAAATTGTAAACTCATTAAGTTAGGATAGATAATAAATTATATAAATTGCCAAATATAATGAACTAGATGTTATAAATGTATCTCATACCTTATAATTTGCATAATTGTTATAATTGTATTCAATTTATACCTGAAAGAAATGAAGCCTTTTATTGGACTAAAAGGGGAAATGGTTGAGGTTTGATCTTGCTGTCTATTGTAATGCTAAATGTGGACGCCCAAGACCTAGAGTCTACACATAGACTTGTGACAATACCCTCAAGTTATTTCTGATTAGTAAGTAAAGATGCAACCAATAGCTAGGTTTCCTAGGCATGGGGTCAGAGGAAAGCTATGAGTAGAAGAAGGAGGTGCAGGAGGAAGGATAAGCTATCATGTGTTAGATGAGACATAAAAATGTGATCTTGAGGTCTAGTCAATTGTTCTGCCTAGATGAAACATTGTAAATTATAAATAATAGTTCGGGATTATAAATAGGAAAGTAGAATATAATAATATAGAGGATAGGAAACTGTCCATGTTAAAGCTTATAATTTTAAAGGCTGTGTGTGTCTTTTATCCCTGAACTAAAAGGTTAAAGGTAGGTTAGAAACCCTGGGTTGGGATTAAGTATTTCTACAATACTTAGGCCCTCTGCACATATGTAAGGTTGTGTAGTTTGGTCTTTATGTGGGACACCTAAAACAGAAGCAGGGATTGTGTCTGATTCTATTGCCTGCTCTTGGGACCCTTTCTCCTTACTGTGATGCCTCTTCTAGCCTCAATAGAAGATGAGCCTAGTGTTACTGCAATTTGATATATCAAGGCTGGTGATATCCATGGGAGGCCTCCTTTTTTTGTGACCAGAAAGGAAGAAGGAGTGAATGGAGGTGGGTGGGATTCAAGGACCAGGAGGAAAAGAGGGAGGGGAAACTGTGGTCTGGAAATAAATAAATAAATAAATAAATAAATAAATAAACAAACAAACAAACAAACAAAAAGTTATAGTAGACTCTTTCCTGTTTCTGTATCTGCCTCTCTCTGTATATGATCATTTGTAAGCATATGCATATACTTTTGAATATATTATAGAGGGAATTATGATTTACTTTTGGAAAAATTTAAGACTGATTTATTATCCAATAAATACATTCAGTGTACCTCTTCCACAAACTAGGAGTGTGATTCAGAGCTGCACGACACAGTTCTTGTCTTATGGGTCTTGGTCTAGTGGTGGAGACTGAGCGATAAACTGAAGCTTAAAATAATCTGGCATAGATACAAGAACAACAGTTTTGGGGCTCTCCCCAGGTTGTGGCTATCTAGGAAGGAGACAAGCACTGTGGAAGGATTTCTGGCGTAGATGGGTGTGGCACTCATCACTGACAGTCTTCTGGGGAGGCTGTGCAGAGGGAAGTCAATTGCAAAGTCACCAGAGCTGGATTCATTAAGGATGAGGAGCCTGTGCTTCAGGACAGAAAAGAAAGAGGCACTGTAGGGTCTCATGGCTGAGTATAAAATCCCTACCCCATGAAGGGCCTTGTGTTCTGTACTAAAAGATATGGCTTAGGGAATCTTCGAGAGTGTTAGAGTATGGGGCTTAGACAGACGCATTTGATGACAAGTAAAGCCACATTGCTGATGTTTCGAGTTGTTGTTTTAATTGTTCCTGGTTTTGAACAGATGTTGGCATAGTGTTTGTGATCTCATTGGCTGATAATCATGAACACAATACAATACACAATAATAACAACAGACAGCAACAATGACAACAACAGGTCTCCACACTTAGAGGTACGTGTACCATTGCGTCAAGGAGCTCCTTGTCAGAGGTGGCTGCTCCTCAAAGGCCTGCCTTGCCTTCCCAACATGGCCACCATCAGTCTAGGGATTCATTAGGAGAGCCTGCTGGCATCAGGCCTCAAAAACAGGGGCCAATCTGAGAATGCTTTGTAATTCTAAGCAGATTCTGGCTATCCATCAGGTACACTGGTACATAGAACTTTTTCTCTTGGGATTTCTATTCCTTCTTGACAAGGCACAGGGGAAAGAACATATATTAAAGTTTACTTAAGATATATTTTCTTAACTCTGCAGTCTTCTGTGTGGTTAGAGTGGAAATGAAAAATTAATAGAGGAATGTAGATAGATTGTAGATTTTTCAGGATCACTTGTGTAGGTGGACTCCTTTAGCTTGACTGGTGTACCCACATCTCTGTCAGCACCAAGGGAGAAGGGAGTGTGTTAAAGAAATTTTCTGTTTATTTCACTTATCAGTATATAACATACTTGTTACAGGTAAATAAGCATGACAAAGGACTAAGTTTTCCCTGTTCCTCCTGCCTTGTGGAGGTGTTTTCTCATGTTGCTAGGTTACCAGGCTGAAGGATTCTACTTTGGGGGAATGGAAGTTATTTTAAAACATCTAATGAACATCTTCCCTCAAAACTTCTTCACAGTTTGAAAAAGGATTTTGGTTTGCAGCAAAATGTGAATGAATGAAGAAAGGACTCCAAAAGTCTTAGATACAAACTCTACAGGAATAGTCAAAGCATACCAACTACAATGTATTACCAAAAGCTGAAATGAATTGCCAATAACTAATCAGGTTAAAGAGCTCTGGGTGTTTAATGACTGTCAGTCTCACATAGTAGGTTAAGAATAAAGAGATGGCATGATTGAAAAGTTCATGGCAATCCTTCAGATCCTGAGGGACTTCTTGCCTCGTGTCTGCTTGGTAGATTCTGCAGAGATGTTTGGAAACCTTAAGAGATCCATTCATTCACTTGTCAAATGATTATCTACCTGGATGCTACTGACACAGTGGCTGGACAGATCTGGTCTGTATCCCATTGGATGTCATTGCTTCTCCTGTGTGACAGATACCTAGGTTATAGTGTTGTGAGTGAAAGGTAGCAACTGGGGAATCTAGGGGTAGAGCTGGGCTCAGTCACACCTCAACTCTGTGGCTGAAGTGAGGCCAGGGAGCTGTCCTTCTCCCTCCACTTCTTGCCTTTGCTTTCCTTGGGAGCTCACCCTATCACAATACAAGCAGGACTCCTCTATGTAGTTGGTCACATGGTTGCTAACAGGTCCAGCATTAAATAGTTACAGTTTAAGACTCACATGGAGGAATAGAAACATAGTCTTTTTAATGCCTGTTCACTAAACTTAAAGACTCCAATTGGTTATGTTTGGATCATGTGCCAGGCTTGTTGCTTAAGCTGGGACGTGATGGATGGCCTGGAGCAGCTGGGGCCATGGCCGGTATAGATGTTAGAGAGAGAAATTAATGAACTACTAATAACAACACTACAACTTGACACAAAGGTTACCTGAATTACTCAGTGCACAAGCTTCCAAAGTCCTTTAACCTTCTTCCTTGGTAGACCCACACAACACCTGCCACAGACAGCCTGCTTAGCTTCTTCTTCTTCTTTTTTTTTTTTTTCTTCCTACTTAAGTTAAATCTCAGGAACAGTGCTTTTTGGCTTATCAGAGGTAGAAAAGTTACTCTTTTTTTCCTGATAGAAGTTCCAACCTAGATGTAATCGTCATATACTTCACTGATTAATGACAGGATTAAATAGAAGCTAATGAATCTACTCTATTTGTGTCAATATCATTGTCGTATAGCTGATCAACAAGTGCTCCCTGAACTTCAGTGTTGTGTTACAAACATGGGAGCTAAAGGTCATACCCATTCTGTTAGAAGATGTGGCCTCTTTCTACTAGTGAGCTCACTACCAATTTAAAGGGAAAGGCACACACAAAAGTCAAACATTCATAAATGTGACATATTGTTAGTATGAATGAAACAGCCACACAATAAAGCATTGGATTATTATTACTATCATAAAATAGAACAGTAAAGAACAGGGCCACAGAAACTATGTGTCCTTATCTGGCTACTGTTCTGTCTGGGGTTATGAAGAAATACTGGAACTTAAGGTGGGTTTTAAAGGTGAACTGAAGATGACTTTCGTTCACTAGCTTCCTTCTGTGCTAATATTCTGATATAATGCTACTGCCTTTTACTATTAAGAAAGGTCACATAAGAGAATTAAAAGAACCTGGCCTCTTCTAAGTATCTGAGGAGAAAATTTACAAATGTTGAGCACTAGAGAGATATTAACATAATATACTTAAATTCATGATATCCAAACATAAAGATTATTAAAAGACCAAGATCTTTGTAAGGGTGACACGCTTAGTCTTTGAGGTTGACATTAACTAGAAAAATATTTTCTTCTATATATGTAGAAGAAAGAAGTTGCCATAGCTCCCACCTATAAGAACAGCTGACATATATACATGGCGGTTGTTCACTTAGAAAGCATTGGACAGCTTCACTGTGATTTCCAATCACCCAAAGGGAAAAGGATCTCAGAAAAAAAGACTAGATTCAGATTGAAGTTATGCAAAGATGTTTGCCACCCTTTTACATTTGTGTTTTTCTTCCAAAGACCCCCCAAATTTTAAAATCAGATTGAGGTATTTCTAGGTAGTCTGAAGTTTTAACCACACTTTTCTGAAATAGAGACTTGGGTTGTGCAAATCCTCTGAAGGTATATTATGGTAGAGCTATGGGATCCCCTGAGCTAGTGTTGTGTGGACACTGGTGACTAAGGTCAGGGATTCCTCCTGTGATTGAGCAGTGGCCCTGCTCAAGGAAGGTGCCACAGTGCCTGATGTCTTCTGCTTATGAGGGATAAAGCCTTGTTCTACTCAATTTCAATCTATACTGAGCCTCTTGGAGAGAGGTTTCTCTGGGTACACTATCAAAGGAAAATCTCGATGATAGCTCCCTGATTATTTCAGAGGGAGGGGCAGAAGATAAGTCTGGTATTGTGAAACAGTTTCCTCCAAATTGAAAAGCTCCCCTCAAGAAGGCAAAGGGAGGTTTATAAGATGCAGGATGCTAATGAACCTTAAAAACCATCCACCAAGGTTATATAGAGAAGCCACCAATTGTCATGGAAGAGAAAACTCTTCAGTGGAGCTGCCTGCAAGGTGGGCAGAGAGCTTTGGGGATGTTGTTTTCATGATGTTGTCATCACCCATGATGGCCTTTGGATTTCTGGTGATGTTTCCTTTTTTTTTTTTNATATATGCAGCTAGAGACACGAGCCCAGGGGGTACTAGTTAGTTCATGGTTATTCTTCCACCTATAGGGTTGAAGACCCCTTCAGCTCCTTGGGTACTTTCTCTAGCTCCTTCTTCCTTGGGAACCCTGTGTTCCATCTAATAGCTGACCGTGAGCTTCCACCTCCATGTTTGCCAGGCATTGGTATATTTTCCCCTGGTGATGTTTCCTATGCTTCAGGAAGTAGAGCACCAAAACTAATTGGCTTACCAGGCTATGCTTACATGCAATTAGTTTCTTGTCTGTCACTGATACCCTGTTTGAGCACAGACATGTTTGTGACATCTTCCAAGGAAGGCTCACACAGCATCCAGGGAATCTCTGGTTAGTAGAGAAGACTCCTCAGTTTGAACACCATCAAGTTGATTCAAAGATCTGCTGCTTCAGTAATGAAGACCATGCCATTAGCAGTATGCCTAAGTGGTAAGTAGTGTCATCTCTTTGAGACTTTCTTTCTTATTATAATTATCCATCGGATTATTAATATCCATCGGATGGACATTAACAAATCACTATAATAGGAATCAAAATTGTACCAAGTTATCACCAAGAGTCTTTAGTACTGTAACCCACCTGTCTATAGGGGGTATTATTCTTCTGATCATTTTCTCCATGAGGAAACAGATACAGAACAGTTTAAATAACTTGCTGATGGTCACATAGAGAATAAGCAAAATCAGTCAGAGCATTGGATGATTTTTGTTACTGAGACATGAGGTCAGCAGAAAGGACCTCCACCAGCTTTCCCATTCTAGTCAGACCCTTTGTTACTATGACTGGCTCTTAGCGACAGTACTGGTTTAAGGCAAAGTACAAAGGACTGTCTATTCTTTCATTTTCGATAGAGTCATAAGAATTGTGCATATTTATAGGGCTGTGGTTGTTTAAATATGCTTGGTCCAGGGGATAGCACTATTAGCAGGTATGGTCTTGTTGGAGGAAGTGTATTACCATGGGGGTAGGCTTTGATACCCTCCTCCTAGCCACATGGGAGACAGTCGTCTCCTCGTTGCCTTCTGAATAAGATGTAGCTCTTTCAGCCTCGCGTCTGCCTGGGTTCTGCCATGCTCTCTGCTTGGATGATAATGGACTGAACTTCTGAACCTGTAAGCCAGCCCCAATTAAATGTTGTCCTTATAAAGTGCCTCAGTTATGGTGTCTGTTCACAGCAATAAAACCCTAAGATACTAAGACAAGGGCATAGTATAATACTTTGATACGTGTGTACAATATATAATGACAAAATCTGGGTAATTAGCATCCCATGTTTATAAGCATTTAGCTCATCTTTGTGTTGAGAATCCTTGAAATCTGATCTGCCTATTCTTTTTAAAAATATAAATTACACCCTGCTGTGTTGAAGGATCTTGGAACTTATTTCTCCTTTCTAACTCAATTCTGATTTCTGTCCCCTTAACTGGCCTCTACTCCAAAGTCCTTTCTAGCTCCTAGTGACCGCTCTTTTCCTCTCTACTTGCATTATATCAAGTCTATTTAGCTTCCACTGATGAGTGAGATCATGCAGTATATATATATATATATATATATATATATATATATATATATATATATATATATATATATATTTTATTTTGCCTGGCTCATTTTACTTAATAGGATTCTCTCTAGTCCCATCCATGTCCAGGGGTGCTTTCCCTAAAGGCTTTAGATCTCATTATGGCTTTGTTTGGCTGAGATAAACACAGGGTTTTCTGCAGAGGAATCTGTCAAAGGGGAGTTGGTTTCTGTGGAATTAATTGGAGTTCTTCTAACAGTCCCCTGACA
>LR755204.1:15775-30265 GCA_902729485.2 Mus minutoides | reverse complement strand
TTTATTTTGCCTGGCTCATTTTACTTAATAGGATTCTCTCTAGTCCCATCCATGTCCAGGGGTGCTTTCCCTAAAGGCTTTAGATCTCATTATGGCTTTGTTTGGCTGAGATAAACACAGGGTTTTCTGCAGAGGAATCTGTCAAAGGGGAGTTGGTTTCTGTGGAATTAATTGGAGTTCTTCTAACAGTCCCCTGACACTGACCCAAGCACTGTGCTCATCTCCAGTAGATTATCATTAATCAGGTGAGCTGGGTGATAGAGCAGCCTCTGCAGAGTGAAGTGATTAACTTCTCCAAGATGAAGGGGTGAGAGAAGGCTAGGACACTTGGATTTATTTTGAGGGATTTGGAGTAGAAAGCTCAGTGGTTGATGGTTTTTTGACCCTGATCTCAATAGAAAGATTAATGATTTCTCTGGGTTTCATAAAAGGTTAGGATTAGAATATTTTGTCTTCATTTCTTACAGGTTTATTGAGGTGAACTTGAAACACAGAGAGATGTACATTTAGGTGAATATGGTGACATGCTCTTGGAATCTCCAGGCTGTAGGGGATTGAGAGAGGCAATCTCAAGCTAGACTCACATCATGGGGCGTGTGCTTTACCTATCAAGTTGACACAATCAAGGATCACTTGGGAAGAGAGTATTACTGAGGATTTAGATCAGAGTGCTATAGGCATGACTGCGGGATTGACTTGATTATTAATTGATGTGGGAAAACTCAGTATGAATGTGGGGGTTACCATTTCAGTGGGCTGGGTTTGAAATTTCCAAACATCCTAGGCTGTTGCTAAGACAAAGAAAGGACTGACTGCTCTCTACAATTTGACAGTGGAGCCCCATTGCTGAGGACAGTACCCACACAAGTCATTGGAGATGGAGTAGTTGAGCTGGTCCCTACATGGAGCCTTTGCCCCTATGTTTCTCTCTCTCTCTCTCTCTCTCTCTCTCTCTCTCTCTCTTTCTCTCTCTCTCTCTTTCTCTCTCTCTCCTCTCTCTTATCGGAAGATACCTTATAGGTTATTGAAAGAGAAACATCATTGCCAACCTAGCCACAAAACCCACCTATCTACAATATGTCCTGCTTACAAAATATGCTAGAGGAATATCAGCATAGAACTTGTGGGAGTAGCCAACTAATGTCTGATTTGACTTAAGGTCCATTCTATGAGAGGGAACCTGTGCCCAACAGTGCATGGGTAACCAAGAATCAGACTGTGTAACACAGTATGATGAATTTAATCATACAGAAAACATTTTTGATGTACCATCCCAAAATTAAGGTAATAGAAATGGCAAATACTTTCCAGCTAATGTTTCCCAGTGTCATGGTCATGGTGGTAGCATAAAATTGTCTTAATTGTTTTAAGAAATTTTAAAGTTGCAGAAACACTGTTTATATAGTTAGCAATATAATACTATACACATTATTTATTAAGTAGTTGGGAGTTTGTGCATTTATCATTTTTGTTACATTTTTCTCTGTTTGGAACTCTCTGTTTCTCTTCATCTTCTTTCAAAATCCTTCTCTTATAACGGAATTTCCCAAGTGTTTGTTTGCTCTTTCCCAGCTGGTATGCTCTGAAGTAATAGATTTTCTGACATCTGGAAGCCTTTAGTTGACGTGACACCTGATGGTATGGACCTTCTGTTTTCCCTTTCAAAACTACTGTCCCACTCTTTCTTGTTATTTACCCCCCTTGAGGCCAACTTAGACTGCCTGCAGATGGTTTTGAAACTAAACAAGATGCTTATAGAAGTTTGGCAGTGGTGGACTTTGATTTGAATGCCAGTCTGCCCACAGTTTGAGTATGTAAATGTATGCAAATTACAGATGAACTCTGCCTTATGATGGTTTAATTCATGGCTTTCCAATTTTGTAATGATATAAAGGCCTTATGTGCATTCAGCAGAAACTCCGCTTTGAGTTTGAACTTTTCTGGGTTTGTGATAAGTACCCGTTAATCTTTAGTTACACTTTATCATGAGGAAAAACCATGCATCCCCATGATATGCTGTTACTAAAGCAACAGTGCACGGTACATTAGACAGAAGTCTTAAACACATTCTGAAGTTATAGCAGATTTATCAGGCGAAACCTCACCATAAAACAAGGAGCATTTTTTTTTGTACATCTCTGAGAAGGGGTGTCCTTATTGGTAAAGGTATGATCTTAAATGCTGTATAGGGTTATCTTGAGGATCAGATGAGGTCCCAAGGACTGTGTCTATATTAGAAGGCACTTCATGTTTGTTTGTTTCTTTTTCCTCTTTAAAGACTAGGAAGGAGTGCCCCTATGGCAGGAGTGATGGAGAGTCATGACTATGCCCAAGTGCGAACATTGGACATCTAGCATGGACACAAGATGGTATCTAATGCTCTCTCCTTGGTTGCCTAGATGTGCTTTGTTATTGCAGCAGTGGATAATGGGATCCACACATCACAGTATCTTTTCATATACAACTGGCAAAGGCTTCAAGAGCTAACCTACCTTGCCCAGCTTGTTGAGATGTGACCAAACCTCTGCCTTTCTCTGCCCCATCTCTGTTTCTCTTCTCTCCATACAAATCTATGTCCAATCTATGTCTTTTCCCACAGTGTAGGGGTTTTGTGGCTGAAACCTCACTGAGGAATATTTTGGTGTCCTTTTGCTTCTCCCCTACTTGGCCTTCACTTTGCATCAAAAGTGATGGGCTGGTGTCAAGAATTATGTATTCTTGATGGATTTACTGTGAATTTTCATATCTTAAAACTTTCATAATACCTAACTTATCTTACAACTTTTGTTCTTTAAATTTTTAAAATTTTATCTATTATTTGAGTATGTATATTTACTATTTTATTTGTTTATGTATTTCTTTATTTGTGTATGTATGTACATATATATGTGAATGTGTATATGAACAAGTACATGTTTATCACGGCATGTCTTAGAGAACAACTTTCAGGAGTTAGTTCTCTTCTTCCTCCATGAGTCCCAAGAATCTGTCTGGATACTTTTCTATTTCTGCAAAGAGACACCATAATCAAAGCAACTTAAGAATGAAAGAGTTTACTGGTGTTATGGTTACAGAGAGTTACAGTCCATGATCATCCTGGCAAGGAGCATGGCAGCAGACAGGCAGGCATGGTGCTGGAGGAGTGGAGAGCTGACATGGGACCTACATGCATGACATAGAGGGAGGGAGGGAGGGAAGAAGGGAGAGGAGGGAGGGAGGGAGAGAGAGAGAGAGGGAGAGAGAGAGAGAGAGAGAGAGAGAGAGAGAGAGAGAGAGAGAGAGGATTGGCTTGAGTTTTTGAAACCCCAAATCCCATCCTCATTGACACACTTCCTCCAACAAGGCTACTCCTCCTAGTTGCTGGCAAGTAACACCACTCCCTAATGAACAAACATTAAAATATATGTGCCTATGGGGGCTGTTCTTATACAAACCACTGAAGAAGCCTAATATTTGTATCTTATATAAGTTTCTTTTGTTCCCCCGGATAATGGCTGACATAAATTAAATCCAGATATGACTGCAAAAACTGACTTCTTGCTACCAGATTGAAGTGACTAGAACAACAAGCCTACTGTATCCGTTAGCTTTGGCTGCTGAGACAAAATGCCTGAGATAGATCACAACATAGGAAGGATTTGTTTTGCTCATGGTTTCAGAGGTTCCATCATGGTTGGCTGGCTCCATTGCTATGAGCCTATGGTGAGGCAGCAGGTGATGTCAGAGAGAACATGTGACAGAGGAGGCTGCTTACATCACAGTGGCCATGAAGCAGAGAGAAGGTACCAGAAATGAAGGAAATTCTTCCCTGTCACACTCACTCATTTCCTTAAGTTTCACCTTCTACTCCCATATCCATAATGTCATTTTATATATATATGAATCCATAAAGGAATGACACATTTGATGGGTTACATTATAGCTCTCAGGAGCCAATCACTTTTCCAAGGGCAATGAGCTAACAACGAAGCATCCCATCCCATGAGCCTTCAGAAGACGTGGCAGATCAAACCATAATATCGAGGAATGGTTAGGAATGGTTAGATACACAATAGGGGTTAATAAAGTTTTGTTAAATTACATCTTTAAAAACCAATTCAAAGGTACTTTATTTTCTGTCCATGCTAACATGGTTGTCTAAATAAAACAGTCTTTATGACAGTAGAATTTACTGTCTAACACTTTCATTTTTCCATGGCAGTGAGATTTTTGTTAAAGCTCTGTTTATATATCTCATAAAGAAACAATTTCAACAAAATCCAGTTAGAATCACTTGTGTATCTCTGGGTTTGTTTGTAATCCTGGCTGATAACACCCCAGATAAAGAAAAATCAGGTTGTCTCTCTAAATGAGCACATGGAGATTTGGGCATCTGCTTCTTTTCAACTAAGCATATTTTCAGTGTCATAAAGCATTTGATACCGAGCGGGTGAATGGAAATACCAAGGAATTAGGAGTGCAGTGTTTGATTGAGTATCTGCTTAATCACAGAGTGGGTCTGCTTCCTTTAAATTCCTGATTAGATATGTTGGGCACAGACAGCACCACTCTGGTTTCATTAGCTCAAGTGATAATGTATACTAATTACTCCCTTTCCAAAGTCAGGGGTTCATTTATTACCTACATGAACAAACCTTTCCTTCATCCTCAGTGTCAGAGTGAAAAATGAACTTGAGGGAGTGATGGAGGTAGTGAAGCTGGGGAGAAAGAAGAGACACAAGTGGAGATGCTTTGAATTCCAGTGGAGGACACAGAGACAGCCTGTATGTGTCGTGCTGAGACAGTCACTTCTTCCTGTTACATTTACCTACAACATATGGTAGTTCTTCTTTTTTCCTGCTATTGTTAGTTTATCCTGATCAGTTGTCATACAAATCAAACAGCCTAGTAGTCAGTGTTACACCTGGGATCTGGGGTGATATGATATAAATGCCCCTTAACTTGGGGTACCCTGACTTCTTCTACTTACCCTCTGACCTTACTTTCTGTGGTGGCTAATCTTGGTTGTCAACTTGACACATTTGATAAGAGAAAACCTTAATGGAGGGATTGTCTCTATCATATTAGCCCATCATCATGTCTGTGAGGCATTTTTATTTTATTGCTGTTTGATGTTGGGAGTGTCTAGCCCACTCTGGATAATGCCATCCCCAGGCAGGTGAACCTGGACTGTTTTATAAACAACCTGAGCAAGTCAGAGGAAGCAAACTAGTAAGCAGTGTGCTCTCTGATCTCTGCTTCAGTTTCTGTCTCCAGGTTCCTGATTTTGAATTACTGCCCTAACTCCATGATAAACTATGACATGTGAATGCAAGGTAAAATAAACCCTTTCTTCCCTAAGCTGCTTTTGGTCATGGTGTTTATCATAGCAACAGAGATCAAGCTACTGCTCTGACTCCCACAGACATTTGATGTTTCTTACACTATTTTCTCTAAGAAAGGGTGTGTGGAATTAAAGAAATTAGAAAGTAGGAGTAAAAATCACCTATTCTCTTACATGTGGAGAGAAACTTTGGAACTTAACACAAATCCTTTCAGAAGTATGTGTTTCTGACCTCAAGAATGTTTCTAAACTGATTTTCTACCAACTCTCCCCAGACTTAGAATTTCGGAGACATTTTTCATATTATTACAAAGGAAAGCAGAAATTTCAGCATAGAAGTCCTGTGCTTCGGTTAGACTCCCAAACATTCTGTCATGTACAACACTTGAGGGAAGAGTGTATTAGCAACTCCTTCAAGAGCAAGCTAATATTTCTGTTATAAGTAGGTGCACATCTGCAGCACTAAGGCTCTCAGCCTAGAAATCTACACTGTTAGGTATTAGGCTATTTACAGACAGTCTGGTCTCCAGTTGAGTTGAGGTGTGGAACCCCAGGACCCAGTGATGATAATTCACCTACATGGGACTGAAGGAGTTCCCTTATGTCTCCTGGAACTCTGGCTCCTGACAAAGTTACCATCCCCACAGCCTGCACAGGAGAAGCCTGGTTAGTAGTCACATAGACAATGTCCCAAGCTTCTGACATTCATGCTAAACTTCTCCCAGTTACCTAGCAACAGTAAAGATAACAGCCCACCATAAGAAGGGCTGCTTCACCCCACCTCGCTCTATTTTTTTACTTTGTTTTTTTATTAGATATTTTATTATTTACATTTCAAATGCTATTCCAAAAGTTCCCTATACAATCCCCCTGCCCTTCTCACCTACCCACCCACTCCCACTTCTTGGCCCTGGCATTTCCCTGTATTGGGGCATATAAAGTTTGCAATACCAAGGGGCCTCTCTTCCCAATGATGGCTGACTAGGCCATCTTCTGCTGCATATGCAGCTAGAGACATGAGCTCTGGGGGTTCTGGTTATTTCATATTGTTGTTCCTCTTATAGGGTTGCAGACCCCTTCAGCTCCTGGGGTACTGTCTCTAGATTCTCCATTGGGGTCCCTGTGTTCCAACATATAGATGACTGTGAGCATCTACTTCTGTATTTGCCAGGCACTGGCATAGCCTCATACGAGACAGTTAAATCAGGGTCCCTTCAGCAAACTCTTGCTGGCATATGCAATAGTGTCTGGGTTTGGTGGCTGATTACAGTATGGATCCCTGGGTGGGGCAGTCTCTGGATAGTCCATCCTTTTGTCTTAGGTCCATACATTGTCTCTGTAACTCCTTTCATGGGTATTTTGTTCCCTATTCTAAGAAGGAATGAAGTATCCACACGCTGGTCTTCCTTCTTCATGATTTTCTTATGTTTTGCAAATTGTATCTTAGGTATTCGAAGATTCTGGGCAAATATTTGCTTATCAGTGAGTGCATATCTAGTGACTTTTTTTGTGGTTGGGTTACCTCACTCAGGATGATATCCTCCAGATATATCCATTTGGCCAAGAATTTCATAAATTCATTGTTTTTAATAGCTATGTAGTACTCCATTGAGTAAATGTACCACATTTTCTGTATCCATTCCTCAGTTGGGTTCTTTCCAGTTACTGGCTATTATAAATAAGGCTGCTATGAACATAGTGAAGCATGTATCCTTATTACCAGTTGGAACTTCTTCTGGGTATATGCCCAGGAGGGATATTGCTGGATCTTCTGGTAGTACTATGTCCAATTTTCTGAGGAACCACCAGACTGATTTCCAGAGTGGTTGTACAAGCTTGCAATCTCACCAGCAATGGAGGAGTGTTCTTTCTCCACATCCTCACCAGCATCTGCTGTCACCTGAATTTTTGATCTTAGCCATTCTGACTAGAGTGAGGTGGAATCTCAGGGTTGGTTTGATCCTGATGATTAAGGATGCTGAACATTTTTTTAGGTGCTTCTCAGCCCTTTGGTAATCTTCAGTTGAGAATTCTTTGTTTAACTCTGTACACCATTTTTTAATGGAGTTATTCATTTTTCTGGAGTCCACCTTCTTGAGTTCTATGTAGATATCGGATATTAGTCCCCTATAAGATTTAGGATTGGTAAAAATCCTTTCCCAATCTATTGGTGGCCTTTTTGTCTTATTGACAGTGTCTTTTGCCCTACAGAAGCTTTGCAATTTATGTGGTCCCATTTGTCAATTCTTGATCTTACAGCACGAGCCATTGATGTTCTGTTTAGAAAACTTTCCCCAGTGCCCATATCTTCAAGACTTTTTCCCACTTTCTCCTCTATAAATTTCAGTGTCTCTGGTTTTATGTGGAGTTCTTTGATCCACTTAGACTTGAGCTTTGTACAAGGAGATAAGAATGGATCAATTCACATTCTTCTACATGATAACTGCCAGTTGTCCCAGCACCAGTTTTTGAAAATGCTGTCGTTTTAATACTAGATGGTTTTAACTCCATTGTCAAAGATCAGGTGACCATAGGTGTGTGGATTCATTTCTGGGTCTTCCATTTTATTCCATTGATCTACCCATCTGTCACTGTACCAGTACCATGCAGTTTTTATCACAATTGCTCTGTAGTACAGTTTGAGGTCAGAGATGGTGATTCCCACAGAGGTTCTTTTATTGTTGAGATGAGTTTTTGCTATCCTAGGTTTTATATTATTCCAGATGAATTTGCAAATTACCCTTTCTAACTCAGTGAAGAATTGAGTTGGAATTTTGATTGGGATTGCATTGAATCTGTAGATTGCTTTAGACAGGATAGCCATTTTGACTATATTAATCCTGCCAATCCATGAGCATGGGAGATCTTTCCATCTTCTGAGATATTTTTAAATTTCTTTCTTCAGAGACTTGAAGTTCTTATCATACAGATCTTTCACTTCCTTAGTTAGAGTCACACCAAGGTATTTTATATTGTTTGTGACTATTGTAAAGGGTGTTGTTTCCCTAATTTCTTTCTCAGCCCTCTTATCCTTTGTGTAGAGAAAGGCCATTGATTTGTATGAGTTAATTTTATATCCAGCTACTGCACTGAAGCTGTTTATCAGGTTTAGGAGTTCTCTGTTGGAATTTATATATACTATCACTTATATATACTATCATATCATCTGCAAGTAGTGATATTTTGACTTCTTCCTTTCCAATTTGTATCCCCTTGATCTCCTTTTGTTGTCGAATTGCTCTGGCTAGGACTTCAAGTACTATATTGAATAGGTAGGGAGAAAGTGGGCAGCCTTGTCTAGTCCCTGATCTTAGTGGGATTGCTTCGAGTTTCTCTCCATTTAGTTTGATGTTGACTACTGGTTTGCTGTAGATTGCTTTTATTATGTTTAGGTATGGGCCTTAAATTTTTGATCTTTCCAAGACTTTTATCATGGATGGGTGTTGGATTTTATCAAATGCTTTCTCAGCATCTAAGGTGATCATTGTGTGATTTTTGTCTTTGAATTTGTTTATATAGTGGATTAAGTTGATGGATTTCCATATATTAAACCATCCCTGCATCCCTGGGATGAAGCCTGCTTGGTCATGATGGATGATCATTTTGATGTTTTCTTGGATTTGGTTTGTGAGGATTTTATTAAGTATTTTTTGCATTGATATTTATAAGGAAAATTGGTCTGAAGTTCTCTTTCTTTGTTGGATCTTTGTGTGGTTTAGGTATCAGAGTAATTGTGGCTTCATAGAATGAACTGGGTAGATTACCTTTTGTTTCCATTTTGTGGAATTGTTTGAGGAGAGTTGGAATTACGTCTTCTTTGAAGGTCTGATAGAACTCTGCACTAAACCCATCTGGTCCTGGGCTTTTTTTGGTTTTGAGTCTATTGATGACTACTTCTATTTCTTTAGGGGAAATGGGATTCTTTAGATCGTTAATCTGATCCTGATTTAACTTTGGTACCTGGTATCTGTTTAGGAAGTTTTCCATTTCATTCAGTTTTTCTAGGTTTGCTGAGTATAGCCTTTTGTAGTAGGATCTGATGATATTTTGGATGTCCTCAGGTTCTGTTGTTATGTCTCCTTTTTCATTTCTGATTTTGTTAATTAGGATACTTCCCTGTGCCCTCTAGTTAGTCTGGCTAAGGGTTCATCTATCTTCTTTATTTTCTCAAAGAAGCAGCTTTGGGTTTGGTTAATTCTTTGAATAGTTCGTTTTCTTTCCATGTGGTTGATTTCAGCCCTGAGTTTGATTATTTCCTTCTGTCTGTTCCTCTTGGGTGAATTTGCTTCCTTTAGTTCTAGAGCTTCTAGGTGTGCTGTCAGGCTGCTAATGTATGCTCTATCTAGTTTCTTTTTGGAGACACTCAGGGCTATGAGTTTTCCTCTTAGGACTGCCTTCATTGTGGCCCATAACTTTGGGTACGTTGTGGCTTCATTTTCATCAAAGTCTAGAAATTCTTTAATATCTTTTTTTATTTCACCCTTTACCAAGGAATCATTAAGTAGAGTGTTGTTCAGTTTCCATGTGAATGTTGGCTTTCTATTATTTATGTTGTTATTGAAGATCAGCCTTAGTTCGTGGTGATCAGATAGGATGCATGCGATAATTTCAATATTTTTGTATCTGTGGAGGCCTGTTTTGTGACCGATTATATGGTCAATTTTGGCGTAGGTACAATTTGGCACTTAGAAGAAGGTATATCCTTTTGTTTTAGGAAAAATGTTCTGTAGATATCTATTAAATCTACTTGTTTCATAACTTCTGTTAGTGTCTATATGTCTCTGTTTAGTTTCTGTTTCCAGGATCTGTCCATTGGTGAGAGTGAATTCTCCCACTATTATTGTGTGAGGTGCAATGTGTGCTTCGAGTTTTACTAAAGTTTCTTTAATGAATGTGGCTGCCCTTGTATTCGGAGCATAGATATTCAGAATTGAGAGTTCATCCTGGTTGATTTTACCTTTGATGAGTATGAAGTGCCACTCGCTGTCTTTTTTGATAACTTTTTGTTGGAATTCAATTTTATCCGATATTAGAATAGCTACTCCAGCTTGTTTCTTCGGAATATTTGCTTGAAAAATTGTTTTCCAGCCTTTTACTCTAAGGTAGTGTCTGTTTTTTCCCTGAGGTGGGTTTCCTGTAAGCAGCAAAGTGTTGGGTCTTGTTTGTGTAGCCAGTCTATTAGTCTATGGTTTTTCTTATTGAGGAATTGAGTCCACTGATGTTAAGAGAAATTAAAGAAAAATAATTGTTGCTTCCTGTTATTTTTGTCATTAAAGTTGGGATTCTTTTGTTGAGGCTGTTTTCTTTTAGGTTTGTTGAAGGATTACTTTCTCACTTTTTCTAGGGTGTAGTTCACTTCCTTGTGTTGGTGTTTTCTCGTTATTATCCTATGAAGGGCTGGATTGGTGGAAAGATATTGTATGAATTTGGTTTTATCATGGAATAATTTCATTTCTCCATCTATGGTAATTGAGAGTTTTGCTGGGTATAGTAGCCTAGGCTGGCATTTGTGTTCTCTTAGGGTCTGTATAACATCTGTCCAGGATCTTCTGGCTTTCATATTCTCAGGTGAGAAGTCTGGTGTAATTCTAATAGGCCTGCCTTTATATGTTACTTGACCTTTTTCCCTTACTGCTTTTAATATTCTATCTTTAATTAGTTCATTTGTTGTTATGATTATTATGTGTCTGGAGGTATTTCTTTCCTGGTCTAGTCTATTTGGAGTTCTGTAGGCTTCTTTTTTTTTCTTTTTTTTTTTTTCCAACTTTTATTAGATATTTTCTTCATTTACATTTCAAGTGTTATCCAGAAAGTTCCCTGTATCCTCCCCCCTCCCGGCCCTGCTCCCCTACCCACCCGCTCCCATCCCTTGGCCCTGGCATTCCCCTGTATTGGGGCATATAAAGTCTGCATAACCAAGGGGCCTCTCTTCCCACTGATGGCCAACTAGGCCACCCTCTTCTATATATGCAGCTAGAGACATGAGTTCAGGGGTACTAGTTAGTTGATGTTATTCTTCCACCTAGAGGGTTGAAGACCCCTTCAGCTCCTTGGGTACTTTCTCTAGCTCCTTCTTCCTTGGGAACCCTGTGTTCCATCTAATAGCTGACCGTGAGCTTCCACCTCCATGTTTGCCAGGCATTGGTATATTTTCCCCCGAGACAGCTATATCCGGGCCCTTTCAGCACCATCTTGCTGGCATATGCNAACCGCCAGACTGATTTCCAGAGTGGTTGAACCAGCTTGCATTCCCACCAACAATGGAGGAGTGTTCCCCTTTCTCCACATCCACGCCAGCATCTGCTGTCACCTGATTTTTTGATCTTAGCCATTCTTACTGGTGTGAGGTGGAATCTCAGGGTTGTTTTGATCTGCATTTCCCTGATGATTAAGAGGCTTCTTGGGTATTCATGGGTATCTCTTTCTTTAGGTTTGGGATGTTTTCTTCTATTATTTTGTTGAAAATATTTGCTGGCCCTTTAAGTTGAAAATCTTCATTCTCATTTACTGTTATTATCTGTAGGTTTGCTCTTCTCATTGTGTCCTGAATTTCCTGGATATTTTGAGTTAGGATCTTTTTGCCTTTTCCATTTTCTTTGATTGTTGTGCCCATGTTCTCAATGGAATCTTCTACATCTGAGATTCTCTTTCCATCTTGTGTATTCTGTTGCTGCTGTTCACATCTATGGTTCCTGATTTCTCTCCTAGGGTTTCTATCTCCAGAGTTGTTTCACTTTGGGTTTTCTCTACTTCCCTTTTTAGGTCCTGAATGGTTTTGTTCAATTCCGTAGCCTGTTTGGTTGTGTTTTCCTGTAGTTTTTAAAGAGATTTTTGTGTTTCCTGATTAAGGACTTTTACCTCGTTAGCAGTGTTTTCTTGTAATTCTTTAAGGACTTCTATCTCTTTAGCACTGTTCTCCTGTTTTTCTTTAAGTGAGTTATTAAAGTCCTTCTTCATGTCTTCTATCAGCATCATGAGATATGATTTTAAATCTGAGTCTTGCTTTTCGGGTGTGTTGTGGTATCCAGGACTGGCTTAGGTGAGTGAGAGTGCTAGGTTTTGATGATGGTGAGTGGTCTTGGTTTCTGTTATTAAGATTCTTACGTTTGCCTTTTGCCATCTGGTAATCTCTGGAGTTAGTTGTTATAGGTGTCTCTGGTTGGAGTTTGTTTCTGCTGTGATTTTGTTAGCTTCTGTCAGCAGTCCTGGTAGTCCAGCTCTCTCCGGAGTCTCAGTGGTCAGAGTAGTCTCTGCAGGTAAGCTCTCCTCTTGCAGGGAATGTGCACAGAGGTCTGGTGTTCAGACCTGACTCTTGGCTAAAGATAAAGGCCCGATACAGGTCTGTCCCAGAAGCTGTGTCTCTTCTGCAGTCAGTACTCTCACCTGCACAGACTGGTCTCTGAGGAACCTGGGACCCTAGATGTCTCCCTCATGAGCTCTGTCAGGCAAGTCCCTCCCAGACAGACACCTCTCCTCAGGCGTAAAAGGTGCCGGGATATCTGGACCCCGAAACTGGGTCTGTCCCAGAAGCTGTGTTGCTTCTGAAGTCTGCTCACCCTTTGTCATCTGTGAGCTGACCTGTGCATACTGGACTCTGAGGGATCAGGGACCCAATATCCCACCTTGCTCTCTTACTCTCACCCTCTCCTCTCCTCTCCTCTCCTCTCCTCTCCTCTCCTCTCCTCTCCTTTCCTCTCCTCTCCTCTCTCTTCCTGTCTCTCCCTCTTACTCTCTAGCCTTTCTTTTCTCTCTCCTTTCCCCCTTCTCTCCTCTTGGCCATGGCTGGTCTCTCTCTGTTACCTTCTCTCCTTTCTCTCTTACTTTCTACAATAAAGCTCTAAAACCATAGACTGTCTCTGTTCATCTAGTCCCACTGCACTTGGATGATGGGATAGGCTTTCTCCTAAGGAGCCATTTCTAATCGCCCCATGGAAGGCCTTCCTGTGTTCCAGTCAAGGCCTGGACTAAGGACTCTTGCCTGCGTGAAAACCTCTCCCTCAGCCCTCTCTCCCTTAACTCTGGGGCTGAGGGTGTAGCCCTGGGACCCCTCTTTTCAGGGGCTGCCCCTTGTCCAACCCTGTCGAGTGGAAATCTGTGGCTTAGATGCCCACCTGGATCTGAGTGGAAAGCATCTGGCAGTCCTCCTGAGTCTGCCTGCCCAGAGCACAGGAGGAACTCTGGCTGGATGTGGGCTCTTTCTCTCCTGCTCCTTCCCCTGCCCCCTTTAGTTCCCACACTACACTACAAAAACATTTGCATGAAATGCAAAAATAAGCAGCCATACCATCTATACCCTTAAATATATATGGAATACCTGTGTTATATCTTGCCAAGTGTTTCATAGGTCTCTAGTGAGATTTCCTTTGTAACTTTTTAATTATGTAAAAGTTTGTGTGCATCTGTGTGTGTGTGTGTGTGTGTGTGTGTGTGTGTACAGTCAGAGGACAATCTACAAGGGTCAGTTCTATTCTTTTTTTTTTTTTTCCCACTATGCTTGTCCTAGGGGTTGAACTTGGATTGTCAGGCTTGGCAGCACATGACTTACTTTCTAAGCTGTCTCATTGCCCACCCCCTCCAGCCTTATTTTTAATGAAAAGAAAAGGTACTGCTCTCATATCAGTAAGTAGGGGTTTATAGCCTAAACAGTGGTATAACTCTATAGAAGAATATGATACAGATACTGAAACAGAACGAAAAGGATCGAAACAATGTAAGAAGGGCTAGATGCAGTGAAGCATTCTCCATGTGCAAAATATAACACACATGTTAGCCTGTCTGCCAGTGGCTCCTTGTGGTTACCTTTCAGGGAGGGTTAGAATGGAAGCAGGAAAGAGAAGCGGTGTGTATGTTTTATCTTTTATAAAGCATATGCTTTGGAAAAAAAACATTTGAAATCTCACAATGAGCTGACTTGATTTTAGCAATCAACAAAAGGAATAAGTATAAAAGCTCTTGCCAAATACAAGTTCATTAAAGATGGGGGCTGCATGGACTAAGGCTGCTATTCAATAACAACATAAGTAGCAGAACACCATCATTCACATGGAAACTGAACAACACTCTACTCAATGATACTTTGGTCAAGGAAGGAATAAAGAAAGAAATTAAAGACTTTCTAGAGTTTAATGAAAATGAAGCCACAACATACCGAAACTTATGGGACACAA
>LR755204.1:0-15727 GCA_902729485.2 Mus minutoides | reverse complement strand
GTACCCAAGGAGCGGAAGGGGTCTTCAACCCTCTAGGTGGAAGAATAACATGAACTAACTAGTTCCCCCTGCGCTCATGTCTCTAGCTGCATATATAGAAGAAGATGGCCTAGTTGGCCATCATTGGGAGGAGAGGCCCCTTGGTCATACAGACTCTATATGCCCCAGAACAGGGGAATGCCAGGGCCATTAGGTGGGATGGGGTGGGTAGGGGAGCAGGGAGTGGACGCGGGAGGGTAAGGGAAAATTTCTGGATAACATGTGAAATGTAAATGAAGAAAATATCTAATAAAGAGAGGAAAAAAAAAAAAGATGGGGGCTGCTACCCTGAGGCCTATCTGATGGGCTATCCCAATAGAAATGCAACCATAAACCATTGACCTCAGCGCACAGAGAGGCTCTAGATACAGAGACTGTAAAAATACATCATTTCTCACACAACAAGATTGTCCCAACTGCTGGATAATGTCCTTAAAAGAGCTGTGTCCATTGATGATAGAAGACATGATGTATACCAGACACTACTGCAGGCCTATGCAACCCTGCAGCTGAGCACACACTTCAGAGTCTTCATTTATCTTCCTGTGTTAGTCTCTGCAGGTCTGCTACAGAGCAGCAGGATGTGGATTTGCTCTATTGGATTAGCTCAACTTCCACACACTTTGTTGTAGGTGTGTTCTTCCTTATCTTCTTGCTCATCCCATTGATCCTTTCACTCCTGACTTGGAGGATCAGATCCATTGCTTTGGCCATGCTAGAGCTGCACTCCACTGCTGCTACATCCAAGCCTCATATTCTTGGTCCTTCTTCACTTCTCTCCTGGCCCCATTCAGTTCTCTCTTTACTCTAAAAAAATCCTGACCAGGTTGGTGCATTTATTGGCTTGAGTACAGTGAGAAATGAAGTAACACTAGGATTTATGTTCCAAGCAGTTAGTTTGTAGTTTGCCCTACAGTCACGAAAGTGTGGGTTATAAAGATGAGGGGGCTTGTGAGCCAGAATGCAATAGTCAGACAATAGGAAAGAGTCTTAGTTCTGCTCGGATTTACCCAGGACCACAGACAAGTTACTATTGCCAAGTTGTGTATTTACTTTTACTTTGTATAATCATACATAGCTCAAGAGTACCATGAGTGCCTTTCTGTATCTTCTCCCTTGCTTTCTCTTCTTTTCTTCTTATTTTTATTTATTAAAAATAATGACAGTAGAAAGATGTGTTAGGTGTCATAGGAATAGGCAAGTTATGTGGAAATGTGAGGAAAGACATGATATTTAAGCAGGTCTTTGGAGAGTGCTTTGCAAACATTGAAGAGTTTTGCATAGTGAAGATGGGAAGTCACAGGTAGAAACAGCATTGTATGAAGACTAAAGGCAAGGCTCAAAGTCTTGAGGGTAAGAAGAAGGCTAATTCTTGCTTGGTTCCTTATCTGTAAAATGGGTGGTATCTTCCCCATCTTACCTTACCTTTGTTGGTGTCTATAATTCCATTTCCTTTCTGTGTTTGGGCTCCCAGAAAGTGCTTTGATATTAGCTCTTTCCAATTTAACATTAATTATGCCCACTATATTCCTTTACTTATAGGCTTTACCTAAGAGTCTTATTTATATACCACAGTGGAATGAAAATTGCCTTTCCATTTAGAGGAGTTTCAGGCTTCCTAGAGCAGAAAAACTCTTCTCTCTCTCTCTCTCTCTCTCTCTCTCTCTCTCTCTCTCTCTCTCACACACACACACACACACACACACACACACACACACACTACTCTCTTTTCTCCATTCCTCCTTTTCCAGGGAAGAGACCTCCTTACCCACTGAATACCTTACCTTACCTCCTAGGCAACTACACAGACTGATGCAGAGGTAAACTGGACTTTGACTCTGAACTTCCAAACTCAGGAGAAGCTATGTCTTACAGACAAATCTCCAAAAGAAAAGACACATGTGTAAGAACTGTACTATATCATGGTACGATTCAACCCTTTCTGTAAAATGTAAAAACAAGGTGATTACGTACAATGAGAAGAAGCAGGGGAGAGATTCACAAGGCAGCTGATGTCACTCACTGCAGCTCACTTCATTTCTAATAGCTCAATATCCATCACTTGCCACTGACAGAACTTCCCACCCACTTCTTAGAAACTAGTTTTATGGTTGAGGGTCAGCAGAACTCCCACAGCAAGTTATCACTTGGGGGTCACCATTGTGATTTATTCTAAGAGGACTGAAGACACACAGTTAACTTCTCCAGTCAAGGACTAAAGTCCAATTGATTGATGCCCATGGTGAAACTGTGGAGGACAACAACACAGAGCAGAGTTGGGGTGAGCACAGGCTGCCTCTCCCTTTTTCTTTAATCTTTTCATGCATAGTTTTCTGTCACAATGATGGAAGTAGAAGAGCGATCTAATTGGGGGATTTATGTGAGAATTTAAAAAGTTAATATGCTGAACACTCTGCACAATGCTTGGACTATAGTAAACACTAAGTGAGAGCTGTTTTTCTCATTTAAAAATAAAATGCTGACCTTTGAGGGTTTATAGATTAGAAGTGAGGCCTGGAAGCAATCATAGAAAATATACAGCTGCCAATTATTCTGAGAAAGGCAGTGAGTCGAAAATGTAACTCTAAACCATGCTGAGTTGATCCCTAAAGTTTTATTTCATACACACGATGCACATTTGCTGAGTCCTGCTACATAATTGTTATTTGCTCTCACCCGAATGCTGGTGACCTCTAAAATCATTGGAACTTAGTGACCAGTGTGATAACATGCAGAGTTGCGGGGAGGGGGGAGGGGGGAGATCTTTGGTAAGTGATGAAGGCATGAGGCCTCTTTGTTCATGAATGGGAGTGAATGAACTCTGTTGTCCCTCCCTCTTTCATGTCATGATGATTTAGCAACGGGTTCCTTTGATAGGCAGAAAGCAAGCGATCACCAGACATAGACTCTCATGGAAGCTTGCCCTTTGAATTCCTGGGCTCCAGAACTGTTAGTAATATATTTATGTGGTTGACAAGTTATCCACACTAAGGTGTTTTATTCCAACAGCCTAGAGAGAGTAAGGCATTACTCAACCAAGCACCGGAGTGGTGTGATGAGTCTGAGAAGATCCCCTTACCATCTACTAGCTATGACTTTGGGAATGTTATTGGCCCTTCTGAGATTAACCTCATACATATGTGTACTGGCTAGGTTTGTGTCAACTTGACACAGCTGGAATTATCACAGAAAAAGGAGTTTCAGTTGGGCAAATGCCTCCATGAGATCTATCTGTGAGGCATTTTCTCAATTAGTGATCAAGGGCCCCTTGTGGGTGGGACCATCTCTGGGCTGGCAGTCTTGGGTTCTATAAGAAAGCAGGCTGAGCAAGCCAGGGGAAGCAAGCCAGTAAAGAACATCCCTCCATGGCTTCTGCATCAGCTCCTGCTTAAGTTCCAGTCCTGACTTCCTTGGTGATGAACAGCTGAATGGAAGTGTAAGCCAAATAAACCCTTTCCTCCCCAACTTGCTGCTTGGTCATGATGTTTGTGCAGGAATAGAAACCCTGACTAAGACAATATGTGAAATGGGATTTTAAAATAATAGGTACTTTATAGTGTCAACAGTTACCCGTTAGTTGGAAAATTGGGTAAGAATAAATCTTTGATCACTCCAACTAACTATATGAGAAAATGCACAATAAAGGTTATGCTTTTTTTTAACTCTTAAGGTTCAAGGGACTAATGTTTTATAGTGTGACAACTAAGTATAGCTTATTTATTAATTATGTAGTATAATTATTTGCCTGACTTTGAAAACCACTAGGGTCTATTTTGTTACTCTATGTGGTCACAGTATCATCCAAAATAATTTGCCAACTATGATTTTATGAATTTGCTGATGCTATAGATATTTTTATTTTGAAAATTCAAAATGACATGGGTTTAGTCTTGGGTTCCAGGAAAAGAAATAAACCAGAACTTTCTCTTTCACTCTCTTTTCTCCTAGTTGTTTTATTGTCCTTACTACATGCTGTTAATGCTGCTTCATCTGGCTCTGTGCTCCCTTGACATTTCACTAGTACCTGTTTTTATAACACTAACTCCATCTTGCCCTTCTTTAGAGTAATTTGCTTAGTGTATCTGTATGTGTATTTTCAGCTCACTTATATGTAATTCCTATTTGATGAGAATTCCCTATGCCTGAGAAATTGTACAATATTCTTCACATATATTACTATCTCTTATTATTGCCATATACACTGTTGAAAACTTGGAACTTGGCTAAAGCCACAAAGCTGGTGTGGAGTGGAGTCAGGAACAAATACAAACTCCATGCAATGATAACTCTTCTCTATAATGAGTCCTAGGATATAGACCGTGATGTATCTGGTATATTTAATAGCTTCAGAAATAGGCATTTTCACAATCTCGACATTCAAAAAACTATAGAGGCAAGGTGATCCCCAGCTGAAGTCCTTTGGTAGTATATCTATAGTCAATCTTGTTTTGGAGCTTGTTCTCTTTAAGATACTACAAAAGCCTGAAGTCCCTTCCCTCTGTAGTGACATTCATATTATTTGAGGTAATGGATTTTTTTCATAGCTGAACCTTTATTTCATGGAGAAGATCAAATGTTCCTTATTTAAACTTTATTGTCCCAAAGATGCTGATTGTAGCTGTTTTAGGTTTTGATTGAAAGTTCATTTTCCCCACAAAGGCTGGGGTTGTGTTTATAGAAATAAGAAGATCCATTCTATAAATGAGTATTGACTATGTAGAAATAGCAGGAATCACTTTTAAAAAGTTTTTAGGGTAGAAGCATATTCATGTTCATTGTTGGATCGTTCACAGTAGCAAAATACTAGAACCAGCCTAGATGTCTACCAAGAGATGGATAGATACTGGGAATGTGGTAGATATACACCATGGGACTTTACTCAACTAAGAACAATGAAACTATGATTTTTTTTAGCAAAGTGCATGATCAGAAGGTATTATATTAAATGAAGTAACCTAGATTAAAAAATACAAAATTGTGCCTCTCTTACATGCTGAATCTAACTTTGACTGTTATATGTAAGTATATGAGAGGGCGTGAGTGTAGCTATAGACTACAGAGCTAGAAACAAGCTAGAGGGAGAAAGAGATATTGAAGAAGGTATGATAGGGCAAAGAGGATATACAACAGAATGGAGGAAAGGTGGTGGTAAGGGAGGGTGGGCATGGAAGAATAAGAGTGGGGAAGGGAATGGAGGCGTACCAACAAAGCCAAACTTTGTTTGAGAATACCTTAATGAAACCTAGCATTTGTATGCTGATTATGCACTAAAACCGCAAGTAAGTATTCAAATAAAAATTATAAAGGATATTAGCATTCTACATATCACCCAGTCTCTTTCTCTGGTCATATATGAGAACAAAGGCCCAGAGAAGGGAATGGATGTTCCTGAGATTGTGGGAATACTGAAGTTCATCTTAGGTGAGGCCTGATAGTCAAGCTTGCTTCTGAAAAGACAGCTTGATTGTTGTAGAGGATTGCTGGAAGTCATGAACTTTGGTTAGTGGACAGTTTATTTACACACACACACACACACACACACACACACACACACACACACACACACAGAGAGAGAGAGAGAGAGAGAGAGAGAGAGAGAGAGAGACTAGCCTTTTATCTTTCTCTGCACTCTCCTTTTTACTTGACAGATTGTGTTCATCTCAATCCCTGTGAAAGATTCCAAATCTTATTTATTCAAGCAATGGTTATTTTATGGCCATGAATGAATGATGTAGAGTTTTTTTTAATGCATAAAGAATTTGTCTTATGGATGTGATCATGGGAAGGCCTCTGAATTTGATACCAGAGTCTGGAAAAAGCATTTGATGGTAGTTAGTTTTATGTCCACTTGACTCAGCTAGAGTTATCTGAAACTCAATTGAGAAAATTACCCAGCTCTAGGGCATTGTCTTAATTTGTAATTTATGTTGAAATCCTCTCCCATTTTGGGTGGGTGATGCAATCTCTGGGCTGGTGGTCCTGGGTTTTATAAGAAAGCAGGCTGAGCAAACCATGAGGAATAAGCCAGTAAGCAGCACCCCTCCATGGCCTCTGCATCAGCTCCTGCCTTCAGGATCCTGCTTTGTTTGAGTTTATATCTTGACTTTTTCTGATGATGATAGGGAAGTGTAAGCCAAATAAACCCTCTTCTCCGCAACGTATTTTAGTTAGGATGTTTCATCACAGATAGAAACCCTGAGACATGAGTCTTCAGAATTGGTGTTTGTGAAGATGTTCATGGTATTGATCTTGCACATTTTGTGTCTTGCTCTGGGATTGTGGGTGGAACAATGAACTAGTTACTGAAAGCACTGAATCCTAGGTCACGGGACCCACATTCACCTGTCCAGTTTTTCAACATTTTCCACATCCTCTAATCTTTCCAACCTGGCTTAGTGTGGAGGGCTAGGGCTGAGAATTCGAATTCTCACCAACTCTAAATTTATTAGTGCTCATGCTACTTTAAAAGAAAAAAAGAAATGGTTAAAAACAAGGAATACAAATTCTTTCAGGTAAGTCTTATGGTAGGATAACCAGTTGCCTATTGGGAAGGAGTTTTGGACATGGGAGACACAGCTTATCTGAGAGCTTGTCTCCCAATGCTTTAAACTCCATTCTGGGTACTTCATTTCCTTGAATTTTGCTGTCTCTTTTCTTGCTTCCATAAGAAAGTATTTGGATACTCTCACCAGTTAACCTATTCTCAGATGTTCCCTTCAATTTCTTTTTGTGAAGTTTTGGAGTAGAGGTGGGGACGAGGACCTGTCCATCTGAGGCTTTGCTCCCTGTCCTCCCCACTCCCCACTCTTTGGCCCTCACTGCCACTTCATATCTTCTTGCCCTCAAGAAAGAATTCAAAACACACCTCTTTGCCTTCTTTCTCTTCTTGTTGTAAGTCAAGACACACTTTGATTTTTCAGTGTTGGAGACTGAACCCATGGCCTTGCTCATACTGTCTGCTAGGAAGCTGCATTCTCAGCCCTATGCATGTTGGGTTATGGGTGTCCTTGTCTGTTCTGCCACAGGGCTTGGGCCACTGTTGGAGGCTGGATGCAGGAGTTTTGACTGCGCTTATCTCATGCCAGGGCCAGGTAGGTGTTGGGATATGTGAAGTCACTGGACATCAGTCCGGAGGGTGGGGGAACTCAGTCTGAGGTCCTGGGGATGGCTGGAGCTGGCTTGGGGGTTCCCGGGTCTTCACGGAGGTCCATCTGGTTTTCAGGCTCTTGGGAATCCCAGGCACTGCTGGATGCTGTGGAAGAGCTGAGAACAGAGTGGAGGGTCCATGGTCTGGATCTAGCCTGGGGGCCAAAGGGGAAAAGAGGGGAGAGCTCTGGCTGGGTCCCACGGGGAGGAGAGACCTTGGCTTGCTCTGTGGATAGCTTGGCTTGGTGGAAACGATGGCTGAGAGCACTGCGAGGCTTTCTGTGGGAGATTAGGTGGCAGGCTCTTTAGGTGAAGACCTATTCCATTCCTCCACATTGCAGATCTCCATGAAAAGAGACAATCCGTTATTTCAAGGCATATATTGTCATGGTGGAGAGTGGTGATGAGTAAAACTGTAACCCACTTTCTCAGGGCAAGCCTGAGGTTAAATACCACTTGCAGGGAGGAATGTCTGGGAAGGGGATTTTCTTGGCTAAGCCTCCAGGTCTTTAGGTACCTCATTAAAATGGAGATTTGTCTTGAAGCTACATGACCACAGGTCACATCCTCTACCTGTGGAGGGCATTGGCTTGGGGCATTGCCCTTACCAGACTGATGTCCACAAAATTATGGAGGGCTGTGGCCTTGTGTCAGGAGCCTGGTGTCTAGGAGTGTGGCAAAATGCCTGCTGTTCCTTGCAGGGTCACCAGGGTGTCAAGCCTTAGCTCAACCAGAAACTAGGCTGCCTTTCACAGTCCTACATATTTGTGCCTAAAAGCAAAAGAGAAAAGTATTGATTTGTACTTTATGCGAAGCCCAATTTTTGAATTTTATCAACTTAATTATAAATATTCTTAACACTTTTCAATATTTGTATACTACTAACAGAATTGATAGACTGAGACTTTAATAAAAAATATTTCCTCCAATTTAAATATTGGTTATAAAATTGGAATACACTCCTTTTAAGTTACAAGGTGAGTACATCTGGCAAGGATGTCCAAACTTTGGATATTGAAATTTGATATTGTCATGTACAAAGTTCATGCTCACATGCAAAAGCTCTTACAATGTTTGAACTAGGTTCACAGTTTAATGTTGGGCCATCTTCATAGCCATCCTGAGGTGCATTTGGCCCCAGGGTTGCAGGTTGGACATGTCTGAAATGTTGCAAGTCCTTAAGTGATTGAAGAAAAGGTGCATACATATGCATGGACATGTTAATGACCATTAGTCCAAACTTTATAGTCTGATTAAAAATTCAATTTAAGCTGTAGATGTCACCAATGCCTTTTTTTTATTTATTTAAAGAGAATTGCTTACACTTACTATACTAAAATTGAAGTCATTTATGCAGCTATTGTTTTATGTCTTTTGGGGTTATAATCATTCCCATCATAATAAGAAGGAAAAACAATTTTAGAGAAGTTTGGCAGTTCTTCAGAGAATTGGACATAGTACTATCTGAGGACGCACTCTTCAGGTAATATCTCTCCTGGGAATATACCCAGAAGATGCCCCAACATATAATAAGAACACATGCTCCATTATGTTCATCACAGCCTTATTTATAATAGCCAGGAGCTGGAAAGAACCCAGATGTCCCTCAACAGAGGAATGGATACAGAAAATGTGGTACATTTATACAATGGAGTACTACTCAGCTATTAAAAACAATGAATTTATGAAATTCTTAGGCAAATGGATGGAACTAGAAAATATCATCCTGAGTGATGTAACCCAATCACAAAAGAACACACACGGTATGCATTCACTGATAAGTGGATATTAGCCCAGATACTTGGATTACCCAATATACAATTCACAAACCACATGAAACTCAAGAAGAAGGAAGATCAAAGTGTGGGTACTTTGATCCTTCTTAGAAGTGGGCACAAAATAGCTATGGAAGGAGTTACAGAGACAAAGTGTGGAGCAGAGACTGAAGGAAGGACCATCCAGAGACTGCCCCACCTGGGGATCCATCCCTTATACAATCACCAAACCCAGATACTTTTGTGGATGTCAACAAGTGCTTGCTGACAGAAGTCTGTTATAGCTGTCTCCAGAGAGGTTCCACCAGTGCCTGACAAATACAGAGATGGATGAGCTCCCAGGGACTAAACCACCAACCAAAGAAAACACATGGTGGGACTCATGGCTCCAGCTGCATATGTAGCAGAGGATGGCCTAGTTGGTCATCAATGAGAGGAGAGGCCCTTGGTCCTGTGAAGGCTCTATGCCCCAGTGTAGGGGAATGCCAGGGTCCGGAAGAGGGAGTGGGTGTGTTGGTAAGCAGGGGGAGAGGAAAGGGAATAGGGGGTTTTAGAGGGGAAACCAGGAAAGGGAATAACATTTGAAATGTTAAAAAAAGAAAATATCTAATAAAAAAAGTCTAAAAAAATAAGTTTTAGGTTCTTTATAGGGAGCCTAACTGGTTAGGTCCTGAGTTTTGTTAATAAGATAAAAAGTGACACAAAAGCATGAGCTATTTGTTATTACATTAGACAGCCCCCCCCCCAAAGGCTTTGCAGGGTAACATTACTTATCTCCTTGTCTTGCTATCATGAAATGGAGTAATTGTAGGTTCAAATGATTGGTCATGTATGTGTGCCCTACCAACGTCTCATTATAATTAATAAGGCCTGCATGGGGTTCACTCTTCTAAGAGCTGAGGGTCAGAGTCACTTAGTTCCCGTCCTTCTTCAGAGCACAGGCCATTTCTCTCCCAGAGCACCTGCTGGACCTTCATTTTAATTAGTCATTATTTGGGATTTCTGGTGTTAATGACAGCAGGGCTCTCCTTCCACCTGATTGTTATGACCAAGGTCAACAGCTGGTCAGTCTTTCTGAAATGAACTCTCTACCAGGATCATTTTTTGTTCTTATATTTTAGATGAGTTCATAGTTTTAATGTGTGTGCATGCACTTATATACATTATTTGTACTTTTTATAAACATTCAGCTATATATTTTCAGTCCAAGTATACTTTGAAATACTCAAAATCTAACAAGACATTGCTACCTAATGAAGTCAGTAAGAGTAAATGTGTCTTATTCTTGTTTCATAGGCGTGCCTTTTTGTACACACTATATTTGCTTGTATACCATTACAGTCATGGCCATATGGAAATTTTCAATTAGGTGTGATTATTGCTCCCTCTCTGACATTCAGGCTGGGTGGAGCAGCTTCCTCAAAGCTGGAGTCTTTGCCTTTTGCTGTGTCTGTTTTCTAGTGGGAGAACGTGGCAGATGTGTTCTGATTTTTTTTTTCCCAGTCCACATACAAGAAACTGCCCTTCAAGGAGCCACTTTAGGATACTGGCTTCCTCTAAATGGACAATAGCGTTGGATATCTAGGCTGTGTAAGGCTCAGTGAGAAATGCTTGCAAATAACACTATCCCAAGGGCTTTGTCCATACTGTGATGGGGCGTGAGGGTGCTAATTGTTCATAGTTGTCTAAACTCATAGTGAACTTTTCTGATTTAATAAATGTGACTCTCATTTAATTTTTTTTATATATCAAATATCTTTTCTGACAAAAAATAATGATGTACATTCAGCCTGCTATTTTAAGCCAGAAAATCCTCTATATGTGGTTTTAAATTTGTGCTATTGTGACCATTCTGAATGGGATGTTTTATATCTTGTAATTTCACTAAAATGTAGAGGATTTGCCACTTTTTGTCAAAAAGTTGCTTGTACTTTGGAAACTTAGAATATTTTTAACCTTTGCTAGAAAGCAAGCTGGGATGGGTATGAGAACTTAGTATAGCAAGCCTCTGCTGGAGTTCTTCATGTTGTCAAAACAGTACTTTTGACCCATATAAAAAATTCTTTTCTTTAGATATATTACAAATGTTTTTCTTTCATTGGACACATAGTTATACTAGGTTTTACATTTTGAAATAATAAATACCATGTTGCTAATTTATCTTAGTGGGTGAAGGCCCTTGTATTAAGTATTATTTTCGAAGAGGGTAGTTTTAGAAGTTGAGTTATTAGGTCAAAAGCATTGGAAAACCCTCCATGTAAAAACAAGGACCCAGTTCACAGGGTCACAAATATAACATCTGTCAATGTGTAAAGCACTCAGTGTAGTTTCTTTGTTCAATGTTATCTATGGCACTATGGTATAAAGAATTACCCTCCATGGTACTTCTGTTTATTTACCCTTTGTATTGCTACTTAGGTGTATTCTGAACACAGAAGTTTCCGTGCTTTCATCCCTATCTGGGTGACAGTTACTATCACAGAGTCTTCTCAAGAACCCTTGACCTTAGCTCCATCTAAAGAGGTTACATTTCCCACCCTCTTACTCCATTCTAGGCAAAGGCAATGCTGTTTTCTGAGGGTGTGTGGGTACTGCCCCAGGGCCCAAGATCCATACTCCAACCCAAGGATACTGCCTTTTTGTTCAGCAATTTCCCTCCCTGCCCTACCCAAGCTCCTCCTCTCACATTCCTTCCTTCCTGTAGAGTTACAACCACTTCTTCCTGTTTTCATCTACTCTGGCCTAAAACTAGGAGGTCAGTCAGACTGGCCAACAAACCAGAGTATTCTTAGAGGTTAAACATGGCTGTATCTGGATCAAAGACCCAGGCATGTCTGAAAGGTTGAGAGCAGAAGACCAAGGAGTGAGGCTAGTTATTTATGCGTAAATACACAGTGAATATAGGTATTTATAACACAAATAAACATTTTAAGGTATATTGAAGATAAAATGAACAAGGTAATTTTATACAATGATTAGCATCATAAAAGCCACAATACAACAGATCGGGGAGAAGTGTATATCTAGATCATTATTTTAACCATTCATTTCTACTCAGCATGTCTATACAGCTCTTACTGCTGAATTGGTAACTGGAGGATACAATACACTGTATTTTTGCTGGTATCTGTTTATCTAACACATGGGTATTGAGCATTTCCTGTGTGATGGACATTGTTAGTGTACTTGGGATTCAAACAAATGTGTAATTAAGCTGCCCACCACTTTACTAGTTGACTCTAGAATAGTGGTAATGAAATCTCATTGTCCTGAAGAGATCTAGATCACACTCCCCGCCCCTTAGCTTCTCCAGCCTCTGTTCTCAAAGATGGAACTGGTTTAATGGCTTCATTTAACTGTTACTATATGAGGATTTCTGTAAAGGATTAAATTTATTATGACATAAAAAGTCATGTTTTCCCCAAGCCATTCTGCCAGTGTTTGCTGTACATTTGAAGAGATAATTGAGAACTTCAGAGCAACACCCTGGTTTCTCTCCATGGACTAGAAAGCCCATGGAAAAGCTAGGAGAAACATTTCAAAATGATTTTTTACAGTGTCAGATGGTTAACCCAGAGCCCTGAGATGTATAAGTTATACAATTCAGTAGTGTTTGTACTTTTAAGAGCAGCTGCAAGGAAAACAAAACAAAATAAAACAGACAATAGAAATTTCATATACCCCAAATCCATTCCAAGACATAGAAGAAAAAATCAATAAACACTTCCCAAATATTAATATTCTCCACTCCCACAAGATAAACAGGGAGTTCAAGATGATAGCTACAAAATGTAATTGCTCTAAAATTAATTTTAAGGAAAAAAAGTTGTACTATACTATTCAGGTGGGACTCAGAAAACACAATCCACAAACAACTCTGTTTTGCCTACTTTCATAACCTCAACTCTCCTCTGGTTAAAGTGGCCACAACTGCACAGGGTTGTACTTAGAAACAGTCTCACAAGGCCAGTAGATTCTCCCAGGTGCCTGGGAAGATCAGGCAGCTTTTATAGCCTGTCTCCATGCTCTTAGATCACAAAGAGCCTAGAAGTTGTTTCATTTCCCCCAAAGTTTTTCATTGATTAATATGTCTTGCTTCCACCCAAAACTTGGGTCTGTCTGGGCAGGGTTTTCATTATCTACTTTGCAATTATTTTCTTAGTCTAAACTTGACCCCTAAATTACTCAGTTTAGGAGAGAGGAGAGTGAAGGGAATTAGAATATGTCTATCCAAAACATACTAAGTTTATGCCAGAGTCATTTTTTTAAAATGAGATATTTTCTTCATTTACATTTCAAATGCTATCCCCAAAGTCCCCTATACTCTCCCCTGCCCCATTCCACCACCCACTCACTTCCATTTCTTTTTTTTTTCCTTTTTTTATTAGATATTTTCTTTATTTACATTTCAAATACTATCCCGAAAGTTCCCTGGATCCCCCCCCCACTGCCCTGCTCCCCTACCCGCCCACTCCCACTTCTTGGCCCTGGTGTTCCCCTGTACTGGGGCATATAAAGTTTGCTAGACCAAGGGGCCTCTCTTCCCAATGATGGCCGACTAGGCCATCTTCTGCTACATATGCATCTAGAGACATGAGTTCTGGGGGTTCTGGTTAGTTCATATTATTGTTCCACCTATAGGGTTTCAGACCCCTTCAGCTCTTGGGTACTTTCTCTAGCTCCTCCATTGGGGGCCCTGTGTTCCATCCTACAGATGACTGTGAGCATCCACTTCTGTATTTGCCAGTCACTGGCAAAGCCTCACAGGGGACAGCTATATCAGGGTCCCTTCAGCAAAATCTTGTTGGTATATGCAACAGTTCCTGTGTTTGGTGGCTGATTATGGGATGGCCCCCGGGATGGGGCAGTCTCTGGATGGTCCATGCCAGGGTTATTTTTAAGCCAAAGGCAATTGCGAGTCAGCAGAGGCGGGAAGCATTCACGGCCTTCACATCATCCGTCTAAAGGCAGAACACAGAGTTTTGTCTTGAGGAAGGTGCTGCTTATTCCAGGCAGAAGAGAATGTCATTGAAGATGAGACACTGGAACCAAGGTAACTTTGTATATACTGACTTTACCAGAACAGTTTAACTCTTGTTACTTTCCAACATGGATTTCTTGGCTATCTCCCCATAATTTATCTTCTGTTGAAGCTCACATATCTTCTCCTGCAGTAAAAGGATAAACAAACCCAGAGTATACCTGAGTTTCACTTTTCCTTTTTGAACTGTTATCCACACAAATATTGATAAAATTGTATACTTTTTTCTTCANCCTGACAGCTTCTCACCATGCAGACTGTGCTCTCAGCTAAAACAGTTTAATGACTGAATACTGCAGGTTGCTTCTCTTTGTCTTCCTTGAAGCTCATGAATGTCTTCCAAGCACACTCAGGCCTCTGACTTTTGTGGGTGAACTAGAGCCCCTTGAGGTGGCTTTCTCAGCCAGATTCCAGCCTTTAGCTTCTCTTGCTCTATAATTTCTCCTGATTTGCAGTAGAAATTATCACAAAGATTCTCCTCAATCTCTCCTGGAAATCTATGTGATAAGGGAGAATGGAGATGATAGATCAGGAAAATGCTAATGATTCTTTCCATTAAAAAAAAAAAAAAAAACCTTTTCCAGTTTCTACCTTCTCAGTTTAATTCTTAGCTATAGCTCTCTTCAAAAAAAGAAATGTATGAGGGGCAGGGGATGCTATTACACAAGTAGGCTCTTTGGCAGCCGTGGGAGGGACAAAGCCTAGAAACAACAGCAGTCACAATTATAATGAGTGGCAAGGTCAGAGTGACAGACAGTACAGAAGTTCTGACCCAGTGAGAGCTGGGATATGTTGAATTCAGTGCAGGGTCTGAGCTGTGGTTTGCTATGGGGTGTTTCATTCAGCCATAGGGTTTACAAAAGAAACCTCAGGAAGCTGTGGAAGGTTGTTCCAAAAGAGTCTTGATCATTTGATTAGTTTCCAGTCCTGACCTAGTTTTGTTTTTGTTTTTAAAGCTGAGATCCATTGATTAAAGAAGAGATAAGTTCCCTGGAGAATTCTAAGACTCTGTGGAAAATACACACAGAGAAGGTGTTACTAAGGCTTTCCTCATGAGACTCTTAGCCCTTTACACTGGTGACTGTATGCTGGAGACAGGAAAGCTCAAATTTTGACTGCATAAAGGGCTCAACTTTACCATTGATATCTGGGGACCTACTTAGATGGATATCTGGAGATTGAGAGTAGATGTATATGGGATTCAGAGAATAGAGTCCTGGCTAAGGTTCAATTTGTAGCAGGTCCATCATGGCAACAGTAAACCCTGAAAGTTATTTTCCCTCACCCTTAAAGTAAACTATGCTCAGGGCTGTCATGGCGATGAAGGCTTACAGGAAGCTCTGTGATTGAAGTTCCACCCCTTTCCCAAATCAAAGGCAGGATTTCATTGCAGGACAATGAAAGACCTGGCTATTATCACAGTCACCTTTAAGTTTATATGTGATTCCAGACCAGCAGGGTCAATGTTTTGTCTACAAACTCTCCAGTATGTCCAGTAGTAAACTGGATGTTCCCTGAAAGGAAAGAAAAAGACCTTCTCAAATCCACCCACACATATGCCCCAAATACTCACTGCTATTCCAGATGTGATCTTTGCTAGAGTTGTAGGAATGTGACATGTGGTCAGTGATTTGACAAACACACTGGGTTCCAGTGGGATAAAAAGCAAAGTTTATGTTATGCACACAGCTTAGTAATTTACATTGACAGTGTAAGGTTGAAAGGT
>LR755203.1:126343-138363 GCA_902729485.2 Mus minutoides | reverse complement strand
GGGGAGAGATTTGATGATCAGTGTAAAAACCCATCAGTAGGCAACCAAGCTTTCCTCGGCACTAAAAGCAGATTGCGATGGGATTATTTATAGACTAATCACACATTCACTTAAACCTCTCATCACAGTGATGGAGATGACAATAATTTGTTGGGTTGTTTTGCTTGCTAATAAATGATGATTAGAAATAGTTGTATTATTGGATACTAATCATTTTTTGTAAAGGAGGAAGAAAGGAGCAAAAGGGAGAAATGAAAGTTGTTAAAGAGGAGGTGTGAATGCTAGTTTTTGGTTAATGTTAAAAATGCTTTAGCTTTCAGGGGCTTTGTCATGTACCAGAAAGTCTATGGGCATTGGAAAATGTGGATTTGAATTGAGATTCTCCCCTCTGTTAGCTGCTTGACTTAAGGCAGTCAGCTTCTCTGAAGTTCAGTCCTTATTCATAGAATTGTAGAAAGATTCAATAGGAAACTGTTTCAGAAGCTTGTTTTACAGACCTGGCATATAGTGGGTGCACAAAATGTAGACACCACTCAGTCAATAAAGATCCAGTCATTGCTCTAGTACAATGATTCCTTATGTAATACAGTAGTCGAAACTGTATGATATAATATTCCCAGAGTAGAATAGCCTGACATGGTAGCAGCTACCTAATATAATCCTAACATCTGGGAAGACAAAGCTGGAGGATCTTATGTTCATGAGCAGACTGAGCTATGTAACTAGACCTTGTTTTAAAAAAAAAAGGAAAAGGAGAAGACACAAACCCACCACGCTCTGAAAAAGTCACCACTGAATAAATATCTGATCAAGGCAACCTTCAAATCTCTGTTAGTGGCTAACCTGACATTGATATATCTTGTTATAAATAAATATTCACCTGCCACTTGGTCCAATGTATGACAATTCAATAACTTCCACAAACACAATTTCCATTAAGAGAAGTCTCATACCCCCCCCCCCCAAGTATCGATCATAAGGATTACTGTGGCATGTTGATATGGATGTATAGCACATAGCAGAGGTCTACCAGAAATTGATATGGATGTTAAATGATAATATTGCTGAATTACAGTATAAATGTATTAGAGACTCAACATTTATACATGAATATGACTTAAAAATTTTAAGAATACATATTTTCTATGTAGTTTTCTTTATGATTGAAAGAGAAATTTCTAATGTATCTTTGTAAAGCAATACTTCTCTTTGTGGGGTAGTTTGGCTAGGTTGATAATGGCTTTAAGATGTTTTAACTGTTAAAAGAACAAATAGTACGCATGGAGTACTTATTGTATACTAAATGATATTTCATTTAAGCTTTTTCAACACTTTGGCAAATATTTGAGTCAGTTGTTACCATTTTCTTACTATAGTCTCCATTTCTTCTTACTAATACAACTCTTCATTTGTTCAGATATGTGCTGTTGCGGAGCACTTTCCAGATGATGAACAAAGATTCAGCCATGATATCTTGACATTTAATCCGAGATAGGTGTATGCATGGGTATATGACTCCAACCTGCTCAGTTGTTCCCAAGGAGATTCCCTCTAGGGACTTCTGGGTAAGACTTTCCTCTTTCTGGAAAGCAAAGTAGACAAGAGGGATCCATTGCCACCTTCTTGAAACGTTGGTCATTCTGACATGAGAATATGCTTTTTGGAGCTGTTATACATTTCTAATGATTATAAAGGAGAGACAAGACAATATGTTACTGAATGACTGAGTTGCAGGATCTTCTCTGTAGCTATCAACATCTAGAATATATGATAACAAAAATAAGCCCGAGTTGCTGAGGCAAGCTGTATCCAGACACTATGCTAACTGTCGCTAAAAGGATCCCAACTGATGTGTTTCTACTTTATAGGTTAGGTTATGGAAGTGTAGTTGGACTAACACACTTACTCAAGATATTAACAGATATTGGACAGAGAAAAAAAATTACATCTGTCATAAGCCAAAGCCCAGGTTCTATTTTGTGAAAAAAAAAAAAGTTAAAAATTTTTTTCTTTATAACATTAGTTTATTTTTCATTAACTACCTAACCATCACCATGCAGAACTATTCAGTAACCATTTCTGGTCAACCACACCTGAACACAAAAGTTAAAACATACATGATGTTTCCCAAGCCAGCCTTCCTCTATGACAGTTCATAGCTGCTACTTATTGGCAGTTTAGTATGTGCATTCTGTTAAGGGTCTTATGTACCTTATTTTATTGAAACAATGACCATGTGTTGTTTCAGACAAAGAAATACATTTAGAAGGTCTAAACAACTTTTCCAAAGTCATGAAGCTTAGGAGAGCAAAGCCATGATATTAAACCACAGCACTTTTCACTACTATGTTATACTTTGCATGTTCCCACCACCCTACTGAACCATTAGTTATATCTGGAAATCCTGAGCAGAAAAACACTTTACTCAGCTTTCCTTTTGCTTCTACAAGAAAACTATTCAGTCAGTAGAAATTTTTGCAAGAAAATTTCTTTTTTTCGTTCCTTTTGCCAAGATTAAACAACAAAAAGAGAGGGATTAACTTAATATGCTGCCCAGATGCTTGCCAATACATTTTAATATCTTAGGTTGGAACACTGCTGGAGTCTTCTTGTTCAGCATTTTCCTTCCCAGAATGGACACTTCAAGGAGATATGATTCAGTGTGCACACAGAAATTTTCACTCATCTTGGAGTACCTCACTTTGACATAGCTCCAGTTATTAGAGAACGCTTTCTTTCTATGGAGTTTGTTTGTTTGTTTGTTTGTTTGTTTATAACATCATTATTTGAGGTTCTAGATCAATCTTCTTTATTAGCACAGACTTTGCATAGGGATCGAGGTTCATAATTTTGAAAAATGAAATATTGTCTGCCCTTGCTTAGCCTCAGGTTCTCATTAGAATGAGGAAGAAAACCAGTCGTAGTTAGGGTTTCTATTGATGTGAAGAGAGACATGACTGCAGTAACTCTTATAAAGGAAAGCATTTTACTATAGGGTTAGCTCATAATCATCATGACAGGAAACATGTCAGTGTGCAGGCAGACACTGGGCTGGAGAATGAACCATGAGCTCTATATCTGGATCCATAAGCAGCAAGAAGAGAGAGTGAGCCAATGGGCCTGCCTTGACCTTCTGATATCTCCAAGTCCACCTCCCAGTGACATACTACCCCCAACAAGGTCACACCTATTCCAGCACAGTCACACCTCCTAATAGTGCCACTCCTTATGAGCCTATGGGAGCCATTTTCACTCAAACCACCACAAAACATCTTGGTACCACTGAGTCAATGTATGGATAAGAGTTGGACCTCAGTCTCTGTTATGATTTTCCAAGTGGGTCTGAGTCACTTTAAGGATAAAAGATTCCCATCAACTGTGCTCATGACCCATCAGAGTAGAAGCAATTTGGCTATCTTTGTGTCAGTACATGGTAGACTGTCACATTTCAAAAGTGAATATCATCAAGGACTATATCTGCAGGAGTTTCCACCAGTAAAAGCCCACAGACACAGGGTTAACCTTAGAAAATGAAAGAGTCCTATCTTGATGCCATACCAATTTAACATACAGATACTTAACATATTTCAGTTTGTTTCATTATATTGTTTCACTTGAAAACTTTTCAGATTGCCATTCAAGATAACTCCTCTGTGTGCTTCCTATGTTTGTATGTGACTACATGTGCTACAACATGCCTCATGCGGATATTTTGGTTGTTTCCCCGATGCCATTAGATAGCTGTGGATTTGGGGGAAGGGAACAGTTTTCAAAGCTGGAGTCACTCAATTGATTCTAAGATACCACAGACCTAAGATATTTGTTCTACAGTGAAGGATTCAGAGCTATTTCAACCAAGTTATTTTGAGTTCCCACTATTCCAAGTATCAATTGTCCAGTGGTAAATCTCTGAAAAATTCAAATTTCATATATGTTGCATTGGAAGAACATGGAGCCAAGAACACACCACATCAGTGTGCTCACTTCCCATACTTCCTCTAGCCACAGTGGAGACCTTGTGCCCTCGGCCTGTACAGCCCCTCTTCCAGTGGTAATTAAGTTTGTTGTGCGTCAGATTCTCCTGAGGAACAACTTTTAGATTTCTAAATCTTACTCCTAAATATTCTAATTCACAGGGAGCATCAGAAATGACACTTAAAGATAACTCCAGGCTGGAGGAACAGTTCAGCGAGAGAGCTCTTCCTCAGTATATAAGGACTGTGGTTTCAATCTTCAGTCAGTCAGCCAGTCAGTCAGTCAGTCAGTCAGTCAGTCAGTCAGTCAGTCAGTCAGTCAGCCAGCCAGCCAGCCAGCCAGTCAGTCAGTCAGTCAGTCAGTCAGTCAGTCAGTCAGTCAGTCAGTCAGTCAGTCTGTCACATGTTAAGTGGTCATCTTCAGAAACAGGCAGGGGTAGAAAGCTTAGGGATTCCTTTGCAATCAGCTCATGGCTTTCCTTGGAAGTGAACTTGTGGAGTCTGCAGTGCTCCCCTTCTGAAGTTCAGTCCTTGGGCTCCCACTTCTTCCTGTGAGAATGCTTATCCCAGTGTTGGCCCTTGTCTTGTAAACACTCCCTATGCACGTCTCCCAGGCACTGGAGACTTGCTGAAGAATGGCTGGTTAGTTTACACTCACTGAGGGCTGAGATTTCTGGATTCAGAATCAGGTAAGGGACAGCTTGTTGACTCTTTAATGCTTCTTTGGTGTGATAAGGTTGAACAAAATCAAAATGATTAAAAGCAGCCATTGTCAGTAAAGTTGTCATCTCTGGACTTCTCTTTGTCATGTAAATTGTCCTCTGTGTGTAAATTTTCATTTCTGACTCCCTTGTTTGACCCTGTATCACTTGGAGACTGTGACCTGACCTAGTAGCAAATTCTGCTTTAAAATGTATAAAGTACATCTCTCTCTGCCTCTACACACACACACACACACACACACACACACACACACACATATATGGGTGTGCATATATGTATTTTTGCATGTATATATGTATATATTTTGGTCATCTGATCCTTAATGCAAAAGTATGAAGTCAGTTCTGTTCTTATCTTCAGTTCTTATTTAACATTAATATATCATATTATTATATTAATGTATTAATATTCCAGAGCCAGTGTAGTAGCCTATCTGATCCCTGCTATTAAGCCTGATGACCAGATTTCTATCCCTGTGACATGCACGGACAAAAGAGAGTTCTGACTTTCACAAGTTGATCTCACACATAATGTTGTGCCACATGTGTCCAAACTTGCACACACACACACACACACACACACACACACACACACACACACACAAATAAGTAAAATGAAAATTAATAATGCTATTTTAGTCTTAATATTTATTTATTTTTTAAAATTTATTTACTTATTCATTCATTCATTTTACAAGCCAATAGTTTTTGAACTGATATCACCATGTTGCTAGTCACATGGCTGAACAACATCCTCCTAAAATCATACACACTCCCATTCTTAAAGAAACCAAGCCACAAAGCAGGTAGACTAACAGCGTTAATGGTAAAGAGTTAATGCTGAGGCTGTGTTCTTAAGTGTGTTCTAAGTGTCCTCTGTGCTGCGTCCCATTGCCACGAGCATTCTATGACCCACCGAGTGACAAGCAAACATTTGGAAAGTATACCATTTTTTAAAAATGCACATCAGGACTGTCAGAAGTGATTGGGGGGATGGATTTGGAGTTTCCAATAAATCCTTTTTGGGACTCTTTGGGTAGCATTTAATTTCAATTGTTCTGCCTTCTCCCCACCCCCACAAGCACAAACATACATTTCTGTAGCCCTGGCATTCCCTGCTATCTTTACTAAACAAAGAGATCATCTCTGTGATTCTGGGGGGCTCATTTCGTTTTATCAGTGGTTCCTTTGTTGCACAATTCACATTTTTGCTCTTGAAGATACAATAAAAGATTTATGTCTGACGGTCTGTGATGTGGTTTGCATCTAAGAGAAAAACAATTCCTTCAAAAAAATAGAAGAAAAAAAAAGAAGAAAAGAAAATACCATATCCCCAAATGATTTCATAATTGCAAACAGCGTTGATGAGCTCTTTGGCTTAAATACGTTTATAACATATTTGCTGTGTTTTTGTGTAGATATGTTTTGATGTGCCTGCTAAGGAAAAATAATTAAAAACCCTCTGCCATTTCTAATTGAGAAGAAAGAAATGCAACCCATTAGTTGATGTCTACCATCATGAGAATTTTTTTTCTCCCTCATTTCATTCCAGATTTGTTTCAAGGATTAACTTGTGTTAAATAGTTTCAGGTCTGAACGTCAGCCATGTTTTTCATTATTGGAGATCAAAATGGCTTAATTCCCTTTGTGTGTTGGTGCCACTAAAACACAAGGGAATCTTAAAACTGCAAAGTTCTGATAGAAGCACATTTTCTTAGTCAATCTGTCCAGCAGAGCTTGTATATTTTCTTGTTCAGCATCAATGGTTGAAACAGTGCTTTGTGCTAATGATGTTAAAGATTCTGGAGTCTTATACAAGCTGGGGAGAATTTCTGAGGATCTATTTTGGCTCTGAAATCCTTGGTACCCCTGTACCTACAATAATAGGATTAATAATTTTGGTTTCTAACACTTTGAATTAACTATTGCATTCTGCTCTTTACAGATGGGATAAGAATCCACCATCAAAACTGAATTCAATTATCTCTGCACTCAACAACCTGACCTTAAATTCTGATTACATTACTACTACCTCTATGACTCATGAGGAATTTGAAACTGTTTCTTATCTTCAAATTGGGATCAATGCTAGTATTTGTTGAGACACAGCTCCAAGCCACAAGGAAATGGAACCAGACATACTAGTTTTATAACTGATAAAACCAAGCATAAGTCAGGCCAGTGTCAACACTTTTTCAACAGAACCCTAGGAGCAAGGGGCAGCCTTTTAGCCGATGGGATCCTAGCTTTCCCCTCTGAAGCATGCAGATCAATATGTTCTTTCCAAACTCCCCCATTAAGAAAGGTGAATGAGGGATGACGAGGTACTCGGAACATTTTGCCAATGACAATCATCCACCTCATGTGAAACTTAAGTGTCCCAGACTAAGCTGTCTATTCTAGAACTTGTAGACTGTAGATTTCAAGAAAAAAGTATTGCTTTAAAAATTGTATCTATTTGTGTGTGTATACCTGTGTGTGTCTCTCTGTGTATGTGAGTGCACACATGTACGTATGCCCACACACTACAATGTAGAAATGGAAACCAGAGACCAGCATTAAGGAGTCAGTTATTTCCTCCCACCATGAGGGTGCAGAGGCTCACACTCAGGGAGCCTGGGTTGGTAGCAAGCCTCTTTACCTGCTGAGCCATCTGGTTCCCCCCTGTATATTTTCATATTTTTAAAACATATTTCAAAATTTTCATTGACAATTTCACATGTGTATAATGCATTTTAATCAAATTCTCTATTCCCTTCTCATATCTCTCTGTCACTGCTGTTGGGACACTTTCTCCTTCCCAACAAAATTCTGTGTGTGTGTGTGTGTGTGTGTGTGTGTGTGTGTGTGTGTGTGTGTATACATGTGTGCAAGAGAGAGCCAGAGAGATAGAGAGAGACCCTTTTACTTTAATTAGGATGGTCATTATGAGTTTACAAGGACAAGTAAGAAGACCATGATTCTTCCTTTAGCTGCCAGCGGCTCATCAATGACGGGCAGGGCCTCAGGAGTCCCTTCTACTTCCATGACAGATTGTTGACAGGCCCAGTCCCATGCGAGTCCTGTGCAGGTAACCACCACTGCTGTGACCTCCTAAGTGTGGTGGTTATGTCATATCCACAAGACAGCATTTCACAGCAACCCACCCCTTCATTCTTACATTCTTTCTGCTCCATCCTTTTCAATGTTCCCTGAGCTTTGGAGAGGGGTGGGGGGCTGATATAGATGTCCCTTTAAATATTACTTTATAAAGAAAATTTATGTATAACAGGCCTAGAATTAGCTGTTTTTCTTTACTTGCAGATTAAATTAGTTCACATTCAACAAACTCAGCTTTTCCTTCTCTGACCATAGAGACCTGGAAACATAATATTATGCACACAGGTGAGACTTTTCTCTCAATCATTCTTTCTTCTTTCAATCTATGACTCCAACCATCAATTCTGCAACAAACTACTGTCAAGGTCGTCACTATTATGTAATAAAGGGGTTGGTATAGCTGACAGTTTGAAGGACGAAGGTTCAATTTCTAATGTATGTTAGCTTTGAAGAGAGGTAAGTTGTTGTATTCCAAGGCTTGGCACCCTTGCCTTTGTCCAGCTGCTGAACAAATGTGTATCCTTGGTCACCAATGGAACCAGACTAGAGGGTGTAGATAGCTGAATGTGAGCCATAATTACTACTGTGAAAACAACTGGAAGCACATGTCCTGCTGACAGGGGTGTGGGCGCAGCAGGCAGTCCATGCCCTGTGCATATGCTCAGAGGTATGTTTTCAAGTTGTGCTTTGCAGGAGGTCCAAGCCACACACATACTTTTAGACTCTTTGAATCCCGATACATGCGCAAGTAGAGAGTCCCCCATGTCCCAATTCTTCTTGGGACAACCTCTTGCAGAGGGTTGGCCTTAGACCAGAAGCCCTGGGCCTTAGATTGGAAGCCCTTGCCTCTGTGATGTGGCCCTTCTTGTGCTACTTTCTCTCAATAGCATTCATGTCACTGTTTCTGAGATATTACCCTATATTGAATTTTCATGAGGTTGTGAACTCTACCCCAGTCGGGTATTGGTGTGTCAGTGTCAGGTACATTGTTAGATTAATGGGAGAGACAAAGGGAATTCACCCTTGATCTGAATTGATGGTCAGGTGTGTAAGTATTATGGGTTGGAGTGCTGATTTTACTAGGGGGTGCCCCCTAAGTCATATAACTATTCTTCTAGTCACAACCTTCAAAACATTCTAGCACCTCTGAGACATTAACTACATTAATTAATGTAATATTGCTACAACAAGAAGCAGAGTTGTTTAGATTACAGATTTTTTTAGCACTCCAGTATAAAGAGTCCTAGTTCATCTACACCTGGACTTGTCCATACTAGTCTATGTTCCTGACTCTGTATTTACAGAGATCGGGACTTAGAATAAGGTGGAGTATGGGGCTGATGGAATGGGAAAGTAACAAGGATGGATGTGGGGAGAGAATAACCAGAATGCATTGTATACATGTATAAAAATCATCAAACAATAAGCTTAATTGATAAAAAAAAAACAACATAAGAGCAAAAATTTAAAAAACCCCAACAAATCCCCCCAAACCCGACAAACTTGGTATTAGACATAAAATTTAAGGCGTACCAAACCCCTCACTAATCAAGAGTAATATTTTGATGAATTTTCTAATGGCTCAAAATTTATTGTAAAATTTTCATAATGAGTCATATTTCAAAAATTTAAATAAAAAATTGGCTCACTTCTTTCTTTTTAGTCCTTGCTTTGTAGATGACACCACTAATGAAGAGTGTCAACTGTGACTTTCCTGGTTTTTATTTATTTTATTTTTATTTGTGTGTCTGTGTGTATATATCAGAGGGGTAGGAGGTTAGGATGCAATATAGTATTCTAGTACAATGAAAGGTAGCAAACACATGCGCGCGCGCACACACACACACACACACACACACACAAATAAAACACAATCATGAAAGTAGGCAACATTGTTTTAGTATGTTGGACTAATATTAGAAAAATTTCATAGAGAAAATGTTGCATATTCAATAAAGGAATAACAAAAGATGGCACAAAATACAATTTAATAATATTCAGCAATATGACTGCACTATTTATTTCCCAGTTGAGCATGCATGGCTTCCTTTTATTAGCTTTCTCCTTTACTGGAATTGATTTTTAAAACGGCTTTTTCTTAAATTGCTCTGGATTTCCTTTATGCAGCCCAGCCTGCTGCTGTATGCAGAGCTGCTTTCAGTGAGACCCAATGTGTCTGACGTCAACAAAGGCTCTCAGGTGCCCGTTCCCACTGGAAGAACGTTCTTAATTTACATAGGGGAACATGGACCCAGAAAAAAACAGGAAAACACAAACATGAAATCTGCAAGAGCCTTTTGGAAATGTGGCAGAGAGACAAGACTGAAGCATGACAGATGTCATGTGGATTTTGAATGTTTTTGCAAAGGAGCAGCAGCATACCGGGGGCGCGTGTTTCCTCTTGGGGATTGTCCAGTTGCTATCCATAGACAACAAGGTGCTGCTGTAATGTGGACTCGGGGCAAGTGTGAAGAAGAAAGCTTGTGCCATTGAAGGAAAACATTAGTGCCACTGAGTTCCAAACCAGAAAAGAAAATGCTGAGAGAACATCAAGAGAAGGAAGCTTCACACAGCCTCCTCTATCCCACTCTGTGGAGGCACAACTGTATAGCACTATCACAATATTCCCTGAGTGGTTTTTTTTTTTATCTCTTTACCTCTTTACCTGGTGCCAATGGTCTACAATGGAAAGGGCAAGGGAGTTGTTGAGTGGGAACAAAATCCCAGTCAGAATGTTGAGTCCTCTCTTGGCCTCCTTTTGTAGGATGTGGTATGACTGTTTTGCTTATACACACAAATATCTCCCACACTTCAGTTCACATGTGTTCTGGAGGCTCATTCTGCAGGCATACTTTCCAGCTATGCTGACTGTGGCAAGACCCCAAATCTTGGCTCACATCCTATGATAGTAGATGCAGCTAGTCCACTACCAAAGACCAGGATTCTACCTGTGGTCCCCCGGCCGCAGAACTATAGTTACAAGGCAGCAACCTTGTTTTCCAGACAAGTTGTCTCATGACTGGTTGGACATTAAAAACACCCAAGGAGCTTTAAAAAAATGTAGATGCCAAGGCCCTACTTCAGTTCAATTAAATGAAATATCCTAAGGATGGGAAACATCCATCCAACATCTTCCAGAGTTCCCCAGGTGACTGTAATGTATAGCCAGGGTTGAGAGGTTCTAACCCAGAGCCGGAACCATCAATATTTTTTTCTCTCCTTAGGGCAGATTCTCCACCCAGGCAGCTCGATGGTTTCCAGTAGGAGAAACCACAGCTGCGTTTCAGTTTAATTCAGTTCAGAGACATGGATTTAATTCAATAAAGACTTATTCAACTACTTCTCGACACTTAATTTCTAATTGCATCTCTCATTAGACTGGCAAGGATGCTGTTTCCCAAACAGCAGAGTGAGGAGATTTTAATTCATCTCATGTTTTAAGAGGCCTATTAAAAATTATAGTTGTTTGACAGAGATTGCAAGTTGCTAAAATTTTTTTTTCAACGTGGGATCCACATATCATCCGTTCTCTCATCCCCAAATCTCTGAGCAGATATGTAAAGCCACCATCTTTCGATTTATTTAGTTAATCTGTGCCTGCCATTAACTATCAATGATCAGGGACAATGAAGACAAAGGCCTTCTGAATACTAGGTGGACTAATAGTGGGACATGTTATTTGAGCCAGGAATTAAAGTACTGTGAAATGACAGAGTGGAAGAAATCGGGAGAAAATATTTCAGATTTGTGCCTGGCCAGACAAGGCAGGCTGACAGAGGAGCGATGGAAAGGAGTGTTTCTCCAGAGATGTTTTCAGGAACTCAAAATATGGGTGCAGTTTTCAGTGAGGAGAACAAACTGTGCAACCTACTAAAGGCTACACAAGCACAAGAGACCAGGAAGTTGCCCAGGGCCTAAGTGCTCTAGCTGCTAGACCAGTGTTTCTACTTCATTGTTGCCCAGTGGCTGTGTTTCAAAACTGTGACATTGTAGCTGCCCCTGAATTGCCATGATTGAGGATACTGGGTCTGGAAGGGGTAGGATAATCCTTTTGGAAAATGCTGGAGAAACCTTGAAGGAGGAACTAAGCAAAGATGTTCTTGAGTTGGCTTGACCTGAGATTGCATGTACAAGATTGGAATTTGGATGAGCTATTCAACTTTACCTTTCTTGAGTGGAAAACAAAGATCTTTAAGCTTACCTTCTAAGACACCTCTCCTAGGGG
>LR755203.1:0-126243 GCA_902729485.2 Mus minutoides | reverse complement strand
AGGGGCCTCTCTTCCCACTGATGGCCAACTAGGCCATCCTCTTCTATATATGCAGCTAGAGACACGAGCCCAGGGGGTACTAGTTAGTTCATGGTTGTTCTTCCACCTATAGGGTTGAAGACCCCTTTAGCTCCTTGGGTACTTTCTCTAGCTCCTTCTTCCTTGGGAACCCTGTGTTCCATCTAAAAGCTGACCGTGAATTAAAGCTTTAACCCAAAGCAAACCAAAGCAAAACACAACTAGGCTTGGTACATTCATCAATCTCTAATTCATAAATACGGTGAAGAGGATAAAATGGAGGATGTTGCTGGAGACCCAAAATACCTTATGGCAGATGGAAAGGATTTAAGTGCTGAGTTTAATGTAAGAAAGTGTAGGAAAAGAAGTCATGAGTTTTTGAGAGAAAGGGGGAGGGTAGGGCATATATGGGAGGGATTGGATGGAGGACAGGGAAAGTTGGAAATGATGTAATTATAACCTCAAAAGATTAAAAACTACTTTAAAAAGAGAAATAATACAGAGCTATTTAAGAGCAGTGGCAGCAAATAGTACAGCTATTATTTTGGAGCCTAGGACTAAGATAAGTAAGGAAATTGAGAATTGTGGCCGAGGCTACAAACTTTTAAGATATGTGGAGATATCAGCTATGAAATAACTGATATCTCTTAAAAACCTGGCTTCCAATATTCTTCAGCATAGTCTCGCCTCTGCTTTAATCTATTGTTTAGATTTGTCTTCATTTGTATTTCTTCCCCTGTGTCTTCTTGAGGACATTTGTGGCACAGTCCCAATCTTGGCTCACTGAGAGTTCATCTGCTTCTGATGGCTGCTCTTTCTCCACCTAAAGTCACAATCTGTTCTTGGAGGACATTCTCGTTTGTACAATGACTGACTGTGATGTGTAAAGGGACAATTGTAAAATCCATTGGAGGAATGAGTGGCTGGCATGGAAAGAGTTCACTAAGGCAAGATCCTATTTCTATACATGTGTCCTTAATAATAACAACGAAGGGGTAGGGGGTAAAATATGTGGGAAGGGGGCAGAGTTGTTTTGGAATAGCTAGTCTGAGGGAGTACATATGATGTCAGCAATTAATTCAGGCCCTACATTCTGTTTTCCTATAAAAATCCTATTTTAGTTGTGGTATCTTTGACGCATCTGCTGGCATAAGCAGGATATATGCCACAAATAAAAATTCAAAAATATCTCTTTCTTGTAGAACTTGGAAGCAGAAATTCTGAAATGGGAGGAAACCTACTGAGCATTCAAAAGGATTCCAGGCCCTTTCTCATACGGACAGCTCCACAGTGCTAAATTCAGGCACATCTGAGGTGCAAGCCCCCCGGGGTGGGGGGTAATGAAAAGGAAGATAGTGGTAGCTGGACTCCAAGCAGGCTCCACCACTGCAAAACCTGAAGTGATGTACCTTGAAGAGATATTGATGCCAAAAAGAAAAGAGAGGTATGTTTGCTCCTAGCTCCAATAACAGAAACGGAAACTCAGAGCCTCTGTTTTCTGCTAAAGAAGGCTGGAAGCTTGCTGGGTGCTGGGTAAATCATTTTAATATCTTTTCCTGAGAGTGGCATGAATAGGCTGTACTGCCACCAGTGTGGTGATTGTCTCACACCATCATACCATCTACTGATGGGCTGGCAAGCTATGTTTGTGCAAGTGTACACTGTGATGGTCCCACAACACGAAACTCCTGGCATGAAGGAGCACTTGATTAAGGTGCACAGAACCCTGAATTCAGCTTCCCACTATTGCATAAACTTATAATCTCAGCACAGGGCACACGGACGCAGGAGGACTTGAAGTTTAAATTTATCCTCATTTATAAATAAATAAAGTCTTAGGCTATCATGGAATGCAAGAGATTTTCTCTCAATAAACAAGCAAGCAAGCAAACTAATCAACTAACTAACCAACCAACCAACCAACCAACCAACCAACCAACCAACCAACCAACAACCAACCAACCAACCAACCAACCAACCAACCAACCAACCAACCAACCAACCAGCCTCCCAAGTCTCCTAATGATTCCTTTCTCAGAACATATTCCTGTTAAGTGATGCAGGACTATAATTGAAACCCAGGTAGCCTCTTTTCAGAACAACTTTAGATGGAGATGGACAGACTACATTGACTGAGGTCTGTCTACCTTAGTGTTGACTCCCTTGTCCCACTACTTCCTATTACAGTCAAGGACAGAATTCTGAGCTTTCAAGTACTGCACCTGTTGTTTTAGCACCCAGCATTGTCTTTACACGTGATCCCAAGAACATCCTAAAACATAGCTGGGTGAGCCCAGAGGTAGATGCAAGGAAGAAGTGTGCTATCTATCCGATGACTATGGAAAACCTGACAAGGCACATAGACTGCTGGGAAGGGCAAGTGGCCAAGAATCCCAAAGCTAATCCAAAGAGTATTGTGGCCAGTCGTGGCTAGACTTTCCCATCAACTTCAACAGTTGGGAAATATAAAATAGGGACTTTTTTTTTTCAAACATAAAATGAAAAACTAGCCGGGCGTGGTGGCGCATGCCTTTAATCCCAGCACTCGGGAGGCAGAGGCAGGCGGATTTCTGAGTTCGAGGCCAGCCTTGTCTACAAAGCAAGTTCCAGGACAGCCAGGGCTATACAGAGAAACCCTGTCTCGAAAAACCAAAAAAAAGAATGAAAAGCTTCCTCAAAGGCAGCGCTGGGAAGTCTGTCTAAGTCAGAGCAGAGAGAAGGAGGGAAAGGGAAACAAATGCCCAGGAAATGAATTCTCCAGAAAACAGAGATGTGGGTCTCAGGCCATCCAGGAGCAAGGGGTGTGGCAGTAATGGTGGTTTTATAAGGATATAGCTGAGAAAACGAAGAAGTCCATGAATCTCAGGAACAAGGTGGAGACAATTTTCTCAAAAGTACAAAGAATGACAGAATCTCTGCACACAATAAGAGAAACAAAAAGCCAGGTCTAGAATGCATGTTTACGAAGATTTGATTTACTTCACTCTTCACATCTAAACAATATCAGAGAGACCAGTTGTCAACCATTTGTACGATTGTCCTTAATACGAGGTCATGCTAATGCTAACATAAGTCAGCATGGAACACAGATCAGAACCAGGTGCAGAAGGTGACTAGCAGCCTGCACAGACCACAGACCAGGACTATAGAGAGAAAGTTAAGATCTTCGATAAGAACTCCTCTATATTTCATGCTGAGAAATAGCTTTGTGCTCTGATGAGGGCTAACTTCTAGATTTAAAAAATTAATTATATTTTCATCTAATGTTCATATTGTTGAATACATAATTACTTGACTAACAAACATTTTCATAATCAGATTCATTTTCCCTCTTCACTGAACACTTTGGGTCATCTACACAAAAACCCTGTTTTCTAAGCACAATACAAGGGCCTGTTGGAAGAATGTCTGAAACCACATGGCTGTGACCAGTGTTTATGGTGTGGGCATAGCTGTCCCATGAGGATGGCCTGAGAGAGCTATCTTCTGGTGAGAGTGTGCTTGAACATGACCAAGATACTAATGGGGGAAAAATCTTGCAATTACACCTCTCTACCACTAGATGATATGCATGTATAAGCAAGGCAAAGAACCTGCCATGTTCTCTTTCCTCCTCAGTGGCCAGTGATGGATGGACAAGGTTAGGCACTTAAGAGTTTAATTAATGATGCTGTTAGGAAGCATAAACCATAAGTGAAGCTGACCTGCCAGTGCTGATTGTGATAAGAACTATAATAAATCTATTGAACTCTTGTTGTCTTTTCACTACTGCAGGCGACTGAATCCAAATCACGGTCTGTTTTTATAAATAAAGTTTTATTGGAACATGGTCACCCTCTCCTTTATCTGTGGTTGACTTTGCTCAGCTGTAATGGAGGTGAGGCAGCTGAGATGGAAATTATCTGTACAGTTGTGCCTAAAGTATTTTTTATCTGATTCTTAATGGAAAAAGTCTAAGCATATAAAGTTAACTCAGTTAATTATTCTACTTCTATGGTTCTGGGCATGTGTTATTTTTATAGATAAAAAATTGATGAAGAACATCCAATGAATCTTGAGATATATTAATTGAGAAGTTCGAGCATGTGCAACCATTTAAAAAAACAATTGATGTGGGACATGCTTGATACTACAGGATTCCAAGAATGGCCCCTGCTTCCAAGTAGGCTCTTGAGGCACTAGAAAGATGATGTTAGGCCAGTTTTCTGTGTGATGCAAAAGTTGATGCAGCTGAGATTGAGTAGCTACTTCTGAACACTTTCTCCCAAAGCAACATTTTCTCAGATACTAAGAAAGCAACTCCAAAATGTCAGCTGACACGTCTGAGAAACAGGGGTTAAAGTGTAAAGGAAGCCTGTGTGGTCAGAGGGAGGAGTCATAGAGATGGTAGGGAAAGGGCATGTTCTCTTCTTTGTCTTGTTTTACTGTAATGCAAGATGCTCTTCAATGCTTCAACATCAGAATCTGGGTCTCCTGTGAGGAACTGAGGCATGAGTCTGGGGGCCTTATAATTTTTTGGTCTTCTGGTCACCTCAGGGATCTCTTCACCAGTAGTTTATAAGGAGCTGTGTTACAGGAATAGTCAAACGGCTCATTCCACACTAGGAATGGTTGGTCTTTATTATTGTCACAGTTATTAACACTATTTTTATTACTCCCATTTTCTGGAAGGGCTTGAGGAAATAGTTACTTTTGAGTCATAGGTTATGAGTTGGGGGATCCTCAGGAATCAGGTAATTTTCAAAGAACTTACTCTGTTATCCCTGCTTCCAGACCTGCACCTTCTGCAGGGTTTCTACATGGATTCCCTGGGATTACAAGAGAAGGCAGGAAAGAGAAACACGGAGGCTCTGTAGGGAACAGGGAGGAAAAGTGAGGGTTTCCATTACAGGGCTGTGGTGCTTTGAATGAGACTATCCTCCCCCCAACACCATAGGCTATTTGAACGTTTGGTCATCAGTTAGTGGAACTGTCAAGGATTAGGAGGTATGGCCTTGTTGGAGGTGATGTCATTGGTAGGGGGTGGGCTTGCAGTTTCAGAAGCTCTCACCATTTCCAGTAAGCTCTCTCTTCCTCCTTGTGGATAAGGATGTCTTAGTGGCGTGTCCTAGTGACATGCCTGCTGCCATGTTTCCCACCAGGATGGTCATGTGTGAATGCTAACCTGGAGTTCTGAGCCACAGAGTCAATGCTTCCTTTCACAAATTCCTTGGGCCACAATGTCTGGTCATGACAATAGAAAGACAAATAAAACAGGGGATATTTGTTTTTCGGTCCGAACTAAAGGGATCATCTCACAATAAGAATTCACTTTGTTTTAAAGATCATCTCACCTAGGGTTATGTGAGAAATTGAACTTCTTCAGTAGCATGACTCAGATATCTTTTTGTAGTGCTGGCAAAATAATAACCCCAGTCTTTTTACACCAGTGTCTTATTAACCTTAGCTTTGCCTTGCTGTAGAATGGATCGCCCAATGACAACTAAATATAAGGTGTAAGGCGGTGGTATTTTTGGAAGATAATCTGAGGACTCCATGTGGGAAGAACTGGAGTAGAAGTACGGGAAATTAGGGGCAATTAGAGGACGAGTGCAAAGACACACACGGTTTCCCTTTTATTAAGCCCTACTCGTGAATGGAATGATCCCATTTTAAATCTCACTGCTCTCAAGATTGGAATTGCAATGGTTAACCATGAATCAGCACATGGTGATGTTAATGGTTAACCATGAATCAGCACATGGTGATGTTAATCAGAAATAGGAGTTATTTCCTAAATGGCTCATTTGTCTGACCAAATGTGCTCAACGGGGGATATTTCACATATACAGCAGAATTAAAAAAAAAAATCATAGATTTTTGCATCTGCCTCAGTCACAGTCTCTTTCTAGTTGGCACAATAGTTTGTGGATTGACTGTTACTTTTTGATTCTTACTGTCTTCAGACCCCAAATTGAGACATCTTCCCTTCTTCTTCCCTTTCCTCCTCCTTCTATTACGTAACATCCACATAAGGTTTAACTAGTTATCCAAACAGGCATGCTTGCTTGCTTTCTTAAGTTTTTTATTCTACCCTTGGTACTTGAGGGGTGTTTGGCCAGAAAGGCTTACTTTTAAAACCTCTCCGTTACTGGGTGGAGAAATGAGGGCTGAGGTCCATCGTGGATTACGTCAAGGGGTGTCACATTTGGCCTGCTCCTCTTGCTTCCTGTTGACTACAAGGGGAAGGCCGCAGTTGGCGTTCGACACTGAAAAACATGAAGCTCTGAGACCAGACTGAATTGCTAATCACTACATGTCCTGTTCACTCTAACCAGTTTCCAAGTGATTAAACACACTGGCCGGGTCTATGACTCAGCTTCCGAAGGGGTGGGGGTGCACCCCAGTCCTCACTGATTGAACGCCCAGAGCTCAGCCCCTTAGGTTTGATCCAGCACTGTCTCAACAGGTTATCTCCCTCTTGGATCCTGTCCCTCTCTGGACAGACAGGCAGACAGAGATGATGAAGTGTATGATCTACTCGGGGAGGGCCACCTTACCAGGAGTGTTTGAGGGGAAGGGTTGCAAAAATGTCATCTTTCAACAGTTGCTGTCACTACTTGGAAGCAGTCTTAAGTAGCTGGGTGTGGCGGGGTGAAGCCTTCTGAAGTTTGAAAGGAGAAAATATGATTAGTAGGAAACACCAACTTTGCTTTTCTGGCTCCACTCTTGGTAGATACAGTATCCCATGTGTTTTTCAGTAACTACTGAAGGTTCTGGAAGGAGATGTCACTATTTTAGGGCAGTATAATTGCTCACTTTTCGAGGCGATTAAATGAATCTTGCTGCCTTTCCTATGCTTAGTGTCCAGTCGCCATTAAAGAGGCAGCATGCAGTCAGCGGTGGAAAGAAGGGTGGGAGTCTAGAAGCCACAGGGGAATGAGCTTCCAGGAACTCCCAGTCTCATATGCAAATTAGATTAAACCACACTGCAGCCAGGGCTGGCGGAGGGGGGGGGGAGTGGGGGCGGCGGCGGGGAGGGAGAGCAAATAATTCCCTCCCTGACTTTTTCCTCTTAGCTTTGTCTCTCGTGGGAATAAAGAAGCTGATTCCAATTTATTTCAGCTACTGCCTGGCTTTAGGAAGTACTGCGCCTGTCAGTCCACCTTGCTTAAGTAAAGTCCTTACCCTGTAACACCCTGAATTCTTAAAGTAAGACATGTTTAGTCTCCGAAGCAACGATTGTAAGCAACTCCAGTCTTTTCTCTTCAAAAGAAGCTGAGTCTTTTGAATGGCTGGTGCCACCACATCCTCCAGGCGGTTTTCATACTTGGCATGGAACTTTTAGTCATCTCGCATATTCCCTTTGTTTTGATTAGTCAACGAGTGATAAGTTGACAACATTCAAATGGGAACACTTGAGGAGAGGGGTGGTGGGGAGGAGGAAGTCCTACAGCCAGCAAACACCCCCCCCCCCCGTTAATTAAAAAGAAATACACTTTCCCCCCTTTAAAAGCATGATTGTTTCTGCTTCGAGAGGAGCAAAGGTGAACTTGAAAATCACACCCCAGACCACGTCTTGGAATCTCTGAATCTGCTGTCGAAATTGTCTCCAGAAAGATCGTGTGAGCTGTGCATAGCTGAGAGTAAATACGCAGATTTCTCCTCTCTCAGGACACAAGCCCGGCTGTTCCGTCCACGGAGCTGGGCAGCTGGGCAGCTGGGCAGCTGGGCAGCTGGGTGGTGGGCCTGGCAGATAGTGAGTGCATGCTTGTTCTATTTAAGGGGGAAGCATGGATTTGTAAGCTCTGCACATGAATAGGTTTCTTTTCGGATCTCTTCTTATCCTTAAAACTCTCTTCCCTCTGGAACCAAAGCAGGTCTGAGTGGTGAACACGTTGTTCCCACTCATGTTTTCTCTCTTTTCCCCTCCTCTATCTTTAAATTACAGGACTAAAATCAGGCCTGCAGATGAAGTGATATACAAAAGCACATCTGACTTTCATTATTTCTTCATTATTACCTATCGGTCTTTTTTGTTGTTGTTCTTATTAACATGCTGTTTGTTGAGGACCTTGTATGTTCTGGACTCTATGCAGAAATGTCTAAGGTCTTGCACTTCCCAATGGTTGCATATATCATTCTTTACTGGGGAAACACAATACACATGATGTCAAACAAGTTCTATAGTTTTATTTACGACGACAAGCCTTATAAGATGCCTTTTAATTGTTTAAAACAAATACTACATGGACCACTGTGAGAGGTGACTGAAGGTTTCCCCGAGGAAATGATGCTTTAGTGGCCACACAAAGGATGAGTAAGACTTAAGGAGGTCTGTGAAGGTGAGAAGATGCCTGTGAGCAGAGGAAGCAAAGTCAGTCTGTCTGGGGTGGGGGGTGGGGAAGATGGAGAAGGGAAGAGGCAGGCTGAGCGGTGCCTGGAGTGCTGGATGGCTCAGGTTGAAGCTTTATTTTGGGGGTGGGTGGGTCATGTGAAATCCTTGTAGTAAGCAACGGAAGAAGGAGCAGGGCAGAAGAGGATGAGGAAGAGAAGTGGCGACTCCTGTTATGGCTCAGGTAGGTTCTAGATACTCAGTGATGGAAGGGGAAGCCCCGAGTTTCTTGAAAAGGAATTTAGCATATTAAAGGCACAGGATATGGGGGTTGAGGGATCAAGTGTCATCAAGGGTGACCTCAAAGTTTTTGTCTGAGGAATTTGGGTGGATAAGTGATTGTTGGAAAATGGAATGAGGAACAGATGATATAGTTACTTTATTGAAGTAAAGTGAGTTGGTAGCTTAATTCTATAAGTCTGACCATCAAACGTAAACTCTGGGTTAGAGGTAAAATTCTTATAAATGAGTTGCATATAATTTACATGGTTGGGATAGTTTGCTTATCTTTAGCATTCTTCCAGAAACATAACTCTCTATGTAGGATAATTCAGACAGTCCTAAGTTGCTTCTGAGAGGCAAGTTCATGTCTATCAGGGTTGAACTAAGGAGGTGTGTGATTAGAATTTCCCTCAGTGCTCAATTATTTGTATGCTCCTTGACCTAACAGAGGCCCCATCTTGCTGGAAACTATATTTTTTAATTTGTTCTCATTTTGTTAGATCTCTTTTTTAAATCATACACTGTTACTTCATACAGACGAGAGGGAACAGAATTGCTTGGTTGAATGACTTCACGACATGTCATACAAGGTAAGAATAGAGCCAGAATTTTAGGTATCCCTATGTCCACTCAAGATGGCTCCATCACCTCTGTTAATGTCCTCAAATGACTGCTGAGGGTAAAGTATGAGTGGGTGCAGTGATGTAGGCAGTTAATAGTGTCACTGAGGAACAGATCGACCTGTCCTCTATATATAGAACTACGTCTTTCACCTTGGCTGCCTCATCAAGTATTTATATAACAAAACAATAACAACAACAACAACAACAACAACAAAAACAACAACAGCAAGATTATTGATGTTCGATTTTGAGCATCTGGAGGCAGGTGTGACTCTTCTTCATTCTCTCCCCTTTCCTTGTTACCTGAATCCATCTCCTACACGGCCCCACAAGGCACATGAACTCATAATCTTGTGTTCTTTTAGGAATAAGACAGAACTCAAGTGTTCACATTTTCTCCTACGTCAAGTGTTCTGTTTTAATGCATGATATGGTTTAAAATGGAATTGTCTTCGAGAGGCTCATATGTTTGAACACTTGGTCCCCAGCTGGTGGCTCTGTTTTGGAAGGTTATGAAACCCTTTGGGTGTGGTGTGTCGGTGACTGACATAGGGCAGTAGAGGCAGGGATTCTGGGCTACAGGTTGGTTCCAATTTGGTTTGAGTCCAAGGTTTCTGATTTATGGTCAGTGACCAATATGTGAGCAAGTCACTTCGTGCTAGAACTGTCATGGACAGAGATGGTAGTGTGGCAGAATCTATCTTTGCATACTGCCACACTGCCATTCTTGACATAAAACTATGAGGTAAAAAAATCCTTCAATTATTTTAATTTTGTAATGTATTTTTCATAGCAATGAGAAAAGCACCTAATATAGTATAAGAATGAAAAAAAATAGATGAAAATTCTAACCCCAACAAACTTTCATGGAATTTGTTATTTTGGTTTTTGTTATTTTATTTCTTTGGCACTCCTTGGAAGAACTGATGAGATTGGAGAAGGAACCAAGGGCAGGAGAGGAGCACCAGGCAATTGGCCATTGCTGGTTAGAGTCTACACCTGTATTATCATACAGGGAATCACCTAAGATAAGCTAATGACAAACTGTCCCCTCCAAATTGGGTGACATGGATTCTGTCCAGAGACCCAGGTGTTGGGATCTTTCTGGAAACTCAGAAGTGAAGGTTTTTTCTTTTTCCCCACTTTATTCTGTGCTTTTGTCCTTGGTTTGAATTGCTGTTCCTGTCCTGAAGTATGTTGTAATACTAGCATTTGTTTACTGCGTGGCACTGTGCTGAAAAGATTTGTATATATTGTTTCATTGTTAATTTTAGGACCCCAGAACTACTATTATCCCCCCTTTATGAATAGGGACATGGCATTGTAGACTGCTAAGGTTTGGCAATGGGTATGATGCTTATGGATAGCTACTCATGGCTATCCTCCAACACAAAATTACCTTTTCTTCTTCTTCTTCTTCTTCTTCTTCTTCTTCTTCTTCTTCTTCTTCTTCTTCTTCTTCTTCTTCTTCTTCTTCTTCTTCTTCTTCTCCTCTTCCTCCTCCTCCTCCTCCTCTTCCTCCTTCTCCTTCTCGTCCTCCTCCTCCTCCTCTTCCTCCTTCTCCTTCTCGTCCTCCTCCTCCTCCTCTTCCTCCTTCTCTTCCTCCTTTTTCTCCTCCTCCCCTTCCTCCTCCTTTCCCCTCCTCCTTCCCCTCCTCCTCTCCCCTCCTCTTCCTCCTTCTCCCCCCTTCTCTTCCTCCTCCCCCTCCTCTTCATCCTCCTCCCCCTTCTCCTTCCTTTAAAGGGTTTCTCAGTGCATTCCTCACTATCCTGGAACTCCATCTGCAGACCATGCTGGCCCCAAACTCAGAGATTCAACTGCCTCTGCATCCTGAGTGTTGGGATTAAAGTTATGCACCCTCACCACTCAGTTAAATCACTTATTCCTACTATGACACACTACTGCCCATTGGTTAAGTGGCTGGATTACTGAAAGTGGTGTAATGATGTCCATCAGTAGAATTCACATGAAAAGGATGACTAGCCAAAGGGTTAGGTGTGAAAAAACAAGGAAGTATCCTGGTTTACAAAAATCCTAACGTGTTTGTATGGTAAAAATGAGCCTTATGTTAAATATGAATGCTTTAATTCTTGTAACTCATAGCTCTAGGTAGCAAATACACACTAGATAGTTTTCTGGAAAAATGAATGAAGGCCACAGTAATTGAAAAATTACACCTTATTTTTCTTTTAATATGTGCACATAGTGATGGGTGTGCATGTGTGTGTGTGTGTGTATATGTGTGTATGTCTAATACATGTGAAGGTCTGAGGTTGACCTGTATAGTATACCCAATTTCTATAGGATCTACATTATTCAAGCGTACATTCAAGATTCAGTGCCTAAAAATATGGGGGTGTGGAGGGAAGCAGGGAAGAGAGAGAGAAAAAGAGAGGAGGGATAGATTAAGATTTGGAATACTTCTAAGGGGTGGGGTCAGATAGTCCTGGGTTTAAATCCTGACTCTATTACATCTTAGCTGTGAGAACGATGGCAGCCTATCTTGGCTATTCAAGCCTTAATTCTTTTGCCTCTACAATGGAGATAATAAGACCTCATTGGAAGTATTGTTATCAGGCTTTAAGTGGCTTGCCACCTGACTGCATTGCTCATAGTACTCCCAGCAGTTACTGCTCTCCTTGGCCAGTTTCTTTAAGGAGAGGTATTGGTAGATTCTTCATGGCATAATGTCATGATCTCTGTTATGTTGGTCACGTTCTATGTGTCGTATTTCAAAGAGCGAGATTTCTTTTGGATCTCCTTGCTATCTTCCAACCAGCAAAAGAAACCCATCTCCACAAAAGAGCATTAGTAATAGGAGCCACTGGAGGCTTACGGGTTCTACAGAGAATGCAGTTCCAAGAAGAAGAAGAAAAGAATTCTGGCCATCAGGGACACCCTTCAGAGGGGGCCCAGATGTAGGCCAGATGCTGGGGATGTGTGAAGACACAGTCTCTGTGATTGTTATGCCATGCCTTTCATCCATGTGGGCATGCAGAATCTCCACTGATCTCACAGAGATGATTAAGAGTGACTTCAGGGTTCTGGAAACATTGGAGTAGAAGGCCGGGACTCAAGGGTGGTCTTGACAATCCTCCCAGTGGAGAAGAAGAGTTTCTGTAGATGACAGACTAACTCTCATGATGGATACCCACTTCACACGCTTTGTTGCATGCCAACTGTAGAAGGGTACTCAGCTTGAACCCTGAAAACACTCAGTGAAGGCAACTAACTGGCCACCTCAGCATCTGTAGAGATTGTCTCCAGAGTGCTTATTCCATCTGTACTGGATTTCAAGGTGACTGAGTCCTTGGTCATCACACTATCACCTCTGTTGGTCAGTCTGAACGTACTCACTGAGCTGGAATTTCACCCTTGTGCTTCAGCTACTTGATTGGCATAGCTTATTCTTTCAGGTTTCTCCCATGTATGTATGTATGTATGTATGTATGTATGTATGTATGTATGTATGTATGTATATATGTATGTATGTATGTTATGTATGTATGTTATGTATCTATTTATTTATTCATTCATTCACTTTACATCTTGATCGCTGGCCCCACCACTCCTGGTTCCCTGAAGCTTCCTATGTAAACATGGTTCAAATCCAGGAAGTGACCACTCTACATAGAAGGTGACCTGCTTCCTGTGCTCAGAACCCTCTTTTCTCCATTTACTTTTTCTGTATAGCCCACAGGACATTGCTGTACCCCCGGCTGCTGTGCAAATTTCCATTGCTGCTGTGCCATCACCCAGCTGCTTAAAGCCACAGCTAGTGTTGGCAGACTATTCCTTTCTGGAGGCTTGGGGGTGGGGGTGGGGGCTTCTGCTTCCCTAGAGATGCAACTCTTCTCACCCCCTGGATCTTTGTATTTTCCTCCTCTGTGAAGCCAACAATGCTTCATTGTACCATCCTGACCTTTCTCCTCAGGTGTGCCTCCCCATTACCACAGCTGGGAAAGCGACTCTGCTTTTAGAGACCTATGAGATCAGGCTGGAGTCTGCCAGTATCATCGCCCTGCTTCTAGACTCTTAATTGGACCACACTTGGAAAGTTACTTTGCCACGTTCAAAGGTCCTGGATGAAGATGTGGCTATCTCTGGGGTTATCACTCTATCTGTCGTACTTATCAGCCTGCTCGAAGTCTGTCATCTCTCCCATGAGGGATCGGACAGGAGCTGTTACTTAAAGACTTCATTCTGTCTGATCTTGTTCTTTCTACTTCCTCTCCCTAATTCTCCTCTCCTTCATTTTCACACATCCACACTAGTTCTTCCCTGAATATTCTAAGCACACCCCTGCTCAGCTCACCTCCTCTGTTTCCTTCCCTCTGCCCTGAGAGTGTCTCACTCAGCTGACTCCAGGATTACCTCCTTTAGGTCAACTCAAGTGTTTTCTCCTCAGATGGGTACCTTCCCTGAAGAGCTTGTACAAACGCACCCCCTTCCCACCTTTCCTTTGCACCTCAGTCTGTCTGTTTATGGTCTAGGTTCTGGGATTACAAGCACACACTTCTACACGGGGCTGTTCATTTATTATTTTTCTTTTTACCGTTGCTTAGAAGCCGGTATTTTATTTTCATTTTGAAAGGGAGTTTTTTTGATTATAGGCCTAAGCGGACAATGTTCCTTTCAGTACTTTAAAGATATAATTTGCTTTACATAATTTGATGCTTTCATGATTTTTCTCTTAGTCACTTGTGATCCTAAATTTTTATTAATATTTGTTTGATGTGATTTATTTCCTTTTCTTGGAGGTTTTGCAGCCTCACACATACATGACTTTATATTTTTCTCAAATTTTGAAAATCTCTACTCAATACTTCCTCCGCAAGTCATTCCAGAGTCTCCCTTTTTGTGTAACTCCAGTCATACGCACACTGGTCCACCTACCCTTCCCCTCGACCCCCACTAAGTCTTTGTCCCGTTTCTTCTCTCTTCTGTTTGCTGTAGTTCTATCCCCATGGCACCCTCCTGTCCACTAGTTCTTATATATGTAATATCTTGCTGTTATTAACAATCAGCATATCTCACCTATAACTCTGTGGGTTATGTTTGACTTCTCTTTTCATGCTGATAATGTTTACATTATTACTAATTTCTTAAACATAAACTGAACGTTTATCATAGCTGGCCAGCATCCTTGCCTGTCAGTATATCATGTGTGTCATTTCTGGGTCTCCTAATAACTACCGTTTTCCCTTAGTGATCACGTTTTTCTTGTTTCTTCGTATGCTTGCAGTCTTGATTTGATACAGATATTATGAATTTCATTCTTTTTGACTTTTGATATTAAAAAAACAAAACAAAACAAAACAACCTCATGGTGCGTGTGACTATAGAAGCCAGACCAGAACCTTAAGTCTAGTGGTTTCTTCAGCTGCTGTGCATCTTGGTTTTTGAGCCAGGATCTCTCACTGAAGCAGGGGATCACAGATTTGGCCAGGCTGGGATTAGAGGGGCATAAGTCCTCGTCTTACTTTTTACATGGGTGCTAGGGATGCAAATGCATCCTTCCACATCGTGTGCTCTGTGGACTGAGCTGTCTCCCCTAGCTGATTTATAATGCTCCTTTTAAGTGATTTTGTGCACATTTCTCACTTTGGACACTTCTCTCTGCTGATGGGTTTGTGCTTGGAGGTTGTCTCCTGATGCGCGTTCTTCTGAGGATCTGCTCCGGGTTCTGTGTATGTTTGTTGCTGAGGGAGCAGCATCCTACATCTCCCTGGAGATTCTTCTGTGGGCTCTTCTCTCCTGTTTCTCTCTTTGGCTTATATACAGTGTCCCCAATTGCATACAATACTCCATCATTAGCAAAGGACTCTGGGGAACCTTCTGGAAGCACACAGATACTTTTCTGTTCAGTTTTCTTTTGCTCCTGTTGGGTCCTCTTTGGGCTCTGAAAGCAGAGCCCCAGGACTTTCTTTAATTCATAGGGAGAGCAAAGTTTTCTTGGGTACCCTCCTTCCTGTTCTGTGGTCTGGAAACACTTTTGGCTTACTAATTTGGGTCACTTGTTTATTTCTCATCTCTCCAAATTGATTATTCTACCACGCCAGTTGTCCAATTCCTGACAACTGTTCTTTCATGATATTTTGCCCAGTTTTTTCTTTTTTAATTGTTTGAGATGAGGAATTAAATCTGGTCCCTGTTAGACTCCCTTCTGCCTTGGAGCACATCTTCTGAGGGCTGTTTATTGTAAGCCTGCCTTTCCTCACATCTCTAGCTTGGAGCTCTGCCTCCAATGGCACCTCTGGCCCTTCTGGAACCTGCTACTTCTCCACTCTCTCTGTTTATTTGGATTTGGACCTGGATTCTGACTCTACTCATCTCCTAGATTCTTTAGTTCTGAGTATCTCAGCTGATGGATTCACTGGCTTGTTTAGAGACCTTGACCTTCCTCTGACTCAGCAATGTTTTCTCCTTTGTTGTATATAGAAACAAGGTTATTATAGACTTAAATAAACCTATAGTATTTATTGCAACCCCATTTGACTTGTTTTTTCTCTACTGGTGAAACTGAATTTTCCCCACAGCATGTCCTGTTTACAATTCTTCTTTCATGAGCAAACACAATTTACATATAATATTTTCCTGCCTTTTCTCTGCTTCAGAAGCTCCGTGTTCAAGGCTTAGTTTATACTGTCATTTAGATAGAGTTATAGGACAATTGGTCATGCCAGAGTCCTAGGGTGTGCTTTCTCTAGCAAATGCAGATCTTTTAGCTGAAAACTTTTATCCCTTGAAGTCCTAAAGAGTTCTGTTTTCCTCTTTAACTTCAGTTCTAAATAATTAATGATAGGGGAGAGAGAGAGAGAGAGAGAGAGAGAGAGAGAGAGAGAGAGAGAGAGGAGATATCTCTTATTGATTTTTTTCCACATCATTTTACTACTCAAGAACAAGTGTTGGGAGCAATGCCTAATCACCAAACTCAATTTCCTTTAATTAATTTTTGTGCTGAAAGTATATTGGCATCCAAGTCTAAATGAAAGGGAGAAGAAAAATATTTCAAGTAATGAATCCAACAAATGAAACAGAGTGATAAATGAGGGATGTGATGTTGGAGCCTCTGGTTAGGACAGCTAGGTGAACTGGTGACTACTGGGAGCTTGAGTAGCGGTAGCTTCACAGCTCAAGGGCATGCCTAAATCATACATGAAGGTTTATTGAATTTATAGCCACACACCATTGCTCAGAAGTGTGTGCTACTCATAGACATTATTGCCATCGAAGTGACTGATTCTTATAGTCTTATTAAAGTTGCTGACCTCCTTCATTTTCATTCTACTATGTCTTGGATAGATGAATGATTCTGATCCTATCTGTGACTATACCATTCTGAGCCCACCTGATTTTATCTGAGGATTCTGGTCATCTCTACATCACACAATGTAACTATCTTTGCATTACATCCAGGAGGAACATGTTTACTCCTCTTAACAGCTTTGTGATACACAATGAAACTATGCTCTGATATGACAACAAAGAGGAAATTCCATCTTTCCAGGTTCTATTCTGGTTTCATATTAATATCAAGACTTGGTGATCTGCAGTTTTCTCTGACTTTATAAAAGAGTACAGTTTCCTAATGATGTTTCATTTTTATATATAACTCACTTGTTAGTATGTTGTTTTGGGGAAGGGGATCAAGATTTCAACATTTCCTTTCTTGCTTTTCCAATTGGAGTCTTAGATCAAGAAGAATAGACTGAGATCAATGGATTATGTCAATTGTCTGACTGTTAAAGTGAAATAGATGGCATTTATTTATTTGCCAAGGGGAATCTGTTAGCACATCAAACCTGCACAGGTAGATGCTATATCTACTTCACTGTCTGGCCTTAACCTAGTGTGGGAAAAGTGCAGGCCTCCTTTATATCAGACCCCTTGACGTTAGCAAGAAAGTAGAAAGGATCAGAATAAAGTATGTTCAGTTGCTTCCAAATTCCATTAGCAGGTTTTCTACTCCCCCTACACATGAGAAAAAAGAACAGAAGAGAGCTAAATCCTTGCACATGGTCATGTCAGTAATAGAGACTGTGTTTCTACTAATAACGGTGTACATGCCGATTTTAAGAGTTAGTCTATGATGTACCACAATCAATTCACCTAAGTATCATCTGTTCTTTCTGGAGGAAGCAGTGAGATTGGTGTTTATTATCTTAGTGTCAGAGCTATTTCTCCATCATATAACCTCTACAGCCTTAGTTTCCCTTCTTGTGAAGTAGAAATAACACTACCAGACATCTTTTGTCACTGATGAGAACATTCGGTAAAATAATACATAGGAAAGTCTATTGTAGAAAAATCCAGTCATCCTTCAATGTGTTTCTAGTGGTCAGTCATTGCTAAATGACAAAAATCTGCTTAGATAAGAATGGGAACAGATCACTCAGAACAGCTCCCTATGTGAATGCTTATGTCCTGCCGCCATGCAATGGCTAAACACATGTTATTTTCATATTCTGTAAACATGTATTCTCTTTATGTGCTATTCTTATGTTCTAGACCATTCCCTGTAATAGTTATAACAATTGAAAATGATTTATTTTTACCATTAGTATTTGTGTGTGACAGTGTACTAGTAGAGGTCAGAGATCATCTTGCTGGTTGTATCATTGCATCCCAGGAGTCCTTCCTTGGTCATGAACTCAGATCATTAGCCTTGGCAGCAGGCCTCTTTCCTGGCTGGGCCATCTCACCTGCCCCTGAAGTGTTATTGATTCTCAGTTCACAGTGTGAGAGGAATGTCCATGCTCCCTCATGTTCATGGAAGTCTTTAGCTTCTACAAAACTGTGTAAGAGTTTGCTGCCTTTACCTTCTTGGAATAGGAAGTTGTAAGAACCACAGATAACTGCACAGGAAAATAGGAATCCAGTATCTTACCTCTTATCACTAAGGTTCCCACGGAGGTCAAGTGCCTGGCTAGGTTAGAAGACACGGCTCATACAATCTGGGGGTTGAAATAAAGCAAAGAGATCCTTTCTTTGCCTTATGTAGCCAATACTCTCCTATGTCGGCTTGGCTATTTTTGTTTGTTGGTTTGTTTTGCTCATTTTGTTTGGAGACTTAGGTTTCATTCTGCAGTGTAAGTTGGCCTGGACTCACTGTGCAACCCAGGCTAGCTTAAAACTCATGGTAGTCCTCCTGCTTGAGCCTGGCAAGCTTTGCATTATAGATGTTGAGCTACCAGATATAGTTCCTGCCTCTGCTTGCACTCACTGTGTGGTCCAGGCTGGCCTCAGGCTCCCAATCCTGCTCCTGATGCCCCAGGTACCGACATGCAGCTTCACATCCAACACTGCTCAGCACCTTCTCTACCTGACTTTGCATAGATGATGATTCCGGCTCCTACAACAAACGCTGGGGGTTGAGGTGAGTTTGGGGGGGTTGGAGGGGGGGTGGAGCTCAGGTTTGCCGTGCCCAGCTGTGCCTCTCCTTGGACTCCTTTCTTCCTGTCACTGGGCCACTTCTCTTTTCTAGACCCATCCCTGGGAATGATTCTCGGGATGGGCAGGAAGCTGCTGCTTCTCTGATGTGCTTGAGGAAATTAAATACAGTAGTTGCATTCCATTCTGGCTTTGCCTCATTAAGAGGTCTCTATAGATTAATTCCCAAGAGATCGAATCTTGTTACTTTACTGTGGCAAAGTGAAATTAGTGTAAAGTAACAAGGAGCCAGATTAATGTGACCCCAGGAAATAATCCATAAAAAACTTATGAGGCCTTTAGCAGGCTGTAAATTGGTTTTCAGACAGGGTGAGGGAGGAGAAGCGCCATGTTAAAAACAATCGGTTTGTAATGAATAGGGATAATATTTTAGCACTTCGAAATAGAAGAAAACACCAGAGTAAATAACTTGGGGCACCCAATGGCAATATTTTCTAACATGTGTAAATAATTGAAATGGTGATTATAATCCTAACTGAATTTTTTGTGCTTTATAGCTGCCGGGAAGTGTATTGTTCATTAAACATCCCAGAATGCTAAAGCAAAAGGAACAAAGGGGAAGTGGGGAGCAGAGGAAAGAGATGGGGAGAGAAAAAGATCTTGTCTGAAATGATCAGTTGCCCAGCCTGCTCTGTAGGCTGGAGGGTCAGGGTCCTGAGTTCCTTGTTGCAAAGTTGCCAGGCTGCGGGGAAACAAACATCTATTCCCAGGTCAGGGGAGCCATAGCAGAGAGCCTCCCAAAGCAAATAAGCAAATGCTGAGGCCAACTAATGCTTTTCTAGGACAAACAAGCTTAAATTTGAGAGGGAGGAGAAGTGGTTCACATGCTGATATACTATTCCAACACATCTTTCTTCCCCGCTTCATATTTACATTGTAGTAAAGGTTTAGAATGGGATCACTTGCCTGTGCATTTATGCAATGCATGAATATTACATCCATATATGTAATGAAACCACTGCCCAAACTACTTAAACATATATTATGTTTATAACTTGCAAAGAAATAATAAAACAATAAAATACAATGAAGAATATTTTTTTTCTCAGAAGTTCTAGAAATGAGGATCTTACAGGTCCTTGGAAGTCAGACTCAATACTCGTGTGCCATGACATTGAGAGACAATATCCGAGTCAATCTGGCTGTGTTAAGCATTCCGGGACCTTTGTATTCACTGAATCTCTGCATTCTCCTGGGACTTGGTCTTGAAGCTTAGCTGAGTGATGTTCTTGAGCCTGATCTGCATGAAGATCACATGCTGTCCAGTGCCCTCAAGGACAAGAGTAAGAATGGCAAGATGATCAGGAAACAAGGCCCTTTGAAAGAAAGACATAGGTAGCCTTGGGGTGAGAGACTGTTGTTTGAACTAATGCAGACTTGAACAAATGTCACTTACACATACAGTGAACTGACTTTGGACCAAAAGAACATTTCCACTTAGGTTTAACTTGGTGAACTAATGAATTCATTGGGTTTGCTTATGGAATCATGAGTAAAGGGTCACTAATAGGTGTGAACCCTGTACAGACATACCATCAAAAAATTTGACCCCAGAGTGAATGATGGTGTCCCTATAATTCCATCAAAGGAGTTCCCCCTCCAGTTGATGTTAACCTCCCAATGTCTCTAGTACTTCCCAAGACTTCTGTGTAGTGGGCCAGAATTACATCCAGCTGGAAGGGGGCACAAGTGTAAAGGAATAGCTGGAAAGCCTGTGAAGAGCCTAAGGATCTGCTCTTCCTCTCCTTTTTATGAGAGCATGTCAGCAGGCCCCAGCTTACTGAAGGTCTCTGTTGGGTAATCACAGCTGCTCCGATTAAGACAATAATGGCTGGTGTATTGGGACAGAGTTCACAACAGGGAGATAGTCTGAAGTCCACAGGATACTGAGACTAAAATGCAGGGGATAAAACACTTAGTCCTGCAGGCTGCTTGGAGCCAGGGTGAACCCTGACTAGGAGCTGTGATGCCATCTGTCAATTGGACTCGAAGTATCTGAGAGAGAAGGAGAATCAAGTTTCTTTGTCTAAAGGCAAAGAAAAGTCCAGGCCCATCTCCCTAGCCCTGCCTGCCTGCCTGGGTAGTATTTTGAGCTTAAGCAAGAATTTCTATCTTCTCTATACAATTCCTAGATTGGTGTACTAGCTTAATGCAATTTAACACAATTCCAACATTTGAAGGAAAATGTCTCTAAAATTATCTGGAACATTAAATAGGTGAAAATAGCTAATAAAATTTTGGAAAATGAGAGTAATGAGGGGTTCTTCTCACATAATAGAGAATGCATTCTATTCTATAACATGGAATATATTATGTGAATTAAAGGGATAGAGCACCTGGACAGGTAGATGGGAAAATAGATCATTACAGGAAAATTAGGTCCACGGTGTGATATATAGGAAAACTTAATCATGTCAGTGCATATAGCTCAATGATTAAAAAAAATAGTTTAATTAGTAGCAGATAAAATTTTATTTGTCATATATTTAAAAAAATTATTGAAATTCTTAACATTTACCATGTAGCAAAATTCCTAAAACAATTTGTGTGCTAGTCTGTATATTGGATTAAACTACATCCTAAAAGATACAACTTTGTTACAACATTCTTAGGAACTTGGCACTTTACATTTACACACCCATGTGACTTTAAATTTTGGTGATTTAAATGTAAATCAATTTTAACTGATAAAAGATAGTTATGCTGTGTAGCATTACGCTTTTGTGTAGATATATATCATATGCATTAATTCATGTACTCTTGTGGTAAGAATACTTACTATCTACCTTCTTTGATCTCAGTGTATAGAATTCATTGTTACTATGTAGTCACCATTTTGTAAATAAAATGGCTTTCTTGAAGTGATCTCTTGTCAAATGAAAAATTTACATTCTTAATTTTAATGTATTTTAATGACTAATTTGTACAATAAAATGTTGGAGGTCAGTTGATGAAGATACTTTCTTATAAAAGGTATTAAATACTTCACAATGCATAAAATATTAAAAATGGGGAGACAAATAGGACACTGGAGGACATAATGAGAGAACTGAATATGTGTGACATGTGGAGGAGAGTTAGATGCAACAGGTAACCTGGCTCTCAGATTTCCTCAGGTGACCATATTCTAAGACTATATTCTATGTGGGATCTTTTGGCAGTCTAGTCTCAGAAATCATGTAGTGTCACATCTGTTGTGTTTGATTGGCCATTACATCACAGAAACCTGACCAGATTTAAAGACAGGAGGCATGGAAGTTTCTCTTTCTGAGAAATAGATAAAATTCTCAGTTTTCCTATGAGACAGAAGATGTCACTGTCCTAATGAAACAGGTTGCTACAGTCGGGGTTGGGACACCCCGTACGTACGTACGTACTCTTTGCTTGGGAGCTGTCTGCACTCTGCTTCTTGGATTGCTTGCATTGTGTTTTACTCTTGTATCTCTCTGAACTCTCAAATGTCAGCCAGCCTCACTTCTGCTGTCTTATCATTTCCTTGGGACTAAGTTCTTTGACACTGATGGCAGTATGATTTTGTGAAGACTTTTGGGGGGAAAGTGATTTCCATCAGACTAAAAGTGTCTGTGGACCTACTCTCAGGCAAACGACATAAGAAGTCAAGTGAAAAAGCACAAAGAACATTGGGGTTTTGATAGTTTTAGGTAATACAAATTTGAGGAATTGTAAGAGCAATTTTGAACATACCACAGAGCCACATATGCAATCTTCCAGAAATTTCTAGATGTGGAGTGGCCGCAAAGATCTTTGAGGTTTCTCCACATTGTTTTGGGGCTTCAATACCATCTTCACTCCATGAAACCTAAATCATTGTCCTGTTAAATACGTGGCCTGGGACTTTGGTATTATGAGTTCTGTGACTTCAGCCTCAAGAAATCCCTTTGGTTTGCTGTACTAGGACTTCACTCTGCCTATCTGACTTTCCCCAGCCAGCTAACTGTAGCTTTGCTGTGTTATGGGGTCCCCAGGAACATCAAACAATGAACTAGCAAGCAGCCTGGCTTACATAGCCTGCGGAAACTGCCAACTTTGGATTTCTACTCTGCATCAGAAGCATCAACTATTTCATGTCATGTCTCCAAGCCAAATTGAAAGAAGACAAATTTGGCAAAAAAAAAAAAAAAAAAAAAAAATTATGGAAAGTAAGAGCTTTCATCCCTATATAATCGGAGCAAGGGTATCTTATAACAAGCAGCTGCTTCCTTATCAGAAATAAATTTGTACAAACTAGCCCCTAGCCCTCGGTGGGATTCTGATGGCTTCACACAAGCATTTCATCATGGCCTATGATACCCGTGGGCTAATTAGAATTTGAAAGAAGCCATTCAGCTCAGGGTCAGAAAATGTTCAGTAACAAATGAGACTGCTTAGTCTCTCTCTCCTAATGCAAATAAATAATGTCGATATAGAAAGTGTAGAGAGGGTATAGGCTTTTAGCCATATTTGTCCAGTCACAAGGAAACTTAAATAAGGGGACACCAGCCTCTTCGATAATGAAAAGAGTGCATGTAGATCTCCGTGAATGTTAAGTACTCTGTCTTGAGCTACAGTGCCTACTACCAACAGATTTGTTGAATAGCAATAAGAAAGAAAGAAATTAAGAATTTAAGATGAGTTCAAAAAATGAAGTTAGAAGAAATTTTGTAGTCCAGTAACTATTATATTAAGTTGTAAGTGTTCACGCTAGTGGCTTGTGATTTTTTTCCTACAAGTCCTTGATTTTTCTACAAGGTCTTTGGCAGTTTAGGGTGAAGAGCCATTTGGAAAAGCTTCGCTACATATTGTTTACATTGGACAAAACAATAAATTCTAAAAAACCCCAAAACAACAACAACAACAACAACAACAACAACAACAACAACAAAAAGACCACAATTGGTGCTTGTGGCAATTTTTCTTTCTAGTGTAACGACCCCTGAAGAATGTTCTTTATGCATGTGATGTGTCTTACAATTGTGTGATGGCTAGTTCAGGTAGACTTAGCAGGTTCATTTTGGCATAAAAGAAGGAAGCTGGCAAGATTGTTTCGGCTCCTTCTCCCCACCCCACAGAGGGTGGGGAAATGCAATTGCAAGAATAATAAATGTGATGAAAGAAAGCCCTTACAGATTGCTTTCCCAAGGCACTGGGGACACTTTGAAGATATTAATTAATGCTCGTTAAAGTCCTATGGGATAAGAAGGGGGCAAGGATTATTAACTTGTTTTATAGGGGAAATGAAGCAAGAAAGCTTTAATAAACTCCCTGTATCAAGCAGTAATTATGGAGAAGAATACAGTGTCAAAACCCAAGCCCCCCTTTTCTCAGGGCCCTGCTCAGGGAAGCCTAGTGAGATTGGCCCTAAATTACAGTCTCATGTATATTTCAGCCAGCTTTGCACTTCCTTCTTCTAGTTTCCTATCTTGGCCCTGAGAACAGGTGTTCTAAGGCGTTTTTACATGGTTCAGCCAAGCCCTCTGCTTCCCTCCTCTCAACAGATGAAATTACCTCCTATTTCACAGCGATCCTTGAAGCCATATACGGTGAACTCCCAACCTCCCATCGCTCTGATTCTAAATTTATTTTTATCTTCACCCGTATTCTGCTCGTTCCTTGTCCTTGTTTCAGAATCTTATCGCCTTTTAAAAGTTGAGTCTGTCTCCCCATCTTAGGGATTGTATGTGTTACAACCCTCTGGCAGGGACGAGGGGACTTTCCACCCCCTAACGCCCCCATTCCTCGTATCTTTAATCTCTCTTCTTCTCTTAGCGTTTTCCCATAATGCAAAAAATTGTCTCAAAACTCTCCTTCCCTAAAAATACTTTTTCTTGGCCTGCGTATTCTTTTGTGCAACATCCCTATCTCTCTTCCTGTGATTGCTAAATCTCTGGAAAGAGCAGCCTGTGTCCAGTTCCTCCAGGCAGTTTGCAAAGATCATCTGGGCTGTTCTCGTTTGCCTGAGAGGCAGCTGGAGCTTGGATCCAAACTGCCTAGGTTCAAACCCAATTCTGGCAAGGCTGATTCTGTCAGTAATCTGTTATGCCCACAAACAAAGTGATTGCTAACACACTGTCTCTTCACACACGGATTTCCATCCTTCTTACAGAGTGTAGTGTCTCTGCTTGGAGAGATGCCTCCTCTGTTTTATTTTTAGATTTAAATGCAAGCTTGAGATCATGATTTATCTTTCTCATACAATTCTGTTGGGTTTGGACAGCTTGCATTTTGAAAATGTAGATTTTTTTTTGGAAAAATTCTAATAGGAGGTATAGAGAACAGAGCAACCACCATAAGACAGCAATGTGAAAAACAAATCCTTGTATTGATATTGTGGGCTGGCTGCCACTCATAGCTTTTCTGTTACTATCTCGTACCCGTAAGATGGGATGACCACTTTCAAGTAAGATAAAGCAATCATTAACTTCTCAGTTACTTAGAGATCTCCCAGCATTTCTTTCCTATATTTGGTTTAAAAACAACCGATTGAATACATAATGGAAATCTTGATGTATTATAGAGATCTACTGTTGCAAGGTAAGAAAATTATTCTGTTCATTGGATGCGAAGAATGAGCCAGAGGCAAATGAATGCTATTGGTTGTAGTTATTTAGGTAACAAAAAGACATTATTAGATTAAAAATGGAATCTGATACCATTTGTAATGAGAGATTGACAATTCAAATATTAAGTAAAAGTGGGAATGTATCAGTTGTTGCCTGTGATTGGTGGCCAGCAAGGAGATGCTGTGATTGTAGGCCAGGAGGGAGATGCTGTGATTGGTGGCCAGCAGGGAGATGCTCATTTCTCAAGCATCAGGAGAATCCCTTCTAAACTAGGCATTGAGAAGAAAGTGCTGTCCATCATAGAGAAAGAGATCCAGTATATAAAGTGGCTGCATTTTGAGAGGCTCTGCCAGACCCTGACAAATACAGAGGAGGAAGCTCACAGCCAACCATTGGACTGAGCTTGGGTGTCCCCAATGGAGGAGATGGAGAATGGACTGAAGGGGATGAAGGGATTTGCAGCCCCATGGAAGGAGCAACAGTGTCAACAGACCAGACGCCCTGGAGCTCCCTGGGACTGGACCACCAACCAAAGAATACACATGGAGTGACCCGTGGCACTGGCCACATATGTGGCAAAAGATGGCCTTGTTGGACATCAGTGGGAAAAGAAGCCCTTGGGCCTGAGGGTGTTCAATGCCCCAGTGTAAGGGAATGCCAGGGTGGGAAGATGGGAGTCGTTGGGTGGGTGAGCACCCTCATAGAGGCAGGGGAGGGGGATAGGATAGGGGTTTCTAAAGTGGAGACCCAGAAAGGGGAAAACATTTGAAATGTAAATAAAGAAAATATCCAAAACCCAAAACCAAAACCAAAAACAAAAAAAGTCACTGGGAGATGAGCCAGAAGGAAGGAGTATATAATATAGTATGAGTAGCCTACTTGTTGGTCAAAGGTAAATAAAGTCGGTTCATTTGGTAAAGTGCTTGCTTTGTAAGCAGAAAGACCTAAGCTTGATCCCCAGAATCCATGTTTGTGATCCCATAGCTGGGGAGGTGGAAAGAGGTAGATTTCAGGGCTTTCTGAGAAGTCAGCTTAGACCTGGCAAGCTCCAGGACCTGTCTTAAAAATGAGGGGATCAACATCTGAAGAATAACATCTGAGACTGACCTCTGACTTCAACAGACATTGACGTGGTGCACGTGAAAACACACACACACACACACACACAGTTATACACACACACAGTTACATACACACACAGACTTACACACAGACTTACACACAGACTTACACACACATATACACACATACACACATACACACATACACACATACACACATACACACATACACACACACACACGTACAAACTTATTTGACATTTAAACATAAAAAAATGAGTGTAAGAAATAATCAAAATAAGAGTCAAATGTCACAAATGATAGCTTCCGGCTAAGAATGGGCAATTGTAACCATGACTTAGAAAGTGTTGGGAAATGACTAAAATAGTTTTTGTGTGGGGCTCAGTGACCTTGACATGAGCACTATAGACGTATGAGTCCAGTATGTTTAAATGGGCTTTGCAGCTCCAAGAATCAGTTCTGCTCTCATGTATGCCAAGGTCCTGTATTGCACATCCTGGTACATGTTCTACACTGGTTATATCTGTATCTATATCTGTATCTGTATCTGTACCTGTACCTGTATCTGTATCTGTATCTGTATCTGTATCTGTATCTGTATCTGTATCTGTATCTGTATCTGTATCTGTATCTGTATCTGTATCTGTATCTGTATCTGTATCTTCTGTATCTGTATCATCTGTATCTGTATCATCTGTATCTGTGTCTACATCTATATCTGTATAATTTTTTTCACCTTTCTTCCTTTTGCCTTACTGAGGGTAATAGAGACTGATTGGAAGTACGGCTTGGTTTGACCTTGACCTTGAGACATACCTTGTGGTTGTAAGGCAGACAATATTCTCCAGGCTGTGTTTGCTCTGTGGGCAGCCTATCTTTCACCCTGCTCTTGCCCTTTTCCCTGGGGATGATAGCTCTCACAATCTGAAGCCGCTCACCTTAGAGAAAAGGATTTTCTCAATGAAATTGGCAGTTTTATGAATAAACAAGTAGTGTTTTATAAAGGAACAAAGAACCACTTCTTCACTAGTATTACAGGGTGTGGAGCAACTTTATAATGCTTGGCCAATGTTTTTAAACATGGCACTAGGAAAGAAGATGAAGTACAACTTCTGAGATCATTGTTTCTCTTCTGTTCAGTTGCATTTTCTCTGCTGGAGCCCAGATTTAAACACAAAGTCGAGATGCAGCATCTTTGCACCCTTTGTGTTCAATGAATCTGTACCCATATTACACAGAAGTTCAGTGGGTTAGAACCAGGGCGTATTGTTATCCCACTTCCTTCAGAGAATGAGACTGAGGATCAAAAGGTTAAATGGTGTGCAACAGACAACATAACAAATTAGATAACTCTAATAATAGGTTTAACTTATTTTGACCTAGGGCCCATTTTCTCGTGGCATTAAATACGTTTATGTACCCAGGGCACCCTTGTTCTTTAGAACTTTTATTTAGAACAAAGATGTTATGAGTTTCACTGATATGAACTATATAACATGCAAGTGTGCCTTTGAGGGAAATTTTACAATTGACAATATCTGTGAATTGGCTCCCAAATCAAGACATAAAGTACCATTACCTTAGTGAAAGTGCCCTGTGTTCCTACCTAGGCATGACCTCTTACTTGGGGAACAAAGGTATCTTACTTTTATCATTAGATTACTTTCGCCTCTTCTTGTATTCAGACGGAGTCCTGTAGTGTAGCTGTTCAGCGGCTTTGGTTGAACGGGGAGGGGGGTGCGGGGTGCGGGGGGGGGGTGTTAATACCTGAAAGGGAGACTGGAAATGAAAAAGGATGGGTGGGAGAGAGAAGTTTGAAGACAAGACAAAGGTTTTTGATCAAGGCTCAAAGTTTAATTTTCAGCTCTGAGTTTATATAGGGAAAACCCACAGACCCATCCTTTGTTTCAGCTGGATTGAGTTGCAAAGCAAGCTCAGCAGGCAGTCAACTCCTCAAAGCTCCAGTAGGAAATGCAAATGCAGCAAGGCCAGGGTTGTAAAACCATTGGTGGTTTGTTGAGCCTAAGTCTGGGGGAAGGGCACACTGTCGTCTTGTTTCTTGTACTCAGTCTTATGCTTGTAATATTAATTCATAATTTGCATGTAGTTAGAGACATTGCTCTGTAGTATTCTAGGGTGTGGAATTCATTTAAGATACTGTGAAAAATCAAGATTGTTTATTCTTATTACTGTTAGGTATCCTATATGAATGAATGAAATTCATTTATAATGTTGCTTACGGTTGGTGATTTCTCATTCATCCCTTGGTTCTTGAAATAGCTAGAAGTTTCCTGATGCTAGAATGATAACTATCCAAATATGTCCTCATTCTAATGCCTCTATATGTTACCTAAGCAGGCAAAAGAAATTTTTACTGAGGGCATTGTTGAGTGTTTTTAAACGGGACTATTTACTGCATCCCCCACCCCCATAAATCTCCACGAGAGGAAGATGAGGGAATCAAGCTCTAAGGGGAGATGTGATGGAAACAGGAGGCTAATGTGATGTGACTTCGAGGTGGAGAAAGGTTTCAATACAAGGTTGGCCATAGCACCCTGCATGAGAAGTGGCAACCAAATAGATCTACCCTTGGCTTCTTCACAGGGACAGAAGTTCCACTGATTCATAATTTTTACCTAGCAAACACAGTTTAAAATGAAGATTTAAAAATTATATGAAAATATATCTGTGTTGCTTTAAGCCTCGAAGATCAAGTTATTCATACCATCAATGGGAAAATGGTACAGGCTGCTTATGGGAAGTGCCATATGGAACAATTCTAGTACATGTATTTTGATATCAAACAGTCATATTCTCAGAGGGAGATGGCTGAGTCACAGGATGTGAGTGTTTCAACTGCAGGTGATGATGCCAAATAAGTTTCTAGTGTGGAAACACTTAAATGCCCTCCCCTGGGAAGGGATAAGCATTCTGACTCTTTGCATGTCTGTAAACATTTCAACTCTGACTTGGATAGAAATTCCATGATTGTATAGTGGTATCACTTTGTGATTTCAACTATGTTTTCCTGGTGGAGACTAATGTCGCTAGGTACTCTTTCAAATTATTGAACATTTGAGTATTCATATTTAGGTGTTTAGCAGCCCCCCTTCTTTCTGTTGGTTATCTACCTGTTCCAATTATTTTGGCTGTAGAAATCTACTTAGATTCTTTTCTACTGAAACTGAATCATGTACATCAAAGTTATTTTTCTCTGTTATTTCCCATTTTTCTCTCATTTCTTCAATTGCCCAAAGGGAAATACTTCATAAATTGACTCTGTCTTAGAAGTGACTCATTGTAAGAAGTTTGGGGATTACAATTTTTTTAGAGCTGTGAAATTGTAAAGGAGGATTTTTTTTTTATCCAACTTAATGGGAGTAACCAGTCACTTTCTGATGGACTTAAGTCTCATCTCATACATGGCATTATGGGTAGATAGACTCAGCATCAGCCCTAGAGGAAAAGCTATAACTATTATTTTTCTGAATGCACATTTTAAAAACATTTTTATTGGTTATTTTATTTATTTACATTTCAAATGTTATCCCCCTTCCCAGTTTCCTCTCAGCAAACCCCATCTCCTGCTTCTATGAGGGTGCTCTCCCACCACCCCTCCTACCTCAATGCCTTAGCATTCCCCTACTCTGGGACATTCAGCCTTCACAGGACCAAGAGCCTCCCCTCCCATTGATGTTAGATAAGGCCATCCTCTGCTACAAATGCAGCTGGAGCCATGGGTCCTTCCATGTGTATTCTTTGGTTGGCGATTTAGTTCCTGGGAGCTCTGGGGGGTCTGGTTAGTTGATGTCGTTGTTCTTTCTAAGGGGTTTCCAACCCCTTCAGCTCCTTCAGTCCTTCTCCTAATTCCTACACTGGGTTCCCAGTGCTCAGCCCAATACTTGGCTATAAGCAACCACATCTGTATTGGTCAGGCTCTGGCAGATTCTCTCAGGAAATGCTGTATCAGGCTCCTGTCAGCAAGCACTTCTTGGCATCAACAATAGTGTCTGGGTTTGGTGTCTGCATATGGGATGGACCCAAAGTGGGGCAGTCTCTGATGGCTGTTCTTTCAGTCTCTGCCTCACTCTTTGTCCCTGTATTTCCTTTAGACAGGAGCAATTCTGGGTTAATATTTTTGAAATGGGTGGGTGGTGTCATCTTTCAACTGTTAGGCTGTGCCTAACTTCTGGATATAGTCTTTACAGGTTCTCTCTCCCCTTTGTTAGGTATTTTGGCTAATGTCATCCCTGTTGGTCTGGGAGTCTCTTGCTTTCCTGGCATCTGGGACTTTCTGGTGATTACCCCCAGTACCCTACCCCTCATTGCTACATACCTCTGTTCAATTACCTGACCTTCTGTACATCACCCCCATCTCCTCTCACACTTGATGCTGCCTCCCTTTTCCTTCCTCCTCTTCTATTTCTCCCAAGTCTCTCCCACTCTCTACCTCCCATAATTATCTAAGTAGTACTGAAGCATCCACACTTTGGTTTTCCTTCTTTTTGTGCTTCATATGGTCTGAAATGCACATACTATTAAACGGACTTCTAGTCACTTATTGTCATACCCATAGATTAGTGCACGCTCAGTCCTCATTGGGGAAGCTTCTGCTTGCAGTGGATGATTAACACAGAACTCCACAGCTGGTCAAGGTATAGAGAATAAGAGACCACAGAGTGCTCATCCCTAATGGAACATATAAGCCATGCCTCCCTCTGCTAAGGCTCAAGAGTCATTGTAGAAAGAGCAGAAGGAAAAGAGGAACTAGAGGTGGTGGATGAGTATAAGCAAACAGTCTTGTGGAAACAGCAGGGCAGTTGCATGTATGAACTCACAGAGGTTGTGACCAAATGCACAAAACTTGGGCTATCCTACACCAAAGAAAATGCCAGCATGCAGAGAGAAATCATGGACAAAGTACCACCTCTAACCAAGAAAATATTAGCATTTGTTAGTTGAGAGAGAGAGAGAGAGAGAGAGAGAGAGAGAGAGTCAGATTTTCTAAGAGAACCATGTTCCAGGAGACCATGCCATCCAATCAAAAATATTTTGGCAGCATAAATTTTTGGTGCAGGAATATGGAAAGGACAGAAAGTTAGGCTGGTAGGAAATGGGAGATAGTTCTGAGAAGAATTCTGGGAAGGTTTTTGTGTGTGTGTGTGTGTGTGTGTGTGTGTGTGTGTGTGTGTGTGTGTGTGTGTGTGATTAAAACAATAGAGTTGCTTAGACATGACCCAAATGATATCAATGGACTCACTAACTCAAAAGGTAAAGATCTCACTGGGTCCTACCACCAGGCAAAGAACTAGAGGCTGACACCACCCGATGGCTCATAGCTTCATGCTAATTGCCTGACACCACCCACTTGCTCGTGTCTTCATGCTAATTGGCAGATACCACCCACTTGCTGGTCATGTCTTCAGGAGGAAAAGTTAGTGGAAGTGGTCACTGAAAACCATTCAAGCCACACAAAATTCGTACATTGGATGAAATTCTGCTTCTTCTCTTCCACTCCAAAGATCATCTACTATGAATCAGGGCTTGGCTTTGGATTGTGAATGTTGAGTAGATTAAAAATACGTTCCCATAGTAGTTCTGTAAGGTTTGAAGTTTCTCATCTCGGCCTCTGGGAAGGTCCTCACATTTTCCAGGTGACTGGGAATCTGTCTTTGACTCAGGAAACCAAGGAAGATGGGCAGAGGCAAGGGGATATTTATTACAGTGAGGATATGGAATCTTAAAAAACGTTTTACCCTTTCATCAGGAATCTTAAGTCTAGGCTGCTTATGCCACTGCACTTTTGATAGATGCGTGGTCTGATGGGATGTGGCAAATCCAGTCGTGCCCAGACTTGACAGTAGAAACAACCTAGAGCTGTCTCTGAAACAGCCTTTCTTTGTTCCCAGCCTGCTATTGAAGTAGGAAATGGCCATTCTAGAGAGTCAGGTAGAGGGAAAAAGATATTAGAAAGGTAGAAGAAAGGGCAAATGTCCCCGAAAACACTTCTTTTACTTCTTACACATGTCAAGTTAATTAAGCTTCAACTAAAATAATAGTAACCAAATTGAACACTGTCCTGAATCTCATTCTCAGCCTTCAATTGCCATAGATTAACTGCTTAGGTTTGAGCTTTAGTTTATAGCATCAGCATAGCTATTGAATGAATTATGGACTTGTATTCACTCCAGAACAATCTATTACCTACCACATAACAGAAAATGCCATTTATTGCAATTTGTGCAAACTATAAATCAATACAGTATTACTTAGAGGCATGTAAGCTGTGGCTACAGTGTGTTTCCTTGTACTTGGAAATGCATGCGTTTATGTATTAGGGCTTAGGGGAGGAATAGATATAGATTTTTTTTAACACTTCATTTAAGTACTTGTAAAAATTCCCAATAGACTTAGAGGTAGCAGCTGTCCCTTTATGTTTAAAAGTAGCATTCTGTTCAGGTTTATCTCTGGGTCTCGGACACATACTTACCATTCCAAATAATAAAATTTTGAGTGTGACTTTAAACCAGAAGGATCGATTGTATGCATTTTGGGCATTTTGAAACCATCTTGCCAAGCTTCCAGTGCTGACTGTAAACTGAAATTTCATGGGCATGGGGCAGACTTTGCAAAAACACTGACGTCCATGCCAAAGGCCAACCCGTTCCAATTCAAAATCTGGGGTGACATACAGAATCTAGAACTTAAACAGGGTCACCCACATCAACTCAATGTGAAGTCTGCTAAATTATCTTTGCTGTACACAATAAGAAAAGGGTGAAAACAGGAAATGTAAGAAGAGTATAGTTGCTGGCTGCAACTTTCTCAAATCAAAGTCAAAAGGTATCTTGAGAATTTCAGACAGTAATGAATCCAGGAGATCTTGCTCCGTGTATTTTCATGCACCTTCCAAGGAACGCATTAATAAATTAAGTGTTACTGACGTAACACAAGTGACAATAGATTCTTGTTTTCCTCCCTTTAAAAGACAGAGAACTATTAATTTGGGATCAGAAGTGTGTCAAAAGGATATACCATCTTTGTATAAAACTTTATCCCTTGGGCTTGATCTTCTCCGCTATGCTTCCTTGTTCCTTCCCCAGATGCACAGAAAGTACATCCTTGAACTGTGCAATGGAGTCAACAACCAAGGCCACACTGACATGTGAGTGCTTTGTCTGCCATTTTGTTCTCAGAAGACTGGGTCAGTTGCAAGACTTACTAGGTGTTTCCTGACTAAATTATCTCTTAACATTGTGTTTATTTTTGTGTAAAACCTTAAGGAGCCACCAAGCCACCAAGGTGGATGTCAGCACCATAAGGCAAGAAGCTGAGAAGAAATCTGTACAAGAAATATTATGAACTAACTACTGTGATGAAGTACTATGAAGTACTGTGAGAGAGTTTTCCTGGGAAGACATAATATGTGCCTATGCACCCCCAAAAGGGAATCCACACATACCAAAGTAACAACTGCATGGAAATCTGACTTGGTGAACCGGAGAGTCTATGTTGGGGTTATTAACAAGTATGAGTGAGAGACAATTTGCAGGAGTAAGAATGACTCAAAAGCAGTTGCATCCTTGGAAACCCCACCTAAGATGGGTGACCACTTACAAAAGCTGCTTCCCTGGATGTCTGTGCACCTTTCTGGCAGCTCATCAGGTCTGAGAATCTCCTCCCTGCAGCTTGGCAGCTGATTTTCCTTCTCCAGTAGTTGCTGATGCTTCTGTGGATCTTGGTATGGAGATGTTTGGGGAATATTGCATATCTCAGCGTTCTCAGACACATGCAGTTTGTTTACTTCTGTGTCTGGCGAGCCTCTCGTCTCTCTCCTGGAGGGAATGTTTCAATTCAGAGGAATCTGCTATCCATGTGCTTGCTGTACATCAGCAACTTTTCTTATTCTGAACATATTTAAGTGGTCAGATTATCTTCACTTCCTATTTTCCAGATAGAAGGTCAAAATTCAAAGAAGTAGTTAATTTTCTGTATCCATGCCACTCACCATGATGCTCTGTACTTCCAACAGTCTCCAATCAACTTGCTCTCTACTTCTAGTTAGTTCTTCAGCTTGCTGGAAGCCAAGCCTCCTATGAGCTATAATGCATTAGCTTCTAACTATCTGAAACTTATTTTCATTCTGCGTGCATGTTTTATGCAAGAGTAGGGGAAGAGTGTTTGGAGATAGGTAGGATGGAGGTGGTAACACTGGTGAATTAGAATCATGAAATGTCTGTAGTTTGGTGGGATCCAGTCAGGCAGAAGTATATCTTGGGCAGGAACTGAGATGGTACATGACAGCAAGAGCCCTGTACAGCAGAGCACCCAGGGAGTTCGATTTCCTGCTTGGCTCTACTGAAAACTAGCTAGTGACTATGAGCCATGAGCAAATGATGTAGCAGACTGGTCCATTCGATTTAGAAGTCTATTCCTCAATCCATCCACAGGAGTTTTTTTTTTTAAATTCATTATCAAAGGTAACAAAATAGGCTTCCAGAGGGTGAATGAATCTGTTCCCCCATGGAACTCAGTGGAAAGATTTTCTAGAGTCAACCTGTTCTAGTATGGTTTCCTGTTGTTGTGATAAAATACCCCCACAAGAGCAGTTTTAATTGAGAAAGGGTTTATTTGGCTTATGATCCAAATGAGGTTACAGTCCATCAATGTGGAGAAGTCAAAGCAGGCACTTGAAGCAGCCAGTCACAGCTACAGTCTGGAGCAGAGAGACGATAAGCGCTTGCATGCCTCCTGTTTAGATCATCTTTTCCTTTGTTCTAAAGTCCAGGATTCCAACCTGGGACCCAAGTACAGGAATGGTACTGCTCACATTCAGTCTTTTCCACTGCAATTAAAATCAATTTAGAAAAAGTTTGCAGGTATGCCTGCAAACCAACCTAATCTAAATATGTTATTCTTTGTTGGCTTTATCTTCACAGGTGGTTCTAGGTTGTTTCAAGTTGACAAAAGTAATCATGACACAAACCAAATAATAGTCTCTATTTTATCCCTCCATTTTTCCAGTCTTCTTGCTGTAGCACTTATAACCAAAGTGATTTGATATGCCATCAAAACCGAAACATTGGAGAAAATTGAAGATAGGGAGAGTCTACTGACTTTGAACTGGATAGAAGAGGGACTTAGCAGAGCAGCGTCCTAATTTACCTGCTGTGCATATTTTAATGACCCTTCCCCCATAGGCTAATTCTTTATTCCTAGATGGTGGTACTCTTTGGGAAAATGATGGGGAGATGCAGCCTTGCGGGAGGACATACATTACAGGGACTGGGCTTTGAGAGTCTACAATGGTGTTTCTAAACTTTCCTAATGCAGCGGCCCTTTAGTACAGTTTTTCATGATGTGGTGGATCCCAAGTATAAAATTGTCTTCATAACTGTAATTTCATTACTGTTATGAATCATAATGCAAATATCTGATATGCAGATGGTTCTAGGTAGCCCCTTTGAAAAAGTTGTTCAACCCATAGGTTGAGAACCTTAGGTTTACAGCCCCTCCTCACTTCCTGTTCCCTATTTCTGCTTCCTATGTGGGGATGGAGATGCAATTTCTTGTGAGGGAATGGAGATGCAATCTCTCAGCTCCCTGCTATGACCTCCTCCCACCATGTATCACCAGCTATTATAGATTCTATCCTTGGAAGTTACAGATTGCCGAATATACTCTTCCTTTTATAAGTTTCTATGATCCTGATATTCTAACACAGTGACAGAGAAGTAAATACTACACCCACCTCTCTGACCAGTAGGTTTGTACTCTTTTCAGGGTAGGAGCATATTATTATTGTCTTTTAATCTCTACCCTCCTGAACAGGGTCTGGGATATTTTTCCATTAATTAATTAATTAATTAATTAATTAACATCCTGATCACAGCTTCTCCTCTCTCCTTTCCTCCCAGTCTGCCCCTCTCCCCACCCCTAACTACATACATGATCCCTTTCTCCTTAGCGAAAGGGAGGCCTCTCATGGATATCAACCAGCCTTGGCATATCAATTGCAGTAGGATGAGGTACATCTTCTCCTATTGAGGCTAGACTTAGTGAAAAGCGATCCAAAGGCAGGTAACAGAGTCAGAGACTGCCCGTGCTCCTGCTGTTAGAGGTCCTACATGAATACCAAGCTGCACATCTAGTCCATATGTGGAGAGGGCCTAAGTCCATCCCTGGTTGGTGGTTCAGTCTCTGTAAGCCCCTATGGGCCCAGGTTAGTTGGTTCTGTATATTTTCTGTGGTGTCCTTCACCTCTCTGGCTCCTTTAATCTTTCCTCCCCATCTTCCACAAGACTTCTGGAGCTCTACTTAATGTTTTTGGCTGTGTGTCTCTGTATCAGTTTCTATCAGTTGCTGGGTGAAGCCTCTCAGAGGACAGTTTTGCTAGGCTCTTATCTACAAGTATAGCAGAATATCATTAAAAGTGTCAGGATTTTCCCTGTCCAATCACATTAAGGCACTGGATGGCTTGTGATTGGACAGAAGGGAGGCCTAGTGAAGAGTTGAGGAGACATACACACACACACACACACACACACACACACACACACACATATAGACACACACACATATAGACACACACACACAGACAGACATAGACACACACACACACACACACACACACACACACACACACACAGAGAGAGAGAGAGAGAGAGAGAGAGAGAGAGAGAGAGGTCTGAGGAGGAGAGGGAGAACCAGAATGGAGGCTGACGTGGATATCAAAAAGTTAGAATAATTGTGTTAAAGCTTTTTCATTATCATTTGGCTCTGAAATTATTGTATTGGCATCTTATAAATTGTGTTATTATTGATACACGAATCTGATTGGCTAATTAAGCATTAAGAGTTTTGGTTCTATGCTGGGCAGTGGTGGCAAACGCCTTTAATCCCAGCACTCGGGAGGCAGAGGCAGGCGGATTTCTGAGTTCGAGGTCAGCCTGGTCTACAAAGTTAGTTCCAGGACAGCCAGGGCTATACAAAGAAACCCTGTCTCAACCCCCCTTCCCCCCCAAAAAAGAGTTTTGGTTCTAGCGGGTAATTAGGTGTTGAGATGGCTAACCAGGGTTGCATGGGGCATTGTGTGAAAGCGAGAAGAACTTAGGGACCCTGTTCGAGAAATGGCCTGGTGGGAACCATGTGGCCTATTAGGGCTAGCAAGTTGGCGGGCTGAGAAACTGGGCGAGTGAGATCACCTGGTGCAGGGGCTAGCTCTAGATATTTCCCGCAACAGGGGTGGGCTCTCTCTTTCATGGCATGGGTTCTCAAGTTGGGTCAGTCATTGGTTGGCCATTCCCTCACTGTCTGCTCTGTCTTTATTTCTGCACATCTTGTAGGCAGGATGAATTGTGGGTTGAAGATTTTGTAGCACTTTCTTTAATCCTGCTGGTGAATGAGTTGTGCTTCGAGAGCATGAGAGACACCCCTGACTCTGTTCTAGAAACGATGTTGAGAAGACTGGTGGTACCTGCTCTTAGATAAGTTCTCAGAAAGATTGATTCGTGTGTTTGGGTAGCTGAAAGGGAAGAAGGAGAATGAAAGAAATACAGTATTTTGTGGAAATCGGGGCTATCTATTTGTAGTTAGGTGGAGTCCAGTCAGGCACAAGTATATCTTGGGCAGGAGCTGAGATGGTACAGGACAGCAAGAGCCCCCTGCAGCATTGGCATGTAGGGAGCAAGATTTCCTGCCTGGCTCTCCTGAAAACTAGCTAGTGACTATAAGCCATGAACAAGTGATGTCCAGTCGATTTAGAAATCTATTTTTCAATTTGCCTACAGGAGATTTTTTTTTAAATTTACCTTTCTGACTTACAGTTAGGTTTTAAACACTTAGGCATGGAAAGATATCAAAATCATAGAATGTCTTTGTGACCAGAATAGACAGTGCCTCAAGGCAGCTTTGCAAAAGCCCTTGCAGCCCGAGCTGGAGACTTGAGCTCCCAGTCTCTCTGTAGAAGCACAGAACAGCATTTTGTAGGTGGAGGCTCTGTTGAAAACCACAGCTGCAGTCAGACTGAATCATGGACTAGACCAGCCATCCTAGAGAGTTAGCTACAATATATTTCAAAGTTAAAACATAGGCTGTGGCAGTGGTATCAAAGCCTGTAATTTAGGATGCAAATGAATGGAATGAAAAACAGCTCCTGGCTACTAGGACAGACAGAAGACTATGTGAGTGAAATAACATGGCAGTTATGTCAAAGTGGGAAGAATAACTGTGTTCTAGAATAGTAAATTATCATCACAGCTCAACTGGTAGAGTAAGTCATAAGGCAAGAGATTGTGTCTATGCCTTTCTCTCTTTCTTTTTCTTTCTTTCTTTCTTTCTTTCTTTCTTTCTTGTACCTGGATAAAATTACATTTTCAATTTTGTTTAGTCCTCCTCTAAAACCTTAACATTCCTTTTTGAAAATATGTGTGGAACATAAGGTGACATTTGGAAAAAAATCCATAATTTTCAGAGAATACTAAATCCATTAGTTCTTATATTACAGATGCCAATGAATTTAACTGTTATAGTGCTGCTAGCACATGGCAGGCATAAAATGGACATTCTGCTACCCAGGGTTTTCAACAGCGTCTTCGGGAAATTTCTGAACATCATAAAACGTTCTGAAGAGCATGCTGTGACATTGAGTTTCATGGGCATAAGCCCTGTAGGCAGAGTGAATCAGAATTTCTAGCAGGAAAGTCTACAGCTATTTGTAATTGGCTGAGTGACTTTATGTACCTACAGAACTTTTCTTTGCTCTTGAGAGAGTAGAGAATGATGGTTTTTCTCTCTGGGACTCAGGAAGCCTGAAAATGATAACGTGCGTAGAGGGCTTAGCATCACCCTTCACAGAGTTATACATTCAGCTGTCATTTCATTTTCCCATGTATAAGCTGTATCCTCTAAAAGGCACAGTTTTAGGACTAATAGATTAAAGCCATCACTGTAAGTCCAGTGCTTTGTTTTATATTTAACCGTTGCACATGTTTGAAGTGACTTTGAAGATTATTGTGTATAGAGGGATCAGCTAAACCTCTAAATGTAGCGCTTCCACACTTTAAAAAGCTAATCTAGTAGAAAATCTTATGACCCTATACTATTGTTTGCTAAAATGTAAAATACACAAGTGAATGTAACTGCTTGGAACTTTTTATCCTGAGTGTTGTCTTGTTTTGTAGACACGGTCTCCTGTAGCTCATGTTGGTCTCAAACACACTATGCAGGTCTGTCTTCCTGATTCTCCCGCTTCCGTCCACTGAATACTAAAGTTCCACCATGCCTGTCATATGTTTTAACTTTTGTGTGTATGTAAGTTTGTGACAGCCAGCGGCTCATGTTGGGAGTCTTCCTTGATAGGTGTCTACTTTAGTCATACATGTAAGATATCTTGATTGAATAGAGATCTTGTTAATATAGGTAATGTGCCTTGTCAGCTTGCTCTGAGGGAGGGAGCAGTTCCTATGTCTCACATTCTGAATGCTGGAATTATAGGTGGCTTATCATGGCATTAAAATAGACACTGGGGATCTGATCACACTTGTTTGGCAAGAACTTTTTCTGTAGAAACTTGCTCACAGTCATGTGATTCCTATATTAGTGTTAATATTTTTTTTTTCCTTTTTTTGTGCTAAGGATTGAATACAGGCCTTTGTTCATAGGTACCATGTGTTTTGTCACTGAACTATGTTCATAGCTCTATGTTAGTTTTAATTAGTTACACATATGTAGGTATAAAATAAATAGATTTGTTAACCCAAGAATTTGTACACCTATCCCAGGAAGCCACAAACTCAGTGTAGCCAATAATGTGGATAGAAAGCAGGGCTTTGGAGTGAGACACACTTGGGTTTGCTTCTTGTCTTTCCTCCTTGCTAGCTATGTGACCTGAGTCCAAGTCTCTACGGACTTCATTTACTTCTCTAGAAAACCAAAGGAATATCTGTGGTACTAGAAAAGTCTTGTCAGGATTAAGATGCATATGAACCCTAGGAATGGGACCTCTCTACCTAGAGAGTCACTATTTATAGGAGAGTTGTGAAGAGCCTGACATCATTCTTGGATCAGAAGGGGCAAATATTTACAAAGTAATTTGACATATGGAAATCATATAAACATCCAACTGGTTCTCACAAAATAGTTATAAGAATGAAGGTAATTTCTGTGTAGACCATGTTTTATTTTTGTGATTGGATAAGATTAATTACTTGATGTTTCCCCAAAATCATGGTAGAAAAAATAAGCAAAATTTAAAATTATATGTGATCAGCTGTACTGTTTTTAATAAGTGACAATTACCTTTTGTCTCAACAAAGACTTACTATTTTTTTAATTTTTACAAAAAGCTAGATCTTCCACCATGAATGGCAACCTTAGTTTCATCTGGAGTACTTCAGTTTCTGAGCATTTTTTTTTTCCAGCTGTTTCTGCAGTAGGAAACCATGTTTAGTGTGAAGGGTGAGACTGGCATTGTTAAATGTGGGGAAACCTAGTAAAATGTTATGGTCTGGGCGAACATTTTTATTGACCTGTATGTGAATATACATGGTTTCCTATCCCAAGATGGTTTACTTTGTCATTGAAAAATTTTGGTTGTGGTTTCTTATTTCTTTTATTAAAAGGCCTCAAATTCAATAATTTGCCCTGGCTTTCCCCCATGATGAATATAATGCATTCCCATAATTCAAGCAATATTCAATCAGATTCTGTGGTTTCAAGGAACTCATGCATTTCATGTTTATTTTCAAGGTCATGAAGCTGTCCCCTGTCGTCAGTGTGAAGCACCTTTGGAATGGTGGATACATCTATATAACAACTGGGAAATGGGCTATGGCAGCGGTGTAGATGGAACCCTGGTCACAATATCCATCCTGGAACACAGGACAGGGAAAAGACAGGGTGTCTGAACTGTTTCTATTCGGACACCTCAGTTTGCATGCTGGGGTTAAGTTAAAATCTGTTCAAAAAGTGTCCCATACCTAATGTGGCACCAATATCTACTCAGATGACCAAGTCAATGCCTTGCTGCCATTCACACCAAAGCCAAGTAATCTAGAATTGCTCCGAGTTTCCCTTCATTGCGTCAGTTCTGTCTCATGGATAACAACCATGTTACCAACATGTTCATTGAGTCCCTATACTTGTGGGGCAATGGGCGATGCACAGACAGGCTGGTCTCCAGTCCAGTTGAGGTCGTGAACCCTGATAGGATCTGTTGGTGATAATTTTCAACTACATGGGACAGAAGGCATTCCCTCATGTCTCCTGGACCCCTGGTTCCTGTCGAAGTTACCATCCCCACAGCCCCCACAGGAGAAGGGTGTGGCTATTAGACAGGTATAAAATGTCCCAAGTTTCTGACCTTCAGGCTAGACTCCTCCCAGTGACCTAGCAACATCAAGATAACAAGCCCGCTATAAGAGGGGCTGCTTGGCCCCTCCTCACTCTCTTAAGCTCTTACTTTTCTTTCTCTCTCTTACTCTCTAAGTCTTCACCTTTCTTACTCTCTAACTCTCTTTCTCTCTTTCCCTTTCCCCTTTCTCCTCTTGGCTCTCTCTCTCTCTCTCTCTCTCTCTCTCCCCCCTCTCTCTTTATCTTCTCTCTTTCCACCTGCGTTTCTACAATAAAGCTCTAAAACCATAGACTGTCTCTGTTCATGAAGGCCTGCTGTGCTTGGATGATTGGATAAGCTTTCTTCTAATGAGCCACTTCTAATCTCCTGATAGAAGGCTTTCCTGTGTTCCAGCCACGGACCGGACTTAGGACTCTCACCTGTGTGGGAACCTCTCTCCCTCTGCCCTCTTCCTGTATCCCCAGGGGCTCCTATTCTATTCTCAGCTTTCTGCCCTGTGGGATCATCCAGTGTGGGATGCCAGAGACTGAGAACCTGGTACCGGGGGCTGCCTCTTGTCTATACCCTGCTGTGTGGAGTCAGTGGCTTCACACAGCCAGATGCCCACCCAGGGCCGCATGGAAAGCATTCCTCCTGTGTCCGCCGGCCCAGAGCACAGGAACTCTGGCCAGACGCAGGCTCTCTCCCTCTTCCTTCTTTCCCTTACACCCACCACCCCATATATACTTACTGTAGTCCTTTTCTTTTACATGGTCAACATCATCTTTAACATCATCTTTATGCTACCTCTTGTCTTGAACAATCCTGAGGCTTTTGCTGCCTCTTTAGAAAAAGAGCCTGAATCTTCTCATCTTGGTCTCCAAGATTCTAGACTCTGACTAGCCTTTTTTTTTTTCCCTTGTTCTGGTCAACCCCGCTCATTCCCTCCGGCTCCGGCCGCCCCTGTACACCCCGGCTCGTTCCAGCCAGCCCTGCTCGCTCCGATCGGCTCCGCTTGCTCCAGTTGGCCCTGCTCGTTCCAGCCGTTCCCGTTCGGCCCCACTCGCTCCGGCCCCGATAGCTCCGGCTGTCCCTGCTTGCTTCGGCCGTCCCCGTTCGGCTCTGCTCGCTCCGGACAGCCTCACTTGCTCCGGTTGGTCTCTCCAGTCCAAGGATTCATTTCTTATTATTCTTCATAAGTACGCTGTAGCTGACTTCAGACGCACCAGAGGAGGGCGTCAGATCTTGTTANGGGTGGTTGTAAGCCACCATGTGGTTGCTGGGATTTGAACTCATCACCTTCGGAAGAGCAGTCGGGTGCTCTAACCGGCTGAGCCATCTCACCAGCCCCCATCTGACTAGCCTTCTATATTTGTACACTTTGCTTTGTATCTTTAATCTAATTGATTCATTGTGTGCGGAAATATTCTTTAGTCTGTGACAAATCTCATCACTCTTGCAGGACTTAACAGAAATACAGTTATCCCAGAAGAGCAAGAGGCTCCCAAGACCCAACAATGATGAGATTAGCTGAAATACCTAACAAAAAATTAGGCAAGGGCCCTAGTTCGGGGATGGGGCTACCCACTCATCTTCAAATTCTTAACCCTGAAAGGCTCCTTTCTAAAGGAAATAAGGGGACAAAGTGTGGAGCAGAGACTGAAGGAATGTCATCTAGAGACTGCCTCATCTGGAGATTCATTCATCCCATACACAGACACCAAACCCAGACACTATTGTGGATGCCAAGAAGTGCTTGCTGACAGGAGCCTGATATAGCTGTCTTCTGAGAGGCTCTTCCAGAACCTGACAAATACAAAGGTGGATGCTCGAAGCCAACCATTGGTCTGAGCACGGGAACCCAATGGTGGAGTTAGGAAAAGGACTGAAGGAACTGAAGGGGGTTGCATCCCCATAGGAAGAATAACAATACCAATCAACGAGACTCCCCCTCTCCCCAAGCTCCCAGGGACTAAACCACCAACCAAAGAGTACATATTGGGGGAGGGACTCAGGGCTCCAGCTGCATATGTAGCAGAGGATGACTTTATCTGGAATCAATGGGAGGAGAGACCTTTGGTTCTGTGGAGGCCCGATAGATGCCCCAGTGTAGGGGAATGCTAGGATGGGGAGGTGGGAGTGTGTGGGTGTGTGGGTGGGGAAGCACCCTCTTTGAAGCAGGGGGAGGGAAGATGGAACAGGGGGGTTTGTGGGGTGTAAACTGGGAAAGGGGATAACAATTGAAATGTAAATAAATAAAATATTCAGTTAAAAAAAAGAAAAAAGTATGGATGTATCTCTGTCACTTCATAGAGCAAAGCTGAGGGCTTTAGGAAAACTGCTGGAGCATATTCACACTAAATTTCTTGATCAAAAGGCAGCAATAAGCTGTATTTTTATCAGAATACCATGATATGAAGACACATGTAAGTTAGCAGAACTTACAAAACTAGCCTGTTTATTAAGAAAATTTATTAAACATAAGGGTAGACAACAGATCAGAAGTGTTAGGAAGTGTGTGTGTATGTGTGTGTCCATACACATTCGCATATGTAAAGACAGGCATGTGTATATGGGGATAAGAGGGTAAGTTCATATATTGGCTATTGTCTTCCACCAACTGGAGATATCATGGTGTAAGCTAGGCTAACTGACCTGTGGGTTTCCAGGCACTCTGCCAGCTTCACCTTCTAGCTCTCCTTAGAAGTGTTGCTATTACAAATATTCCCACTAGCTTGACTTTTTACCCAGATTTGAACTCATGCTGGTGAAGCAAGTGATTTTACTCAATGAACCAACTCCCTCATCTTGAACGCCAGATTTTTACAAGAAGAATTAAATATGGGTAAAAATTTTCCCTGGACTCAGGGTGTAACAGTGTACATAAAAAGAGTATGGGTAAGGTTTTCTCAGGACCCAGGACTAACACAGTGGGAAGCAGCAGGAAGTTAAAGTCCATTATGAGGTGATCTCTGGGGGGAAACCAGGTAGGTGATTACCAGAACGTGTGCCAAGTCAGGTACAGCAGGTGCTCTCCAAGAATTTGTGAGGAGGAAAAATGATGTACTATGGATTAACTGTTATATATAAGGTTCTGATGTGGTTCCCATCTTCCCATACCTTTGCCCAAGTCTTTCCTCACAAGTGTGGGCGATACCTGTAAATATGATATAGATTCTTTCCCATAGTAATTTTATACTATGTGGTGAGAAATATTTTGCAGAAATAATTCAGGTAAACGAATCTAATGATCACTGGAAGGATATCTTGGGTGGGTGAGACCCAGCTAGGTGGGTCCTTTGTTAGAAAACTATCTCCTGTGTTGATCTTGAAAATTCAGTTACCACATCTTTAGATGAGTAGGCTATGTGACAAAGACATCATTGTGATCCTAGGAGCTTAGTCATGATCCCTGGCCATGTGTAGGAGCCAGTAAGAAAACACAGAGTTTGGTCATATCATAAAATGAATTCTTTCAATTAGAATGTTCAGAAGGCTTCTGAGTTGTAAAGAAAGCCATAGCCTCTGGAGATGAGATCTTAAGATCCGCACTATCATCCCAACCCAATGTGAGATGGACATGAGATAATAAACCTGTTTTTTTGTTGTTGTTTGTTTGTTTGTTTGTTTGCTACCACACTCCTGGTAATTTGTTCTAAGGAATAAAAAAATGAATCCATTTACTCTCCTTGACCACCCTAGACAGATCTCATTTTAATCCACAGTGGTTAAATCATTCTCTAAGTAAATAGAAAAGACTTTTCAAATTATTTTGTAACGATAAGTTCTATCATTCTCTCCTGGTCATGAACTCTTTAATAAAAACGTAGTGTAGTGGAAACATTTTGATATCATGGCTACTTATATATTGTACCTGGCTTCATCAGTTAGCATAGCCTGACTTCTGGCTGTCTACTTAACCTTTCCTAGATCTGTTTTTATTTTTGGAATGACAATAACATTACTAAACCGGATGTTCTAATCCAGGGACAATTTTGCACTCCCCCAGGCCATATTTGGTAATCTTAGAGTTTTTTTTTATTGTCCTAGTTTGGTGTGGGGAGTGCATCCTTATTTAGTGGGAAGAAGTGTTGCTAAATGACATATATTGCACAGTTTGCTGAAGTCAGGCCATCTGGAAGAGCTCCAAGCACTCTTAGTCACCGAGCACCGTGTATTGACCCACAGTGGTACTAGCACCAAGGCTGAGAAATCCTTTCCTAGCCTAATAAAATAATTATGAAGAGTGTGAAATGACTTTCATAATATTTCATTTTTAGATAGGCTGGTTTCAATTTCATTATGAGGAGACTTTTACATTTCTAGGGAGAAATTTTTATAAATGTTTTCATGTGATTTTGCTTCTCCTAAAGGGCCTTAAAATCTTTGCAAATCCGCCAAATCATTGTATGTATAAAGATATGCTACCCATGAGAAACTAATGCTACATAGAAACTAATCGAAAAAAAATCAGTGTCTATAAGATATACCTGACTCAAGCCGGGCATGGTGGTGCACGCCTTTAATCCCAGCACTCGGGAGGCAGAGGCAGGCGGATTTCTGAGTTCAAGGCCAGCCTGGTCTACAGAGTGAGTTCCAGGACAGCCAGGGTTACACAGAGAAACTCTGTCTCGAAAAACCAAAAAAAAAAAAAAAAAAAAAAAAAAAAAGATATACTTGACTCAGAATGCTCCTCTCTGTGTGTTTTATGATTTTTTAAAATTAGATATTTTCTTCATTTACATTAAAAGTGCTATCCCAAACGTTCCCTATACCCTCCCCCTGCTCTGCTCCCCTACTCACCCACTCCCAATTCTTGGCCCTGGCATTCCCCTGTATTGAGGCATATAAAGTTTGCAATACCAAGAGGCCTCTCTTCCCAATGATGGTCAACTAGGCCATCTTCTGCTACATATGCAGCTAGAGACACGAGCTCTGGGGGTTCTGGTAAGTTCATATTGTTGTTCCTCTTATAGGGTTTCAGACCCCTTCAGCTCCTTGGGTACTTTTTCTAGCTTCTCCATTGGGGACCCTGTGTTCCATCCTATAGATAACTGTGAACATCTACTTCTGTATTTGCCAGGCACTGGCATAGCCTCTCTAGAGATAGCTATATCAGGGTCCCTTCAGCGAACTCTTGCTGGAATGTGCAATAGTGTCTGGGTTTGGTGACTGATTATGGGATGGATCCCCAGGTTGGGTTAGTCTCTGGATAGTCCATCCTTTCGTCTTAGCTCAAAACTTTGTCTCTGTAACTCCTTTCATGGGTTTTTTGTTCCCTATTCTAAGGAGAAATGATGCATCCACACGTGGGTCTTCCTTCTTCTTGATTTTCTTGTGTTTTACAAATTGTATCTTGGGTAATCTAAGTTTCTGGGCTAATATCCGCTTATCAGTGAGTGCATATCTAGTGACTTCTTTTGTGATTGGGTTACCTCACTAAGGATGATGTCCTCCAGATACATCCATTTGCCTAAGAATTTAATAACTTCATGTGTCATCCTTCTGCTAATATCAGTCCCGATTACGCTAGCTACATTATAGTTCTATAAGGCTCATTTTCTTTATGTTTTATCTATGTGTGTTTGTATGAGCATATGCTGTGTCTGAGAGGAGGCAGTGGGAGGTCAGGAGAAGCTGTTTCATCCCTCAGGGGTAGAATTAAAGGTGGTTGTGAGCTGTCTGTTGTTGGTGCTGGGGGCCAAATTCTTCAAAAGCAGTAAGCACTCTTAGCCCCTGGCCCTCTAACTCACACCATAGTTCTTGAAGTTGAATAGGCTGATTCATCTCCACTTACTCTTTTTTTTTTCCCCAAAAAACTTTTAGAGAATTCTAAATTCTTCAAATTATCATACAAATCAGGTAGCCTAATCCTTTGTTTATATCCAGTTTCTTGTGACACTGGTGGGCCATGACCACGTCTTTGGGGCAATTGTGCCTGTGCTGCAGCTTCTACTGTGTGAACATGTTTGTGTTCTTTACTTTGATAACCCTTGTTTCATTTGACTGACACTTTATAATTTTGAATATTCAAACCCTACACAGACCTTGATAAGTACATAGTTCAATATTTCATTATAAGCATTCAAATATTTTATTATATTTTAAAGCATGGTTTCTGTGTGCTCACTGCTAATATGTAGAAATAAAATGAATTTTTGAATATCTGGTTAATATTTTACCACATTGTTGAAATATTATCTCTTGGCTACACAACCTGTAGGTTTTCTGTGTAGAATATAGTACCTGCAAATAAAATCAGTGTTTGTTTTTTTTTTTGTTTGTTTGTTTTTCTGGTGTGGGTTTAATTACTCCTAAAAATCGAATTGCTCCCCGCCCCCCTTGTGCTTTGTTTGTTTGTTAAAGAAAGAAAGAACTCCACCCCACCAGAAGGAGGGTCACCGAGGTGGGGGGGGCACAAAAAGGATTGTGGGATAAAGGCTTCTTCCTATCCTCTGGTGGCAGCCATCAGGTGAGCCAACGCGGGTGCATACAAATACATCCAGGAGCTATGAAGGAAGAAGCATTGATGAGATACACTTTCTTCTGAGAGTCCACTGCTGTCAGTAGGGTCCTCTCTGTTGGCTACACAAGGCTCCCCAGCTCACCCGGCCTCATGAAGCACGAAGACTGTGATACAAGGCAAAGTAATGTTATGCCATTTACAGGGTTCGTGTTCTCCATTGTGGTCGCAAATGCCCTACAACTAAGGGTACAACTTAAAACAGACCTGTACACCACAGTATTAACCAGCTAACATTTGCCCACGGCCTTTCAGTCTGTTTGTTGCAGAGAAGAGAGCAGAGAGCCATTGTGGAGCTTTGAGAATCCTGAATTCCTCCTGGGTTGGTGATGATTCCATATGTAAATGTTTGGGGGTTATCCTCATTGAGGTTATCCATTCATTAAGGCAATGAGAAGAAATCCTGACATCCAGTGCACCACCAAACCAGCACAGAGATGCGTGCGCAGACATCGGCTGATCGCAAGAGCCCTTGGAAAGGGCCACAAGATCCACACCAAGCTATTGATGGCTCTCGCTGTGAAGCCTGGAGAAAGTGCAATACTCTCCTGCTCCACTGTTACCTCTGATACACGTAATATTTTTAATTAGTACACAATATATCTAATACACTAAAATTCATACCCAATAAACAATTTACACAGTCAAAAAATATATAGAGACAGAAAAGGCATGGAGTCGGGTGGGCGAGAGTTGGGAGATGGTGGTGGGGAAAGCATGATTAGAATATATTGTATGAGAATTTTTTTTTTTTTAAATAGCATTGCTCTGGCTGGAACTCAGGTGTACTGCTGAAAAAATGTAGATGCTCTTGCTCCTTTCTGAACACAGAAGAAAAGCTTTTAGTTTAGTAGTTTACCTTTGTGAATGATGTTAGCTCTGCAGGGTTTTTTGTGAATGCCTTTCATCAGATGGAAGTCACCCTTTATCCCTCTCTTCTCCTAGTATTGGGGATTGAATTCATGGTCCTGCACAGGTTAGACAAGTCCTTTACCACTGAACTGCGTTCCTTAGCCCCGTTTCTACATTTTTATTTTGAGAAAGAATATCACCAAGTTGACATTCTCTTCTTAAGGCAAGTCTGTCGCCCAGTAGGGTTCTGGGTTGTTATATTCCTTCCTCTGCCTCCCAAGCAGCTGGGATCACAGTCCTTTGACACAGGCCCTGCTTCATTTCTGCCTTTCTTGATGACAAGTGTTTATCCTGTGAATGTGGAATTCTGTCAAATGTTTTTGAAGATTGATATAATCACCGTTTTCCTTTTTTTTTTTTTCACTCAGGGAATGAGTTCTATTTTCCTAGGTAAACTTGGTCCTGGTATATGATACTCTTTCTATATTTTCAACTTAATATTTTGGTTAAGAATTTTTACTTTTCCAATTTCTAGGTACATTATACTGTCTGTGGCCAGTTTGGGTATCAGAATAATAGTGGCTTATTAAAAAGAATTGGGATTCCTTCCTTCCTGTGCCTTCTATTTTCTGGAAGAAATTTTGTGTTCAACTTTTCAGTCACCTTTAAACATTTCGTAGACCATGACAGAAAAACTACCCGAGTTTGACTATTTACTTTCATTTTTCCTTTTTGAATAATAATTTCGACCTCCTTATGTATGGAGCCGTTCAAATGATCTAGTGCATGTTAGATGAGCTTTGACAGTGCGTGTTTTTCTAAGCGTTGTTTTATTTCATTAGAGTTGCCAGCTCAGTGTGGTCAGGATGGCTTGTACAATAGTACAAGCTTCCCCTACTAGCTTTCTGATGCCTGTAGTGTTTGTAGCGAGACCTACCCTTTTATTCCAAATATTGCTAATTTGAGGTCCTCTCTTTTCTTTGTCTGCATTGTTGGGGATTTAAGCATTTTATTGATCTCCTCAAAGAAGCATCTCTTTGTTTATTTAACTCTTGGCTTTTTGCTTTCAGCTTCATTGATTCCTGCTCTCTCCTGTCTCCGCACTTCAACTGTTATTTGCTTTAGTTTGCTCTTCTTTCAACAGGTTCTCTAGGTTGGGAACTGTTTATTGATTTAAATGGTTCTTCGACTCTTTTTCTTTCTTTCCTAACATATACACTTGGTCTTAAGGAATTCCTCTCAGCGTTACTTTCATGACGCTGCTCAAATTTTTAACAGATTTTATTTTTATTTCCATTCAGTTCAATGCATTTTAAACATTTTCCCTGGAAACTTCTTTTCCGAGCTGCTGCTTCGTTTTAAGTGTGCTACTTACTTTCCATGTGTTCGGAGGTTATCTTCTTATCTGTCTATTATTGATTTCTAGTTTGGTTCTGTTGTGGCTGGAGGATGCCCTGCTTGAGTTCGGTTCCTTCATAGTTGTGGATATGTGTTCTATACCTTAGGAGACTCTGTCTCATATATTATTCCTAGATACTGGAAATGATCTGTACTCTATTGCTGATAGAAAGATTATTTAATACATGTTGATTTGGTCCCTGGTTGCAGATGCTGAGTGCATCAAGTCCTTGGTGATGTACTTGAGAGAGGGATTTGGGTCTAATTTTGGGTTTTCCTGGTCAATTTCATCTTCCCACCTCTCTGTATCTTTGTCTGTGTCTCTCTGTCTTTCTGGCTCTTTCTGGGTCTTCTATAATAATCATTTGAGACTGCCATATTACCACTTTCATGGTAACAATTTTTTTTTTTTTTTTGTGAGCTTGTAAGTTTCTTCTCAGTCTTTGGTAGTATCCTTTTCTCTGAAGTCTACTTTGTTGATTAGCTTTCATTATTACATGTAGATATGTTTTATCCTTGTTATCCTTTTGTGATCTTTCAATTGAGCATGTATTTGGATGACTATTTTAATCTACTTTATGGTATAATAAGACCATTCTACTTAATTCATTTTATTTTCTGTTGACTCAAACATGCTTTTTCACATTTTCTTTTATTTTTCTCAAAACCCCTTTTTTGTTTCTTTTTCCTGCATTTCTGTAGATTACTTACAAATTTATACAATGTTATTTTGATTTTTCTCCAGTATTTAGGAATGTACATTCTGTGTAGCATTGTTAATAGCTCCTATAGGTTTATGGGGGGACTGAAATGCTGCATCTTACCTAGGTGTGAGGGCTGGGGGTGGGGTTTACCAAGGCTTGCTGCTAGGTCTTTGCTGATGGATCTATTGTTTATTTACCTATTATATGCTTGCAGCCTTTTATTGGAATAGAGCAGTTACTGTTTGAACGTTTTGTCTTCCTAACATGCCCCTTAGATGATAGATAAAACATTTTTATTTTTGTCAGGCTCACTTCGTTCCCAAGCTGATAGCTAGCTTCTCTTAGCTCCAAGTCTGTATATAGGAAACCAGACAAAGGCCCAGGAGCTCTGCACTGTGCCTGTTGCCCGAGGTCCCTGACGTTTGCTTCATTCGTCCTCTTTCACGGTCGTCTTGCATGTATCTTATATGTATCTACCAGGCTTTGGCTGTTCATATCTCTTGTATCTTCCTAGGAGCAGAAATCCTTGAACACTCTCATTATGGTTTGTTTGTTTGTTTTTTGTTTTTCTTAAATGCCTTCATAGGTAGAGGATTTTTAATGAAGGCTAAAATGCACAATGGTGGAGAAATTTTCATTTCACTGTAAATAAATAAATAAATAAATAAATAAATAAATAAGGACAGACATTGTTTTCTTGTAATTTACATTTTTCTTATTATAGAAATCAAGAAACTTTCTATTTTTGTGGGAAAATGTAGGTGATTTTAAGAGTACTATTATCTTTCTTCATTTGTTCCGGTGTTTGCTCTATTGAAGTGTAGTAGTCAAGACAGAGGATGGTCCCTAGGGAAATAAATGCCCATTTTTACAGACAAGTTGATGCTAAAAAGACCAACATTCAGTTCGAACTGAATGTTAAAGAGACATATTAGGGAAACGTGTGTAAGTGAGCACTGCCTCTTTTGAATTAAGTCTGGGTCCTCATTGTTTCTGTATTAAATCAAATCAAGTCCTTATTTTATCTGTATGTCTATCAGAGTTGGGTGGTGGTGAAGATAACATGTCTCGGGTCGGGAGTCATCTGCCTGAGGACTTTGCAGGTCAGTCACATTTCAGCTCTGAGGACTGCTGAGAACTGTCACCCAACTTGGAGGAGAGACAGACAAGTGCTATCTAATGGCATAGTTCATAACTACTTGAAGAATACTTGCAAAACAAATTCTGTTACAGTAGATCACATATGTCCATTTGAAGTCATTGTATGTTTAGATATAAACGTTCATCAGGGGGCTACATTTAGCCCAGTGGTAGAGCCTAGGATTCCTCAACCCTGTATTCATTCCCAGGACTGCAAATAGAATAAAACAAGATGGCAGTGATTGAAGTAAGAATCACGGTCATATACTCTGGGAGTCTTCCTCTGACTATACATTGGATATCCCTTTACAACATCTGTCTCACAGAATCCTAAGAAATCACTGTTTCCACAACTTTGTTGCAAGGCCAAGGTGAATGATGCCTTTGTCTGGGCATTTCTTTTCACTTGAGCAGTTTTCTTCATTTGGTGCTTCCTTGAAGGAATGCTATTCTTGAATTATTTGAAATGCAGCAAAGTGATCTTATCTGGTTACACATTTTTGTTTACCACGGGTGTTTATTTGGCTAGTGTTTCTATTCTGCTGTTAGAATGACTCAAGGAAAGCAGCTTCCTTTTTTTTTCTCTTGACATTTGTTGACTGTTTAATTCTATCCCTGGTGAGGTGATAACTCAGGCTTCTTTTTGGAAAACTTCTGAACCTCATTCCACTTAATGTACACTGTTTTTTAGCACTAATAACTCTAAGGACTGACCTGTTAGGAGGGTGTTGCAGGATTACTGATGGATGGTCTTTCCTCAATGCACAGTCTTGGTTCCCTTTGCCCTCATTGAACCTTGTTACTTGGTTGTGTTTCAGAGCATTGCATAGTTATATAAATCAAGCAGCCTGTTGTAAACACAGCCAAGGTTTTCTGCAGTTACCGCTCTAGCTCCTGTGACTTATCACATAGTTAAACTGGTGAATGTCTTTCTCTCTTCATACGGTGTTCCTTAACATCTCGCTCATCCAGCTTAAATGTCTCCTAAAACTAGGAAAAATTTTCTATGTTGGGTAACTTTTCCTCTATTTGCTAATAGTTGTAGCACTCAGTATATGCTCCTATGGATAATTATGAATTATTCGTATTAACAGACCAGACACATTTTTAACACTTACCAAACATCGATTACTTGGCAAGCTTTTATTATATTCATTTGTGTGAATTATTGTTTTTAATAGTTTGGGTTTTTTTCTTTATAGATTGAGAAGTGTGCACACACTATATTTGAATCCAGGAGAGACCAGGAACGTTGTTTTTATTGCCTTTGATAACCTTGTATCTTCGTTTTAGAATGGTGCCCTGAGCGCAGTTGCAATGTAGAATCACTCACTAGATGTTTGAATGAATGGATGGAAAAAGAGGCAAGACTGCCTTTGGTGTTGAGAGAAGACTACATGTTGTTGCAGGCTAAAGGGTAAGTTTGTCTCCACTGGTGTCCACAATGCAGTTGATTCCATCACACACATATTCAGCCAAATTGAAACTCCTGAGGCATAGAGATGTTTCCTCTCAATCAGATTATGTGCCATTTACCATATACTTCTTGATGCCAAAATATGCTCCCCTGATGAGCATGACATTTTATTTGCATGCACATAAGCAAGTTCACAGTGTCTAATTTGGAAGTGCAACCCCACTAAGACTGCATTTGTCTGTATTTATTTAGATGCTTTGTTTAAATGGACCCATGGGGAGTGATCTGGGACATGGCAGCCTGGAAAGCTGATGAAAGCTGGTTCTCCCTGCAAGGCATTTGGGATGAAGAAATGTGACCTTTAATCACCTCAGACCTCTTTTTGTTCTTGTTCCAGAACATTCTATGAGGAGAAACTCATAGGCCTCTCAGTGCTTTGGTCTGAATTTTTATATGCCTTTGGTGTTTGAGTTGGGTTTCCTGGTATTTAGAAAGAGTATGCTTGAGGCAAGTTTGCCAATACTGCCCTGACATCACTGTTCCTGACAGCTGAAGAGTTGCCATGTCCCTTAAGGTGGGTTTTAGAGATTCCCAGTCCAGGAAGGGAGCTTGACATCATCTCAGAGAACTAGGTCTTTTGTGTTTCAGATTTTCTTGACGGATGTCATAAATCCTGTGGATGGAGCAAGTGTTTGCCTTGCTCCGACTCAAGCTTGCTTCAGTGCAGTGAGGCTGTCTGTTGTTAGTATGTTAGGTTGCAAGTATTCCCTCTGTTGGAGAAGTGTGAATAACAAGAATGCATGGAAGAAGAGAGGAAAAAAGAGAAGTGGGGATTTGGAGAAGATAGAGAAGACTTTGCTTCTGCTGTCTGACTTTTTTGAATGATGACCATATTTAATGGATAGGTGTAAGAATTTAAGTCGTATGTGGAGAGACTCACATGAGTAATGAAATAGAACCCCAAGGCAAAACTCAGGGAAAAGGGATGGATCATTTAACATAGTCTAAGCACCATGCAAACATTACTTTCACTTGAAGGCAGTCTTAGCAAGGAGGCAGCCTTCTCTTGGAAGATATTTATTCAGCAATTAATCAGAAAAAGGGGAAAATTTTTAGGAAGCTCTTTAATTGAGAGCTTGTAATTTAAATGGAAGCTACCATTTTTTTAGAGTTAAAGGTATTGTAAAGAAAATTTTCATAGGTTTTAGTTCTATAAAGTTAGTTATGGCTTATATTAGTCTATATCTCTCTCTATATATAAACCATTTCCTTTCCTATGCCAACTTTAATGTCATACATAAATACCTGAATTCAACCACAATATTGGGAGTGAGGTTTGAACATATACTCACATATACACTTAGGTCCTGAAGAATGTTTTTCTTCCTTTATTCTCATGAAAAGTCATTTATAACCAAACCAAAGCAAACCTTGAGTTACTAGTGTGGTAGTGTGGTAAGATTTATTATTTTACCCCAAGTCAAGCTGGTTGGGGGGGTTATATTTGGTTCTAAGATTTGTCTAAATCACTGTGGTTTGAGAATCACCTCAGACTTGAAGGTTTTCCCTCTCCACTTACACTGGTGTCTTCTATTCACTGTGAATAGAATCTATTCTATTATCTGTACGAGGTAATGGGACTTGAGCAGAGCTTTTAGCTTATGGTTTGGAAAGATACTAAGATTGTCTTCTTGTAGCCACCAGCTTATGTAGCTTGCCATGTAACAGCTTCATAATTATCTGGTGGCTTCTACCTTGCTTCTGAGGGGGTGGTCTATATTTTAATATGTAATTGCTTTGTTGTATCTGTGGGCTGGTTCCCCAGGAAATGTGAATAAAGTTGGTCAATTAAGTTTACCATCTAGAAGACAATAATTATAATAACCCACTTTTGTGTAGTGCTCTAGTTTGTAAGCACTTTCACATAGTTAAATCATTTGATCCTTAAAGCAGTCTTTGAAGTGAGCAAGGAGGATATCATTATCTCCATATTATAGAGGAAACCGGTTCAGAGGGGTTAATTGCCTTGTCTGAGGTCACACGATAAGTACTAGGAATATCCAGGATAAGAGAGTGAAGGTCTCAGCTTATGGCTACCTGCTTGCCTTTAGTGCTCATCAGATATGCTTTGGACCAGAATCTAAGAAACTTAAGCACTGAGTGGACTAAAAAGAGTTCTTATTGCTTATTTACAAAGTCAAAAAATGCAGTCTTGACATCAACAATACTTGTTAAGAAAACAATAACAACAACAACAACAACAACAGTGAGTTGTTTTAAGAAATGGATTGAAACCTTGAGGGGTGTTCCTTCTAGTGATATGTGCAAGGGGCTAGTTCACAGTAAAGGGCAAGTTTTGACAGTGCTTACTGCTTGGGAAAACTACTTGAGTTCTCTGCGATGCAGACTTCAAGATACACAAAGAATCACTGGGAAAATTATCCATGGGAGAAAGGTGCAGAGAAGGTAGGCAGAGCCTTCAGAACATCTCACAGGGTTGACCTTTAGGAGGGAAAGAATTCAGGCAGGCAGTATAGAAAGAAAAGTCACAGATTGGAGTCCATTTCTAAGATTTGTAGCCAGGCTAGGAGGGAACCCTGAGCTTAGATATTCCAGAGTAAAGCCCCACACCTCACCAACTGGGGTCTCTTATAGCACAATTGCTGGGCTTAGTCACTGTGTGAGACAACTTGTGGGAAGTATGGCCTTACTATGAATGTGGCAGTGAATTTAAGAGCTTGGTTTTCAATGAACTAATACTCTCCATAACAAGATATCTAAAGCAGTGGATGCTTATGGTCACCACGTGTGTGCTTTGATTAACATCCGTTTTCTGCATCTTCAAGACTAAGAAGTAAACAATAACAGCAAATGTGTCTAGCTAAATGCAGGACACTGACCAAACGAGGCGCTTAGTTATCACCATTAACAGATGTGGCTGTCATGGAAGGGAGAGCTGGGTCGGGGAGGGGCGGGCCTTCATTTCTGATTGTCAAGGGTTTTATTTCTATTTTATGATTTACAAGGTTGTTTCATTTTTTAATTATTATTGAACAATAGTCACTTTTAAGTTCTTAAGGTTGGGAGCAGCTCAGGACTCAGAAGAATTTATTAAAGCTAATCCTCCCTGGAATAGGAACTTTGGACTTGGCCTTTGTACATGCTGTACATTCAAGCTAATCCTCCCTGGAATAGGAACTTTGGACCTGGAGACTTGGCCTTTGCACATGCTGTACTTTGCAGTCTCTAGATAGGTTGGCTTGTTTTTCAAATGTCTACCTTTTCTTACCTTCTTGTTTAGGGAGTCCATAAGCTTTGAGATGGTAAGAGAAGGAGATGAAGGCGGGACCCACAGGCGAGGGAGGAATTGAAGCTTGAAGGCTATACCTTCTGGTGGTATTTCCAAGAGCTAGTTCACAGGAGAAGGCAAGCTTGATAATGCTTATTGCTTGGGCAGACTCCTTGAGTTCTCTGAGAAGCAGAAATACAGAGAATTACTAGTGAAAATGTCCATGGGAGAAAGGTACAGATGGCTGGAAAAGGTGTATCCCAAACAAGGTCTATCCCTATTAAGGTCTATCCCTTGCCCTTTGGCTTCTGGTTTTTGTTTTTTTGTTTTTTATCTGCAGTGGTGAGTAGTGCCTCTCTGAAGCATTGTTCAGAAGACAGCATTGTATATATAAAGTTCATCAGGATCTTAAAATGTAACCGTCAATCAAACCTCAACGCTTAAATAATTGGTCCGTGATCTTTGAGTCATGTCCAAGTTCATTTGAATAGCATGCTTCGGATGAGTGCAGGTTCCAGCCAGTGAGATCCAGGCCCTTTGAACACATTGGAGGCTTTGCTCTCTTACTGAGTATTCCAGATTCGTGTGTTACATTCCCTATGGCGATCCTGCCTTCCATTTCACAAGAACGTCTCAAGCACCCTAACTGATGGGAGTACCTGAGGTGGGCCACAGCATTGCTAAGAACCTCCCACTATGTGCTCCCAAAGAAGATACATGTGTCCTTGGACTTTGGTCTCCAATTTACCTCTTCTCAGCCATAGGATATTAATGCCTATCTTTTACTTTCTCTTAGCCTCAGTGATGTCATTGATAAAATGAATCAGAAGGGTCTTCTCCAGGAGTAGAGACAGACACTAAGTTTATGACAAGTAGCCACAGTAGACTGTATAGAAGCTCTAATCCTGCCAGCCTGTTAATCTTTTAAATAGCTTTAGAAGACTTGGCCTCTTGGCTTTTTCTTACCTAAAGGGATAGAATGATGGTCAGACAGAATAGGAAGGCATTGTGAGGACCTGACTAGAAACATTTACAATGAACTCTCTGAGTTCTCCCTAGTGACTGCTTCTCTTAAATCAACTTTCTCTAGCCTAGTTATATTAAGAGAATAACCACAAGGCTATGGGGCCATCCTTTGGGATCCTCTTCTGTAGCCTACACTTCCTTAAAGAAGAACCACATTTCTTATAATGCTTCTTTACTCAAAGTTCTTGCTATGCCTTATGCCTCTGCACTTAGCTGCATTTTCCCACTCCAGGTTCCTTCCTTGTTTCTGATGGTTATAGTATTCAAGACCCAGAGAAGATCCCTTTCTTTCAATCAGCCCAAACCTAGTGGCTCCAGTCTTTATTGCTTCCAGGGTGATCCTTCTGTTTCCTCATCTGCAATGGGGAATACTGCCTGCTTCAAAACATTGCCAAGAGGAAAATGTTACTTATATGAAGTTCACCAGGAGGTAGCTGGCAAATCCAGAGGCTTATTCAATATTAACCATACTTCTGCCTATCCCAGCATAAACTACTCTGCATGAAGGAAAGGTACAGTTATGGCCTCTTATGATGAGCTTAACACTTAACACATTTATTCTCTGTTGATTTACATTGAAAATATAGCTCCTAACCAACAGAGTCAACTAACCTGGACCCTTGGAGGCTCTCAGAGACTGAACCCCAAACCAAGGAGTATACATGGGCTGGACAGGCCTCCTGCACATACGTAGCAGATGTGCAGCTTGCTCTTCATCTGGGTACTGAACAGCTGGAGTGGGGGGCTATCCCTAAAGCTGTTGTCTGTATGTGGAATATGTTCTTTTAGCTAGGCTGCCTTGTCTGGTCTCTGTGGGAGAGCATTCCCCTAGCCCTACAGATACTGGATGTGCCAGGATTGGGGAATACCTTGGGAGGCCTCTACCCTCTCAGAGGAGAAGGGGAGGGGGGAGGAGGGAGGAGAGATTGTGGGACGGGGGACTTGGAGGGAACATCGATCTGGATGTAAAGTGAATAAAAATATATTTTAAAAATGACCTCATAGTGTTGAGAGGAACAAATATGCAAACAAACATAAAAATCTATTGAAATTAAAAAAGAAAAAGAAAATACAGCTTCTACCAAGAGCCTTAGATAACGTTAGAATTTGGTCACCCAGAATTGAGAATGTACTACATCGTTCATCTACTTGGGAATATAGTTAATACAGTTTGAAAATTAGTTTGATTATTTGTTTAAGAAAAAAAGTTGTATTTCCTTTCTGTAATTTTTTTCAACAGTTGAGGGCAAAGGTGACATTATTGTTAGTGTCAAAGTAGATTTTGTTTTGAAGCTATGCTATAAATATAGTAAATTCACCCTTTGTGTGCATACACAAAAAATGACATGTTTAACTGTACAAGGAAGTGCTAACATATATTTCAGAATGGCTTTGCCATTTCGCCTTTCACCAGTATGAAAATTTAGTTACTGTGTCCTTATAAGTACTTGAGATGAGGAGGGCTGTTCACAAAGTAAGCACCAGATGTGTATGCGTGGTGGCTTTATCTCTGTTGCTTACAGTAAGTACATTGCTCTTACTATACTGAAGCTCCCAACTTTCTCTCCTGCAAACCCTGTTACTCAGTTTTTCTCTGGAAGTCAGCATGCAAACCGGCATGCATGTGTGCACACATACCTACCTGTCTGTGTTTCCAAGGATCACTTACACACCTAGTCTGGCAGGGAAAAGATAGATGGGGTTATCCTTCATTAAAATTCAAACTCAAAACAGTAATGCATGCATGTGTGTGTGTGTGTGTGTGTGTGCAGGAGGGGAGAGATGAAGATGGGTAACTTAGTTTCTACCATTTCTAGGGAGGGAAAGGATCTCTGTCAGTTGAGTGGAAGTCTGCTTACCTCCTTCATTTCTCTATAGCCCATGTCATTCTCTGGCTGATTTCTCTGGTTGATTGGACTCTTCAGTGTTTTCTGTGAACAGCAGTAGTCTTCCTTCCTTCCTTCCTTCCTTCCTTCCTTCCTTCCTTCCTTCCTTCCTTCCTTCCTTCCTTCCTTCCTCCCTCCCTCCCTCCCTCCCTCCCTCCCTTTCCTTTTTTTTGTGTGTGTAGTAAATGTAGTGAGGAAGGGTGTATGTGTGGAGAGATAAATAACAAAGCACTAACTAGGTGCTAACCATGGGCTACAGCAAGGCAAAGAAAATGTGGAAATGTGATCATGAAGACCTTTTAATTAGCTCTCCCTGGAGCAGAATTTTCAAAAAGTCTTACTAGGAAGAGGCTGTGATAAGGGTGGGTTTCCTGTGCATGTGCGCCAATGCCAGTCTGAGGTGGCTGTAAAGCCAGTGAGGAAGAGCGGGGTAGAATAAACTCACTGCAGTTGTGAACTAAATAAAAGGAAATTGACAGAAATCAAAAGCTTCTTCATTCAGAAGAGGTTAGAACCCACCCAGAATTATGCATTGAAAATTAAAATCAAAGCCAAGTAAAAGTCAAAGAATTTTGTTCTGTCTTTACCTTAAACCATTTGAACAATCTTGAAGAATATTCAACCTGACAGGATTTTGGCCTCTCAGTCATCATCTGTTAGAAGATAAGGGAGCAAATGAGCAAAAGAAGCTGAAAAACAAAAAGGAATTCCTTGGAAGACTGTAATTATGGGATATATGGTTGGTGTAGAAGAGGACTCTTGTTCTAGCAGATAACACTTTGAAGGAGAGACTGGCAAAGCCTGAGACTGAACCTGGGTTGCAGCCAATCAAATCAATTTTAGGGAACTGACTACCTCAATTTCCTCACAGATGATACCAATGTATCTCACTAGACGCCTTTTATGATCAGTATTAGCTTAATGATCCCATTATTCTAAAGTATATATAGAGTAAATAACTGATTATTTCTTTGCAAATAAAGGTAAAGTTTGAGGGCAGAGAGTTAGGGGTAACTAGCTTCCTTTTCTGTGGTGTAGGGTAGCATGAATCTTCAAATGAGGACTGGTTCTCTTAAATTGCTTTAAAACTCAGCAGAACATTTTATTATTACAATAATATATTAATACAATAATTATTGTAATTATTTCCTAACAGCATTTCAGGTCATTATTGTCTGTGAGCAGATCAGATTGGCCACGGGAAAGCCCAGCACAACCATCGTGACTGTAGCTGGAACGCTATGCCAAAGCCGCTACCATCTTCATGACAACTGTCCTATGAATAGCTGTACATAATCATAAATTTAGGTATTCCTGTTCTTTATTGACTCATCTGTTCTTTGATTTCCAGGAGTACGTGGAATGTCTCTTGTGCTCCGATTTGATTGATGTCTTTTTCCAATTGCCTTTTCTGTTATAGTGTAAAGGGAAAGGGTTTGAAAGAAACTGAATGCCCCAGGGCAGGTCAAATCAAACTGCATTCAGGAGGGAAGAAGCTATCAAGAGGAATGAATTCCAATGTCACATCTACTGCCTCTGCTCTTGGAAACTTCCTTTCCCTTTGTTTAGACAATGTTTGTAGAGGTCAGTATGAGGAACACATCACCAAAGAGAGCTGTTCCATTTTACCGCTGAGCTTGAGTAAATGGGGCTTTGATGATTGTTTTATGGGACTCTTGTTGTGTAAGAAAAATAATCCAATGCAAGTGATTATGCTTTGTTATTTAACATCACAGACAGGTGGTCCAAACTAGAAAAGAGAAGCGACAATATTTCCAGTCAGAGAATTCTTCAAGTTTAAAGTTCACGTCAAGACACAGCCCAACAGTTTGCAGAGATCAAGTGTGACTTTACTTATCTCACACTGGATGCCATTTTTACCATCAGGGTCTTGATCAAATGAAGAGCACCAGCAATGACATATCCTTTTATCGAACCATGTTGGCAAAACCAGTTAATTCAGATTATAGAAAAATAGTTAAGACTTTCTTTTCACTTTGGTCATCAATGCAACATCAGACAAAATATTATAACAAAGGCACTTTAATGTATTTCTGTGGTTCTGTATTTTGAACCCAGGGCTTGAATACATGCTAGGCAAGTGCTGTACCACAGAGTCAAAGATCAAGCCCTTAGCAAGATTTTGATTGTGGCCAGCTGTAGTACTAACTACAGACTACGTATTCACAAAATATTTAGAGTACAATCTTTTCTGGTATTATCCTTCAAAGACAGATTGCTTTTACACATTTTGTTTTTCCTGCCTGATAAATTGGCACTGTGTTAGAATCATACCTACTCCCATAGCTCATTAACTATCTGATTAGTGATCTAGTTTAGTCATTTTAGCATATCCAGAACTTTTACAATTATCTACCAACTATAACTCACCGGTCATTTCTGGCCACTATGTTTATATGAATAAAGTTTTATTGGCTAGAGCTATGTTTAGGCCTTTGCACACAGCCTGTGGCTGCTTTTATCTATAATGGTAAAGGTAAGTAACCGTGACTGGCTCAGTCTAAAGTGGTTAATCTTCAAGTACATTTTAAATACTCTAACTGAAAAAAAAAACAACTGACAATGTTGTGAGCCAATGTATATGTTAATGAGCCTGACTTAGCCATTTCAATATATATATATAAAATCTCAAAATATGTTGTAAACTATAAAGAGCTATAATTTTATTTGTCTATTCAAAGTAAAACAAAAATTACATAAATTTAAATAAATTTCACATCTGGCTCTTTGCAGAAGTGTCTTTGCCTTTATTTATAACACAAGAGTGATGAGTCACTAGCTTTGGACTTTTTAAAATCAGTAAAACTCCTTTTTCAAACAAAATCTTATGTAAAACTCTCATATACAAACCAGGGCAAAACAAAGTTCCCGTGGTCTGAGAAGCCTTTGAGATGGAAGAAATGCATGCAGTTAGGCTCTCCCTCTCTTTAAGCTACTGGCATGGGCAAGTAGGAAGGAATAACACATAATAACATTCGCAAGTCCGTCAGGCACTGCACCTCCCCAGATAGATCCTAATTTTTTTTTAAGAAAAATATGCATTAAAGAAGTAGAATCAAGCGATATAGGTTAATCTCATTTCCAATCTCCTGTTCTCAGGCTGTAGGAAGGTTTCATTTGTCTTCAAGCCAATTGTAATCAGTGGAATGGTTAGTACTCTGCTGATGCTGAAACAAAATGTATGCTGTGTGGCAAGTCCTAAAAGTCTTTGTGTTTTTTTTTTTTTTTTGTAAAACTTTTGTCTACTGATAAAAGAGAAATTGAAGCTATAGTTTTAAAACAGACCTCAGGGGTGGAATCTATCAAAGCATCATTTCCCAATGCTTACATGCAAACTTTTGTTTTAAAGCATAGCCTGATGAGTAAATTGTTTATTTCCATACACTTTGAGCTGGCTTTTCTGATGATGGAGGGAGCAAAAGAATTGGATGTGGTCTAACAGCATAATAAAATCCAATCCAGTTAGTGTTTATGGAGTGCCCACAGGGTGTGGGCTATTGTGTTAGACAAGATAAAAACCTCTGCGGTGCTCAGTGCTCTGTGGTGGATTTCCAAGGCCTGTGTTGCCTTCCTGAATAGCTTGGAAACTCTCAGCTCAATGAAGACAGTTCCCAGTGAAGAATTTATTCCTACCTCTTGGCTTTTTAGTGCATATAGGAGCAAAGGTAATAGCAAGATGGAATAAAGATAAAGGAAGGAAATTAATAGCCAGTGACTCTTCTGTGAATACTCTACAGTATATTCTTCATAAAGATTTCTCTATTATTCCTCATGACAATGTAGGGGCAGAGCTAAACTTTCTTTTCTTTTCTTTTTTATTAGATATTTTCTTTATTTACATTTCAAATGCTATCCCAAAACTAACCTATACCCTCCCCCTGCCCTACTCCCCTACCCATCTACTCCCACTTCTTGGTGCTGGCATTCCCTTGTATTGGGGCATATAAAGTTTGCAAGACCAAGGGGCCTCTCTTCCCAATGATGGCCACCTAGGCAATCTTCTGCTACATATGCATCTAGAGACACACGCTCTGGGGGTACTGGTTAGTTCATATTGTTGTTCCACCTATAGGGTTGCAGACTCCTTCAACTCCTTGGGTATTTTCTCTTGCTCCTCCATTGGGGGCCCTGTGTTCCATCCTATAGATGACTGTGAGCATCCACTTCTGTATTTGCCAGGCACTGGCATAGCCTCTCTAGAGATAGCTATATCAGGGTCCTTTCAGCAAACTCTTGCTGGCATATGCAATAGTGTCTGGTTTGGTGGCTGATTATGGGATGGATCCCTGGGTGGGGTAGTCTCTGGATGGTCCATCCTTTCATCTTAGCTCCAAACTTTGTCTCTGTAACTCCTTTTGTGGGTGTTTTGTTCCCTATTCTAAGGAGGAATGAAGTATCCACACTTTGGTCTTACTTCTTCTTGATTTTCTTGTGTTTTGTAAATTGTATCTTGGGTATTCTAAGTTTCTGGGCTAATATCCACTTATCAATGAGTGCATATCTAGTGACTTCTTTTGTGATTGTTACCTCACTAAGGATAATATCCTCCAGATACATTCATTTGCCCAAGAATTTCATAAATTCATTGTTTTTAATAGCTGAATAGTATAGAGCTAAACTTTCAAAGGTGCACAAGTACATGGCAGAATAAGCTTCGAAGTCAGGTTGCTGAAACATCAAATTATAGCACTGATTGACTATTCAAATACTTGAAACACCTGACATGCCCATATGAATAGTTACCCTGAAACCACCAAAATCACAGAAATAGTCAAAATAGTCCTTTTCATCCTGCTGCTCCTCCTCTTGATCTTCCTCCTCTTCCTCCTGCTCCTCTTCCTTCCTTTATTTGCCAGTCCTGGGGATTAAAGCTAGGGCCCCATACATGCAGGCAAATACTCTACCTTTGAAGTACCATCTCAGCTCTTACAAACATTATCTGTAAGAACTGGATGGTAAATTGTTTTAGGCTTTGCAGCTCGTGCAACATTAATTCTGTCATCTTAGTGCAAGGCAGCCACAGATGAATTCTGGCGAAAGAATCCCTGGGTGAGTGATGTACGTTAGTTGGTAGACTGCTTGCTTTTCCTGCCTACAGTCTTGGGCTTTATTCCCAGCTTTGTAAATAACTAGCATGTTTGTAATCCCAGAATTCAGGAGGTGGAGGCAGAAGGATCAGGAAGTTCATGGTGCCTTAAAAATAAAAACAAAACCAAAACAAAGAGAAACAACTGTTTACAAACAGAATTTTATATGCCATTCGATTTCTTGATTTTATTTTGTTTAATCAGTGTCAAAAAAACATTAGCTTCTGGGCTATCCCCACACTGAAGGCAAGTTCGATTGCTTTGTCTTTAGTGTCTAGGCAATTGTTTTTTCAACCCCATGCTTTAGATCTGTGACCTCAAAATATTGCATGAAAGTCAACTGAAAAAGAGTTCTTCGGTGTGACTTCCAAGGCTTCCAATTGCGAAATTCTAGAGTGAGGTATAGAATCTGCATCCTTTAGTAGCACCGTGGATGCCTCTTTACTTATGTCAGTTAGAGTTCCAAGTGGAGACAAAGAGCACACCAACGTTAGTCAGTCCCACAGAGTTGACAGTTCATTAGAATGTGGGATAGGGACAAGCCAGCCATAAGATCACGTCAGAAATCTAGTGACATCAGCTGAAGGTCTGTATCTGCTAGACAGAAGGAATCTGATAGGAAGATTCATTCAAATTTGGGAGTGAGAGAATTATTGGAAAGGTCACTGGAAGATCATATGTCTGTGATGTTGAAGGACCTTCCATCCAAAGTGACTTTTGCAAGTATGGGTTGGAGCGAGACTGAAGGGCAAGATAAGATAAGAGAAGTGTAGATAGGCAAAATTATGGATAAAATAACCAATGTTCATCTTCTTATCCCTTGAATAGTACTTACACACCCAGTTTCTGTTATTAATGTGACTCCAAGCAGTAATTTCAGACATTAACTAACTCCATAGCCAGAGTGAGCTGGCTGTGAACATTTTGACATTTTGAGGTGCAATGTTGTCACATGTTCTGATAAAGACATGAGGCTCCAGAGGCCATAGGGAATTTTTAATGTTTGTATTTGTTTGGTGTACTAGGAAGAAAGACATAAGTTTAGTCTACTCTCATAGCAATTTTCTTCCTTACTTCATTAATGGTGCTGATCAATGCCCATATACAGGGCCACACAGTGCAATTTAGCCCAAGAAGAAGGGGGTGCCTGATACATATAAGCCAAGGACTGAGAGCTAAATCTCTTGATTTTGATTCCTAAGGCTTGTGTGACTCAAAGACAAGAGCAAAGAGAACATTTCTTTGAGAAGGCGCCACTGCAGTCTAAAAATTTTACATATCCATTTGGCTTTTGCTATTTGCATAATAACCATCCATTTATTTTCCCATTTGTCTATATTTACACATTCATATGGTTTACTTTATACATAAGAAGCGATCACTCCCTCTTACCCCCCATCAGTATGAAGCAATGGAGAAAATCTGTTTGCCAAATGAAAAATGTAAGGGTTTCTCAAAAGACACTAATGAATTGATGGGAGTTCAGGAGGAAAACACAGAATGGCAATAATTTTCAAATTAGTTAGATTCCCTCTTTGTTCTCAGAGATTTTGAATGGATTGTCTTAACCTCAAGCCAGAGAGTCCACTCTCCTCCTAATGTCCTGATTATCCAGTAAGTCCCTGCTTTGTTGATGCATCTGTTCATCTAGTCTTATGTTTGGAGGCAAAGCCACTTCCCTGGGAATGTTGAATCAAATCTGCAACTTTCAAAGTGTGTTCATAGACAAGGTTATGGAAGCCAGTTTTTCAAAGACCTTTTCTTTCTTTCTTTCTTTCTTTCTTTCTTTCTTTCTTTCTTTCCTTCTTCTTTCTTTCTTTCTTTCTTTCTTTCTTTCTTTCCTTCTTTCTTCCTTCTTTCTTCTTTCTTTCTTTCTTTCTTTCTTTCCTTCTTCTTTCTTTCTTTCTTTCTTTCTTTCTTTCCTTCTTTCTTCCTTCTTTCTTCTTTCTTTCTTTCTTTCTTTCTTTCTTTCTTTCTTTCTTTCTTATTCTTCTACTGACAAACAGGGTGTAAGAAATTATTGACAATTCTGTCCTGGGATAGTCTTATAGAATAAGATAAAATATATAGCCAGCACTGTGAACTAGAAAAAAAAATGAAACTAACTGATTGGTCACCACAACAGCCAATTACACAAAAAATAAATTTCCATTTTCTTCTTTGATGAGTTCTTTCTAGCTCTATTTGATTAATTATAGTATATAGATTGAAGTGCATTCTTGGAGCTGGGAAGCCATAAGGCATGCTGATTTGAAAGTGTCAGTGAATTCTATCATTGGGAAATCACGGAGAGTCACTAAGTCACAGGCTCCTTATATTTATCAGCATAGAGAGGCATGGCATCATAACCCTTAGGAAGTTTCTAAATTGCTTATTTTAAAACACACATGTCAAAGAAACTGTTCTTACTAAAAACTGTTTTTGAACCCAGAGACCTGGTTCCTAGCACCTGGCTCTGTTTTAAGAATATCCTTTGTCTCATTTGTCCACGTCAGGTTTCTTTTACCTTCTTATTAAGACAAATAGTATGTCTGCTTCCATATCCAGGACTGCTTGTGTTGCCTGTAATATGGTGCTTCCTCATGCTATTTTGTAATTTTCCTAGAATTTGTTCTGTAAATGATGGCTAACATGTAAGTCTCCTCTATGACTCTAGGGTTTGATCATTCTATAACACTAATTGTTCTTCAGTTGGAGGATGGGGTTAACATCAGGCATGGAGGCTGTGGAAGAAGGGTCCTGAGATGCTTCTCTTACCTCTAACATCCTTTTCTTTTGTAAATGTGTTTGAAAAAGAGTTGATGAGATGGAAAAGGAAAAGAAGATGTGCCAGACGCTTGGCCAGTCTGCTTCTTTCAATGAACATTATTTCAGAGAATGATTTCAAAATCACACAAAACCAAACAAAGCAAGAAATTGGAAAGACATCGAGAGTCTTACATTCTGTTCTTTATTGTGTCCTTCTTCTTTCAGATACATTTTTTTAAATTGATCACCTTGGAAACCAGAGGAAGTGGAATGGAAACCTACAGAATCCAGAGGAGCTTCATGGATGGGGACAGGGTAGCATGAGCAGACAGCCTACTGTCTTCTAGGGGGAGCTGGAGAGAGGCTAGGTGGTCCTCACCATCCTAGGGGACTGTTACTATGTAGGAATTTGTCCCAGTCTTTTCTGATCTCATTTTTTTCCCCAAGAAAATATGGAAGTAGAGATTTCATGTGAAGTTTTGTGATGTTTTTAAAAGTTAAGATCAATTCAGTTAAAGCCCAAATATTGCACGTGCCGATGGTTCACACATGTAGGACACATTGAGGCTCCAGGGCACCACTGTGCTGTCTCTGACAGATTTTCTTCTCTTGGAGAGATGCCGACTCTAGGGACTCTGGTAGGATGGAAAGAGACACTGCTGTTCATATGCTCTGATTTTAGTATAAGGAGCTAATGAATCTGAAACAAATTCACAAGGACATGCGTTTGCGTGAAAGAGACCAAGTATCATTCACTGTCTTAGAAAAGAAGAAAGGCAGAATTTATATTTACTCCACTTTTCTTTCCTAAAATTTATTTAAAAGTCTTCTTTAGCTCATGGGAAATTATCCTGATTTCACAGGTAGCTCTAATTCAAATACTTTTAGTTTTATAGGGTAATCTGTCAAATATTTCCCCTTTCAAAACTTATATGTCTTTAAAAATATACTTGGTGATAACTATTATTATTATTATTATTATTATTATTATTATTATTATTATTATATACATGTGTGGAGTGGGAAGGCATGGCAGGAGTGGAAAGAAAGGTACAAGGGAGAGGATGAAGGGAGGAAAGGGAAACTGGAAGGATGTAATTCTATATCAATTAAAAACATCAATCAAGCAATACGTAAGTAAATAATTGTGTATGTGTGCGTGCATGTGCAAATGAGTGTGTGTGTGTGTGTGTGTGTGTGTGTGTGTGTGTGTGTATGTATATATGTGTGCTCTTGTTCTTGAATGGTATTTATAAGTCTTGGTTATCACAGTTTTTACAAATACCAGCTTTTCAATGAAAAGCTGAAACACTAATGATTAAGAGGTTGGTTTTGAATTAAGAAAGACAAGTGATTGAATCGAACATTTCTTCATTTACAGAATATGATGAATCATGGTACCTCTTCCCTTTAAAGACAGGGTCTCAAGTAGCCAGTTAGACCTCCAACTCACAGAGAAACTTTGACATCCTGATCTCCTTCTTCCACCTCCAAAGTAATGGGATTAAATGTACCACCATGCTCAATTTATGCTGTAGTGCTAGGGAATTGCACCCAGGCCTTCATGAATGCCAAGTAAAAATTTTAACAACTGTGCCACCTCTCTAGTCTCTTATGTAACATCCCTTTAAAATGCACAAGTGACCATTCAGAGTGTTTTTAGAAACATCAGATGAATAGAACTTTGATGAGTTAGTGGAGACGGAGATTGTGTCGGGAGCAGCTAGTAACAAGGGACAGTCTTTAAGGCATGTCAGCAATTTGGAGTATTATTTGGTTCTTGGAGTGACCCATGAAAGCATTTTAGCAGGGATAACCCTGAAGAATTTTAGAGGGAATGTTTTATCAGCAGTGCCTGGGATGACACAGATATGGATAGCTGTTGTAAAGAGATAGTCTGGAATAGAATCAGGCTGTGTAAACAAAAAAGGGAATGATATATTTTTTTTTTATTTTGGTTTTTCGAGACAGGGTTTCTCTGTGTAGCCCTGGCTGTCCTGGAACTCACTTTGTAGACCAGGCTGGCCTCGAATGATATTTTTAAGGGTAGCATTAGACATGACTTTCAAATACAAAGAGGCTCAGTGCCCAATATTTATGACTATGAAAAAGCTACACAGAAGCAAATCTACAAATCTTAAGATTTCTTTAAATGTACTGTATAGTTGGTGAGGAAGAAACATTAAAGATCAGAGGCCTATGTCTTAGAACTAAGTGGTGTCCACCAGTTAGAAGTGGGTAATGGCAAAATACGCTAGAGAAAATAGAGAAGACCTGTGAATTTGAAGAAGAAATGGGGTACAGTTGCAGGAAGTTCTTATTTCAACATCTCAGTCTTTATTTGTCTATTTCTTTCAAGCTGTGGATAAGATAATCCATACGTTACTCTTCTAAGAAGGAAGTATCCCCTCCTCGTCACCCTTTGCATGCTGTATCACGACAGAGACTTTCCTTCTTGATTTCTTGATTCACAGCCTAACTTTTTTCGGATTTGAGTCTGGCTGATGAGCAAGAGTTGGAGCACCACAAGCTGGTGTGCTGTGCTGCATTTCCCTATGTTATGTGTTTATAGTATCTGCAAGGAATTGAAGCCTATTCCACATTCTTCCTCAGTAGCTGTATTATTTTCAATTTACTAAATATAAGACTGTCAGCTCTCTCTCTCTCTTTCTCTCTCTCTCTCTTTTGTATCTTAACTGTTTAGTATTTTAGAGGAGAGGAAATAATGGGGCAAAGAACGACACTGAGCTGTAAAGGAATTCTCAGATAAGATCAACTGAAGGGGAGAGATGTATGCTGAATGTTGGTGTCTTCATATCATGGGCATGGGTCCTAGAGTCCATAAAGAGGAGTTGAATTAATCTGAATGCTAGCATTCTTGTTCCCTCTGCTTCCTGTTCTACTGGATGAGAGCAAGGAGCCACCATACAACACTGTTGTCTGGGAGGTTTGCCAGCCACTGTGCTTTCTCCACACTGTAACCTCTCTATTTGCCAGAGTAAACCCTTTCCCTCTTAAGTTGTTCCCTGTCAGGTATTTAGAAATAGTAAGGAAAAAGGTAAACGACATATATGCCTTTCCTTTCCAATTGTGATGACTGAAGCTATTCTGTATTTCCATACTCTACTGTTTGCTTATGCAAAACTCAATCTGTGCACGAACAGATCTCCTTAGGGATCTCCCCCAAGGTCTCTAGGATTATACTGCTCTCCCTGTTTCTGCAATGCTTTCGGTTTCCTCCAAACATCTCTGAATTAAAATATTAGTGGTGCTTTTGGGAGATACAAGAGCCTCTGGGTGGTGGAGACTTATGGGATACTCTCTGATTGTTAGAGTCATACGGTACGAGTTTTGCTAGGCCCTCCGGCCGAAGTGTTCTGTGTTGGTAAAGGTCAAATATATTGAAATTTGGATCAAGACCTTTAGAACAGTGAGCCAAAATGAGCCTTGAATCTGATAAGCTAATGATTTTAGGTATTTTCTTATAATGACTAACATGGGGTCTTTGAAGAAAGGAGCTTGAAGAGTATATCCTAGAATGCCGTGAAGTAAGGGGCCCCAGTTAGAGTTTCCTTGTTAAAAGCTTAATAGGGTGAGCTAAGGTTGCCTTGGCTTAGGAAGAAACAAAACCAAGAAAACTAGTGCATAATTAATTTTATGATTGTATTAAAGGTACTTCCGATTTCCAAGAGGGCTTCAGTGTAAAACCAACCTATTACTCCAACTGTTCTAAATGGAAGCCTACTTTAAATAAACAATTTCAAGGAAATCGTGGGAAAGTTTGAAGCATCTCTGGTTGCTATGGACGGGAATCTTTTAATATCTTATTAACCAAATACAGTGTGATAATAATATAATGGAACATTGCTTTAAGATTTCATGTATACTCTCCCCTAAGAATTTCCCGAGGCACTTTAGTGCATTGTCATTTTTTACCCCACTCTTGACTTTCCTTGAGTGGGGGAAGGAAGAATAGAGATAATTGAATCTTTAATAGCTTATGTCTCCCCAATTCACCTGTATTATAGCTCTGAAATAGTCCTAAAATGGTTTTTACTTCCTCTCTTTTGTCATTCTTGGGGAAAGGTTGTTAGAATGATGAACAAAATGACTTGAATGAATAGAGATGTGAACAGTTGGAAGAATAAAGGTTCATTCTACTGGAGACTGAGGAACTGACAAGAATAGTCTACCTCTTGATCATCATAATTGATTCAATTTACCAAGCTTTTCTAATTATTAAAAAGCTTCCTTTTCCTTCCTGATATTTGGCTATTTTAGTAATATGCTCTGCATGGACCCTGTCAATCATCTTATATATACACTGTCTTATTTATATCCCACAATGATCCTGGGTGGAACACCCCTTACTGCTAATTTCATGGAGACTACCACTATGGGTTGAAGGGGCCGAGTAAGAGTTCCAAGGTCATGTTCCTAGAAGATTCTTGCTAGGATTTGCATCTAAAATCTATTGCCTTCAAAAGATGGAACTTGTGACAAGAGTGTTTATGAAATCCCCTTATGTGGAGCTCTGTTGTTTACAGCTGATTTGCTGACTTCACAGCTGAAATAGTGGAATATGTGTGCATCTGTGTGTGTATGTGTGTGTATGCGCACACGCGTGTGTGCAGGGTTGCTATTGAAATAGTCCTTCAGAGATCAACTTTATAAGTGTATTTGAAACAAAACAACTTCACAAATAAAGCCTCTGGCATCTATCAGATATTACACCTTCCTTCACTTCCCCTTGATGGAAACCTTTGGCTCCTCCCATCTAACATTAGGAAGAAGATTTGATATCCTCAGGGATGACATCAAAATAGAAATAAACAATAAACATTGCACAACTATGCTAATTCATGCCCCACAGGGAGAACAAGAAAATCTTAGAGTTTGCCAAGTGGAAAAACGACAACGAAACTGGTACAGGCAGAAATGTTAATTCAGACTTCCAGATGATAAAAGACTTAACAGACAATGGGAATTGGAGAAATTTAAAGCTAACTCAGTCAGATCCCTCAAATATATGCAAGTAACTAATTCCCAAAGAGATAGATTAATGTGTCAATTTTTTCAGTTAGTGAAGACAATTAGACTTTGCACGTTCACTATATATATGTGTATATATATATGTATATATATGTATATATATATGTATATACATATATATATATATATATATATTTTTTTTTTTTTTTCTGTGTTGAAGTCCTTTCGTCATTGGTACAGATGAAGCAACTCTCAGAAAGCCAAATGATTGCTTTGCAATCAGGGCATGGAGTGTGCGCCAAAAGGAGAGTGTACAAAGCTCAGGCTTTGGTTTTGGTATATCTTCTCTTATTCCCCCAAGGGAGGGACAGAAGCATATATGCAATAGCTGACCCTGTTTTTGGATCCACACTAACCCATTATTAGTATATGTTTGTTCAGTATTGTCATCCTTGGAGCAATCTTCCATAAATTGCTACCTTCTCCATCTGATACTACTTAGAACAATGCACAATTAGCCACATTTCTTCAAGGAGAACTTTTCTTCAAAGAAAAACATGATAAACTTTGGTAGCATGGTACCCTTACAAATAATGCTTGATTGAGACAGCTTAATTTAGTAATTTATTTATCAGCTTAAATGATCCCAGTTGTCTCTGAATGTGTCAACATCCATTTGTTTTGTGAATATATTGGGGTCAAAATCAGTGCCTTATTCATGGGGATATTTATCTATATGCACAGATGCATCGAGTCTGCATTTGATAGTGCTTCATACAAATCTATAAGGAATAGTTTCCTCACTAATTAACTTGCTTTTATATTCTCACTGCACGATACACGAGCTTGCATTGTTCTGATGGAATTATTCCTGTTTATTTCAGTCTCTTTGATCAGATTTTAAACAATTAAGGGGTGAGGGAGAAAAGGGAATTTATATTTTTTGTACGCTTTTCTCCTCACATATCCCATTAATCAATAACTATTTTTGAGTTTTGTATTCTGTTGAGGTAGGTTTCCAATAAGTAACCATTACAGGATTTGGAAGATTTGTATATTTGTAAGTAGCATTAGGCCATCATTGGGAAGAGAGGCCCCTTGGTCTTACAAACTTTATATGACTCAGTACAGGGGAACGCCAGGGGGGTAGAGTCCATCATGGCAGGGCAATGGCATGGTGGCAAGTAGAGCTTAGAGCTTACATCTTGTCCACGAGTTGGAGGCAGAGACAGACTGTGGGAATGAAACTGTCTTCTGAAACCTCAAGGTCCACCCCCAGTGACATACCTTCTCTAGCAAGGCCATAACTCCTGATCCTTTCAACATAGTTTTACTAGTGAGAATCTAAGTATCCAAATATATGAGCCTCTGGAGCCATTCCCACTCAAACCACCACAATAGTTTAAAGACAATGTCTTATAGGACTGAAATGATAGTTCAGTGATTAAGAGTGAATATTGACGTGTAGAGAAATGTTCTCTCCTAGAACCTACAGGCAGCAGCTTAAACCATCTGTATCTCCAGCTCCAGGGGATCTGTAACTCCCATCTAGTCTTTGCAGGCACCCGCACACGCGCGCGCGCGCACACACACACTTAAAATAAATATTTAAAGATAGAATGCTTTATAGATTAGAATGGCTAGATCACAGATTCTTTCATTCCCTGTTAGAATAACCACATTTTTCTCCACTCTTCCTTCAGCTCCAAAGTGACTTTGGGGTGGTGTCATTGGTAAGTAGTGGAGAAACAAAATCTTGAATATATCCATGCTTTGCTGATTGATTATTTCATACTTGTGAAACAATTTTCTGTACCAATTATGTCTTTGCAGATGACAGAAACGATTTAGTCTAATGACCATAATAATTAATTTTCATTATGAAGCAGATTGGTTAATGATGCCGAAGCCCAGATTTCATTATGGAGCTAAAATGCAATATTCATCCACACTCCCAGAACATAACTTTCAAGTTTGTTAAACTAAGTAGTAAATGCTACAATTACCCCCCTTTCTCTCTCTCTTCTTTTATTCTTCTCTCATACATTATAGAGTCATCCAAGGCAGCATCAGGATGAACATGAGAAGTGTGTGGCAGCCATGAGTGTTTTGCTTCACTGAAATGAAATTCTCAAAATATAACCAGCAGAGCACTGAGAACTTGTTAGAAATTAGGATTTGGGAGTCTTACCCTAGGCTTATTAAACCAGATATACTAAGTTGGGGGTCCAATCATCTGGGTTTCAGAGACTTCTAGATATTTCTGATACAAGTTGAAATACAGGAACCACTTGTCCAGAGGATAAATTGAAGGAGGCTGGTAAGCTTATCCAAAAAGATCTCCACTAAAAATATAATTCAATTTATGAAAAGCATGTTGGTATTTGGAATGTAAATAAATACAGAATTTAATAGAGATTCAGATTAGTAGGCCAAGGGGTTTCTTTGATTGCTAAGGCATCCAGGAGCAGGCTTCAATGACTCTACAGTCCTAGTGAACTTACAGGGAATTTTTTATGTGATTTGCGACTTTTTGTGTGATATTGACAGAATGTCTTTGTTGCTGCTTATTTCCTGGGTCCTGGAGGATCCAACTCAGGGCCTTCTGTGTGCTACATAAAAATCTACCACTGAGTGCTCTCCTTATGTCTCGCAGAGCAGCGTGTTGGGTAAAAACATCATGTAGATAATAGAGTCTCTTTAGTGATCACAAAGTTGAAATTGATGCTAGTGATCCAGGGTTCAGTGTCACATGGTAAAGAAAAAAGAGGTTTACCTCCTAGAGTGGTATTATATGCCCAGAAGATAGATCAATGAGGTGGATAGAATACTGCTGGAGTCTGATGTTTTACATAGTCCATCATAATGGTTCTCTTGGATAAGCAACATTTAACATTTAAATGGTATGACTTAAAGCAAATAAACCAAAGGCAGATATCTGAGACAAGGGAGTGAAAGCATTTTAGGGGTAAACGAAAGAAATGGGATGCAAAAACTGTTGATAAACAGAAGAGTAAAAAACATGGATGATGTCATGGAACTTACCTTGGAGTCTACACTGACTTCACTGATCTTTCTCTTCTTTCCCCTTATTCGATCCACCTAGAGGGGAGTTATCTGGAAAGACTTGGCTCTACTTACTGTCAAAGTCTGTGGCATCTTGTGCACTCAGTTGCAATGTCAGTCTGGGATAACTGTGCCTGGAGGTGACCACCTGTGGTTGCTCTTTTGGGACTATGACTGACACAGGCATAGTCTATGAAAATGACAGTTATATAACTTCTCATGCTTTTCTGGGGAAGAGCCAGTGCTTTCTTCTTCATGCAGCTGTCTTTGATGATGTCTTTTTACAGTTGCAGCTGATTGGATACTTGTCAGGTTCTAAGCTTTGAGCTAAGGAAATCAAGCACATTTCATCCTTTCACAAGTAATTTTTTTTTTTTTTTAGAAAAAAAATGTTCATCTGGACTATGGAACAGGCATTTAAGGCAGGTTTGGCAGTATATGCCTAGAGATCTAGTTACTTTGGAGGCAGAGGCAGGAAGATTTCAAGTTTAAGATTACCCTTGAGCACTGATGAGTTTACGGCCAACTCAAGAAAGTTAGTGGGAGCTGGTCTGGAACTTAAAAGTAAAATTACAGCTGAGAATGTATCTAGGCAGTAAAAACCTTGCTTAGAGAACAGAAGGTCTTGGGTTCTATTCCCAGTAGTGGGTTGGGGTAGGGAGTGAACTTCACAAGGTAAGTCAGCCAATCATATTTCTATACTTGAATCCCACTGGAGTAATCCCACTGGAGTTAAGTCACAGTAGGCAGACAGTTAAGTTCTATTCATTGATGGATGCAAAATGAAGACATGAAGTCCTTCTGTAAGCTGTATTGCTCAGAGGTCAGAAGAACAGGATTGGAGTCCAGTCTAAGTAGCTTTGTGGTAGTAAACACTGTGATGCATTGAAAGTTGACCTGGAAGAGAATGAGGAAGGAAGATGGAAGGTGAAAGGTGATTCCTTAGGAAAAGAGTAGAAAGGCATCTCTGATCTTAAGCTACTGATAAAAGACAAGCAGTGGGAGGGAGACCACGCCACACTCACCTCTTTGGAAGATCAGGCATCAAGTTCACAAGCTAGAGTTCTGTGTCATACACTGAAAACTGTAGCAGTATGAGAATGACCACCAAGTTAGAATTAGCTAGTTTTGCCTACTCCAAATCTCTAGCTTTTCTAATTGTTTATGCACTCTGTACACACACCATGTGCTGCTTTGAGTGAGCCATGTTTCATTCCTTCCCTCTCCTCTCTCTTCTCCTTTTCCTTCCTCCTCACATCTCTCTCTTCTTCTGCCTTATCTTACTTACTTACACCATGATGGAACAGAAGGGAGTAAATGCCAAAATGTAGGTACAAGAAGGAAAGCAGCCCACGGAAGGGCTGCCTCAAGGCATTGGGGAGCAGAGGTGGGGGTGCCCAGAAGGATCCAGGGAAGCAAAGATAAAATATAGATTTTAAAAGCTATTAATTCAGGAATAGTAGAGGGGGATATTTGTTAGCTGTGGGAAGAATTAGAAATGCCCAACCACTGAGCCAGTGAATGCACATAAAAATTAGCATATGTGTGTCTTTTACTCATGCATGCAGAGGGCTCTGGTGGGTGGCTGGAAACAGGACCTGCTGGGAACATAGAGCAGACTAATTATTCACTGCTACAATTGATTCCATATACACCAGAGTTTGATCTATCTATCTATCTATCTATCTATCTATCTATCTATCTATCTATCTATCTATCTATGTATTCATTTTTCCTTGCATAATCTAAACTTTCGTATAGTTTCCTCATCCTCTCTTCCTTCTAGTTCTGTTCTATCTCTCCTCTCATTTGGATCTATTCCCTTTCTCTTACTTTAGATAACAGGCTCCTAGAGTATTAAAATAAAATATAACAAAATAAAACAAAAACTAACACATTGGAATTAAAACAAAACAAAACAAAACAAACAAACAGAAGGAAAGAACCCAAGAAAAGGAGCAAGGAACAGAGACCAACTTGTTCATATCTCCAGGAATCCCATAAAAACACTAAACTGTAACATATACTCAAAGGTCCCTTGGCAGACCAGTTCAGACCCTGTGTGTGCTGCCACATTTTCTGCACATTCATGTGTGTGTTGATAATGTTGATTTAGAGGGTCCTATTTCCATGGTGCTGTCCATTTTTCTGGCTCTTACACTTGTTTTGCTCTTCCATGAGGTTCCTTGAGACTTGAGGAGAAGGTTTTGATGGGAGACATCCCATTTAGGGATGAGTGTTCCAAAACTTCTCACTGCATATTTGCCTGGGTATTTGTTCCCATTTCCTACAGGAGAAAGCTTCTCTGCTGATGTCTGAGCAAGGTACTGATCTATGAATATAGCAGAATGCAATTAGGAGTTCTTTTGTTGCTATTCTTTTTATAACTCTAGGTTCCTGGGCTATTTATTGTTGGTCACCGGAGCAGTGTCAGGTATGGCTTTCATCTCCTTGAGTGGGCCTTGAGTCAGATCTGATGTTCATTGTTTTCTCCCACAACTTTTGTTCCACCCTTGCACTAGTGTATCTCGCCGGCAGCATGCTATCAAAAGTTTTGTGGATGGGCTGGTATTATGTTTCTCTTTCATTCGCCTGAAGAGTACTTTCCTTTACCAAAGGCACTAGAACATGGGATGATGGTTCTACGTAGGTGCACCAGCTTGACCTTTTCATGTTCAATGAGTTGTGTGGCTGTGATGAAGTAGGTTTCACCCCAAAGATGTAGTAATGGTTCAATATAAAAAAATCAGTAAATGTAATCTACCATATAAATAAGCTCAAATGCAAAACCACGTGATCATCTTATTGGTGATTTGATTATGTGTTGGATGGATTCTCTTTTCTTGTCTAGTCTATTCGGTGTTCTGTATGCTTTTTGTATCTTGATAGGCATCTCCTACTTTAGGTTAGGAAAATTTTCTGATTAAGTTGAAAACATTTTCTGTGCTGTTGATCTGGGATTTTCTCCTCTCTTGATTCCTGTCATTCTTAGATTCTTTTCTCTTCACCGTATCCCAGATTCCATAGATGTTTTGTGACAGGAGGTTATTAGACTTAATTTCATTTACCATGACATCCATTTCTCCTATTGTTTCTTCAGTGCCTGAAGAAGTGTGTGCGGGTGGTGGTGGGGATGGTTACATGTAAAATGTGTTCCTAGGTATTAGGAGCTCACACTTTGGGATGTGGAAAGACTATGGTGGGGAGAGGGTACAGAGGGGATCCAAAGGAGGGAAGAAAGCAGGATATTCCAACAGGATATGGTTAATTCTGTGCGAGTGGGGTCAATGAATGTGGAGAGGCCAGAGTACATGGTCTGCTACAAAGTAGGACATAAGACTGATTTATTGATATCAGAAGAGCTGAGGGAGACATGAAGATCTCTAGTTAGCCTAATTGCTTCTATGACATGGATAACCTGTGGGTTCACAGGAATACCTACTGGAGTTGGCAGGTGGGATGAAGCAATGAGTTTGAGGAAAGAATGAAGGGCCAGCTTAACATTACAAACTCCATTTTGCTTTCAGACTCCATTTTATGATTAACTTACCTGATGAATGAACTCAGCTACTGGAAAAACCCTAACTTGTTCCAGTAGCCATGTCATACTGGTAACAATCACAATTCCGCTGGGCAAATAACTGGTATACTCCTAGCAACAACCAATCAGTACTTTCTTAAGGGGAAAGTACTTAATATCTAAAGTAGATTGATTAAGCTAGCAACCATTGTTCATAACAAACTGAAATCATTACTGGCCAATAGATGCGTGTCAAGTAAATGCCAACCAATCATGTAGCTGCCAGGTTGGAAAGTCCCTCACCATGATACTACCATGATAAATAGGCAAAGCTTGTACCAGCTCAGCACCTTTTACACTTTCATTGAGGTTGGAGGGTCTGAGCTTGACCTTGAATAAAGACTCTTATTTTTTGCATTTGTGGTAGACTCCTGGTAGTCTCTGGTGTTGTGTAGGGACCTTGCTAGGAGCAGAAGATATGTGTGAGCCACTGGAGATGTAGCCAGAGGAGAAAGAGAGGCCACAGTAGGTGATCTGCTATAGAGCTGGGGGTTGGACTTAGAAGAAGTGATTGAGAGGTGAATATCTTCAGTTGGCCTGCCTGCTTCCATGGTAGGAGTGACCTGCGGGTTCCTACGGATGGAATCAATATCAGAGTTTAAAAAGCCTTTACTAAATGTGGGATTAAAGAAAATACCTATGTGGAATTAGATGGGTTTGGGATCCGCAGTTGTTATTCAAGGCATGATTCAGGAGCTCTTTGTGGTCCTAACCTAGTGTGATGAGGCTGGGACTATAGCTTTGGCAGTACGTAGTACTAGAAACATGAACTGTGTTTGTAAACCCACCTTGGTTGGGAAGGGTATATATGGATTGTTTTGTTCTGAGAAAGTAGCTTATGAGACTCCTTTCTCCTAGGATTGCACTTTTAGCTTCATTGATCTTCCTATCCCTCTAAAAGGTTAGAATTCAATGTATGGGAAAGTTTGGTCTTAGGAAAGACTGAAGATCTGCCATGTCATTCTTTGTCCTCATAGTAATAGATTACTTTTGATCTATGATTGCCAGAACCAACTCAATTTTAGAATAACATATTATTAGATCTGTTGATAACTTCTTCCAGAAAATGTTCTCACAATGAATTTTGTTGCTTCTTATGTGACAAACATCATCATTGTCCTGATTCTAACAAGACTAAACTTTTTATAAGCAGTTAGATTTTACTGGAAACAATGTCTCTGAATAGTTTTGGAAGATTAAAAAAACCCTGTTAAGTAAAGTTGGGATACCTAAAATAGACTATTTCCAGTGAAAGTAGTTAGTTGCTAAACATGTTTTAACATTAAGTATCTTGGTTGTCAATGAACTTTTCTCATTTATAAGAAGGTGGTTATAATATTAACTCTGATGGAAACAAATGGTCCCATTAATACAAGGAGGGGAGAACATTCCCCTTGTTGCCTGCATTCCTCAACTCCAGTCCCCCACAGACAGCCTTGCCTTGTGCAGACAAGCAGTGGCAAGGTGGGGGGTAATCTGAGCTGAGGACTCTGCTGGAATTCGCAGCTCTTGGAATTCAGTGGGTAAGATGGAAGCAAGCCATGGCCATGAGGACTGTCACTCAACACTGGTTCAAGTACTGGGCATAAAACTCCAGGTGAGATAGGAATGCAGAGAGCCGGTTAGGACTTTCACTAGTTCTCTAGACCCTGACATTATATCTTTTATTTCTTCGCATGTTTAAAGAACTATGGGTTATTTGAGTTGAGTGTGAAAATTTCAATCTTTGTCCATACTATGATAATCCTTCTACTTCGGTTTTCATTGCTCCTGGGTGGGTAAGCAGAAGCGTCCTTATTTCTCTATTTGGCATTAGTTTTGGGAGTTGTATTTACTGACTAGAATCTTGGCAAAGATAATATTTTTTTTTTCTCAGTGACAAACACTACCTCCAATTTTTACTTACAAGGCCTCACAGCAATCAGGTGGAGCTTACTGAAGAAGGAATATATTTTGAACTATGTCCTAAGCAGTTCATATACAGTATTATTAAACCAGAGAAAAGGTTTAATAAAAACCCAGCTTTCTGTAGCAGAATTAACTAAATCAAAATGGGGCTTGTTTTTGGTCAACTTTACAGAAAGTCGTCAGCTTTCCAAGAACTAAAAATATAGCTTCCTGTCTTGCCTGCTTGAAATGGCTTACTGTCATCTGTTTTGGATGTTAAAGGATCTGATTTAATTTCATCAGTAAGGCCCCCCTCTTCTTCATTTAGCAGGTGCTAATTATTTAAACACTACTCATTTTAATTTGTTTCCCATCATTCTTCAGAGTTATTTGCTTAACAGGTTTCGTTGTGTGCATTTCTTGAAAGAAAAAACCGAATTGAAAAAAAAAGAAAAGAAAAAAAGAAAGTGAGAGGAAAAGAAGTTGATGCCCTCAGACGACCCCAAGAAACTTATTGATAGGTGGTGTTGGTGGGGAGGAGCTGCATTTCATGTATTATGATCTTCATGATCTCAGCTGATGAAATATAATATAGAATACATCATTTTTATCTTCTCCACACACACAAAAAAGTTACTCTAGGCACAAAGCCTTGGGTTCCTGCATGCTAATGATCCTAGCTGCCTGGAAAACCTTTGCATTTCCTGATCTGTCAATTAGAAATGAGCTCCAGATATCCCTAGTAATTGAAAAATATAGGAGGGACATTTCTCCCAACGAAAAGACTTCTTTCTTACATTCTGAGCATCATTTTCTTTGTCAATTTTTACAGCTTTGTTCCCCCCAGCTAAACCAGCTTCAGTTCCTTGATGACTCTTGTTATAAACAGCCCCGGGTTCTCAGTTCCCCTCACTCAGATGCTGTCAGGGCTGCTGTGCTGAGATGGGATGGATGGCCCTGTGTGTGCTCACACGGAAAATCAGCTTTGCGTTGGGCAGGCATGCTTATATCACTTCAGCTAGGCTCTAGCCCAAGTTCTTAATGTAAAACTCTTCCAAGAAGTCTAACATCCTAATTTGAAAAGCAGAGAGTAGGGAGTGTGAGCTTTTATAGGACCCCTGGGAGAAGAGAAACTGACAACAGGCCTTTCTCTTCCTTTCTTTTTTTAGTTGTATATAGCAAAGTAATTTCATCTCAGTGCAAAATGGAAAAGGTAGGTGCTTGTTTAGATTGAGGTTGTTCAGTAATGATTTTAACACTCACTGGAATCCCTTAGCCAAAGTAACCCAAGGACAAAGTCTGCAATGAGCATTTACTCTCCCAATTAAAGTTTCAGTACAAATGAAAATGTTACCCACCTTTTACTATTTCCAATCTTTGCTTTATTTTTTACCTTCATGATTGGTGGCCTTGCACAGCATCTTCTCAGAGAAACTACTCCTGTTTTGGTAACAGAGCAAATGCCTGTTGGTCCTCTTGCCTGTGATTCCAGTTTATCCAACTTGCTCCCATGTCAAATTCAGAGATTAAGTTTCTGAATAGAAACACTCCAGTCCTGGTTGGCCATCATTGGGAAGAGAGGCCCCTTGGTCTTGCAAACTTTATATGCCCCAGTACAGGAGAATGCCAGGGCTAAGAAGTGGGAGTGGGTGGGTAGGGGAGTAGGGCGGGGGAAGGTATAGGGAACTTTCAGGATAGCATTTGAAATGTAAATAAAGAAAATATCTAATTAAAAAAAAAAAGAATGAAACACTCCTGCCTTCTGCCTCCTCAACTACTTAGATTATGGCACAGGCCATCCAGAGACTGTCCTACCGGGGGTTTCATTCCAGATACAGTCACCACATGCAGGCGCTATTGTGGATGCTAAGAAATGCTTGTGGAAAGGAGACCCATATTGCTGTCTCCTGAGAGGCCCTGCCAGAGCCTTACAAATAACAGCGCTGGATGCTCACAGCCAACCATTGCACTGAGTGTGGGGTCGCCAATGAAGAATTAGAAAAAGAACTGAAGGAGCTGAAGGGGTTTGCAACCCCATAGGAAGAACAACATTATCAACCAACCAGAAACCCCAGATCTCCCAGGGTCTAAGCCATCAACCAAGGAGTACACATGGCTCTAGCTACATATGTAGCAGAGGATGGCCTTGTCATGCATCAATGGAAAGAGAGGTCCTTGGTCCTTCGAAGGCTAGATAGATGCCCCAGTGTAGGAAAATAAAGGGTGGGAAGGCAGGAGTTGGCGGGTGGGTGGAGGAACACCCTCATAAAAGCAGGGGGAGGGGGATGGGATAGAGGGTTTCCAGGAAGGGTGGGGACTGGGTGAGGGGATAACACTTAAAATGTAAATAAATGAAAAAAAAAAAGCAGCAAACAAAACAACCCAGAAAAAACGTTTTTGTAAATGAGACATTAAGAAACAGTTCTGACTTTTTCAGCACAACTCACTTGTCTATGCTGTTATTCAATGAGTTGTTTCTTACCTCAGTGAGGTTCCTCTTGCTTTCTTGATATAGGTTTGCTTGTGGTTGGTGTGGTCACAAGGTATGTGATAGGAACCATTTAGTGAAAAGCAAAGTAGCTTTACTTGTCATACCTTTCCATGTGGCTGGGATTAACTTTTGAACATAAAGTGTTCAGAAATCATCACAAGACTTGTTGTTGATAGGGCTTCAAGAAGATGAGCAAAATGATGAGAATCAAAGTCTTTTTTGAAATCCTTTAATTTCTCTTCTTTCACCCTTTCATTTTACTCAACAAATGTCAACTGAAGTCATCCTCTGTAATTCATCGGGCAATCTTTCCTGAAATGAGATAGCTCAAACTCTAGTGACTCAGACAAACTTTTTGTGGCTAAATTTTTGATTATGCCACATGAGATGTAAAGGCAGTTTTCTAGAAACATTTACATCTTTGTAGACAAAAATACAGCAATTTAGTCTCTAGTGTGGCTAGAAAGGCTTCCTAGAGGAGATGTCATTTGACTTGTGTATGGTATACAAGTGGGGATCCGTTGAGATGATGGATACTGTCCTTATTCTAGATATTTTAGGGGGAGAAGATAGGACTGATAAAAATGGAAGAGTTTCCAAGGTTTGGAATGGTGCCTACTCAAATCTTACAAAGCCATGTAAGGTATAACCATTTTTTTTTCCTAAAGCCGTGTGTGGTCCGCTAGAAGAATTGAAGCAGGAAAGAGTTAGCATTAGACTTGACTATTAGGAAATGATTCAAATTCTGGAATGGTGAGTATGCTTAAAGAGAGGGAAGAGAAGAATGAGACTGGGAAAACTCTAAACAGACTTAAACCAGGTGAGGAGATCATTCTATCAAATCTAAGGCAGAAAGGTCTCCATCTGTTATGGAGGAATGTTTTCGTCTGTGAGGATTAAAATCTGCACTTATCTATGGGGAAGGAATGACAGTGCAAGTTCCATCTAATGCTGATAAGTGCCAACGATTTTGCAAGGATAATAAGCCAGTCTGTTCTAGACATACACACAAATACTGACAGAATTCATACGAGTTTTGTGGTAGATTCATGGGTAGACTATTACATAAAAAAAGCCACCACCCAAATAATTTGTGCCAGTTCTACATATGCAGTGTGGACAGGATGAATAAATGAGGGTTTGGTGACAACACCAACACTTCAATGTTTGTTGGTCAAATGTTCCCATCCTCCTCCTCCTTTTCTGAGAGAGAGAGAGAGAGAGAGAGAGAGAGAGAGAGAGATATCACCTTGACTATAGGCAACTTCATTTTCTATCAGGATAATTCTTCTCTGGATTTATCTAGGGATATGATCCAGTGTTCCTGGGGTGGTCTACTTCTACATTTTTCTGGAGTAGTATGTTCTATTTTTCTGTTTAAATAAGCCTTTCATTTATCAGGTACACTGTGGGGATATTAAAAAATATATACAATATTGTTTTCTAATATAAAAATAGAGGAGGAATTAAAGTGAAATAACTGAAATTTACAAAACAACAACAACAACAACAACAAAAACAACAACCACCCCAAAACATGTGCCTAAAGGGTGGTGGAAAAACTTGAAAGTGGGTTAGGTGAAAAAGAAGGTCAGGGAGCCTCATTTATAAACAAGGTTTTAAACTTGATAGAGTTAGATAGATAGGAAGAGGAGTGTCTTTACTTACTCTTAATTTTGGTGATGGTGGTGGGATGTGGGTCCATAGTGAGTCACAGGTGAAAGGTGTATTTGCATAAGATTAATTATCTGAAGATATTTTTCATTTCTCTAAGTGTCCATCTTTTCTAGGTCATATAAGAAATTAGGGGCAAAAGGAGCCAAAATTCCACATATATATATACATCTTTCTCTTACTAGGCTGTCATGGGATCTCAGGGCAAAGAAAGAGCCAAGTGATGTCCATACAACTCTTTCTGTAACTGGTCTTCAAAGAGAACTTGAACTTGCCGTACTGTAGAACTCCTAAAACATCTTCCATTTCCCAAACTGCCACAGTTTTATCTCAGCTCTCATTCCTACAAGGCAGATCTGGCATGCTCTAAAGATGTGCAAAATCAAATGATGGAGTCAGATTTCTACAGATAATGCTCATATCTATAAAATAGGTACTGCAATGTGCTAGAAAGAGCTCTGTTAGACAGCTTAGAAGGTCACAGGACAGTGTAGCTTCATAGTTGACTAGTTTAGGAGCCCAAGACACAGTTAAGCTTCTCATGATCTTCATTTTTCTTTAATATATGACAAAAACTCTACAGTGTGCATATGTGTGCATGTGTGTGCATGTATGTGCATGTGTGCACATATGTTTTAGTTATATCTTTTATTTTACTTTTAGAGATTGTACTATGGTTGCATTATTTTTCCCTTCCCTTTGCTCCCTTCCTATCCTCCCAGTTACTTCTCCTCAATCTTTTTCAAATTCATGGCCTCCCTTTTCCATTCATTTTTGTTACATACATATGTATATGTTTTAAGGACTGGTCAGTTGCCATTAGATAACCATGCTCCTCCCAGAGGAAGATGATTTCTTTCTTGTGGGGGGGGGGGTTGTTTGTTTGTTTTTCGAGACAGGGTTACTCTGTATAGCCCTGGCTGTCTTGGAACTCACTTTGTAGACCAGGCTGGCCTTGAACTCAGAAATCCGCCTGCCTTTGCCTCCCGAGTGCTGGGATCAAAGGCGTGCGCCACCACGCCCAGCTAGGAAGATGATTTCTAAGGTTCTCAGAATTCTTCAGTTGCTTGTAGTTCTTGGTATAGTGTTGATGCTTTCTGTGCCCCACTCCCAACATTTGCATGGCTACTACTGTTGTCTTTGTTCTGCTCACATTTAGCCAGTCCAATTGGTGAGATCTTTTCAGGATGAGGGATGTGGGAGCAATAGAATGAGGAACAGAAGGGAAGAAGGTAAGTAAGGGAATCTGAGAAAGTAATAAGGGGCCATACATAGTGTTACCCATCCACCGGAAATACCTAAAATACACATGAGTTGGTATATAAGTACATATTTATCATCTAAATAAAAAAGTTTCTATCTGGGTTGATAATGCTTTCGCCAAGAGCCAAGGGCCTTTTGATAGTAACTCCCAACATCAGGCATGAGAGATCTCATTTTTGAGTTTTTGGTCAGGGTTGACCAAGAGATGACCAAACCTTCCAGGAGAATGCTGTTGTTCTTGCTTGCCTCCAGAAGAGGAAGTTAAGTTCTTATTGAAGACTCCATACACTTCAGACATACAGTCCAGAGGCTCCTGAACTGGAACTGACCTGAAAGTCCCCTGAAAGTCTAAGGACTTGCTTTCATGGTCCCAGAAGGGGTAATGCCAGCTTTCAGTGAAGCGAAGCAATCAGTAGTCCTACCTAATAATTACATCAATGAACCATAATAATAACCGGTTTGCCACAATAACCATGAGAGTACGGTAGTGACATCCGTACTTTGGCAATAACCGGCAACTCTCTAAGACCTGTTCAACATGAGGGAGCTCATGCCTGGTACTGGGAACATAGCCTACTACGCAGTGCTAGTGACGTCATGGAGGAGAACCTACAACTTCCACTTTACTAATGCAGTCTAGTCTTTAACTACATTCTTAATATTTATCTTTATGCCCACAGAAAAATTTGGTCTTCATGCCTCTTCAAGGAAATTTCTCTTTAAACAGATAGAGACCGTTCTGATATCAAAACAGCAGCAATCAACCAAAATGAAGAGTCAGGGAGTCCAGTCCCAGTGGATGCATCTACAGAATAACTCCCACACTTAAGTATCAAAGATCATTGAGAAAGAGATGTTGGAAAGATTGTAAGAGGATCCAGGAGTTTCCTATGAGACTGTGTCTCCTAAGAATGTCAGATACTTTACCCATCAAATATCATTGACGTGTCTGCAGTATTTCGATGATTGGTTTACACATGCAAAAGAGTCAACACATGTAAATGGGAATTTCTATGACTACATTTGCCACTGCATTGAAATCTGAATTCTAAAACATCCCATGAAGATGTTTAATATGCCAGGTTGGGGGCGACTTTTCCCTTTTCTCTGCATGAAAGAGGAATATTTAGGATTGACTTTCTAGAAACTGGTACAATAAATAAATATTTGCTGTGAGGGTAGATAATATTCCTTGCATCTGCCCTCTTCTACTGTATATAGAAAATTTAAAAAATGCACATTCTTAACTAATATAAGGCAAAAAGAAAGCAGTAGTGTGCATAAATAAAAGTTTCTTATCATCTGCCATATTAGGTTTAAAGCACAAGGAACTTTGTCAAGAGAAATTGGTTTTCTTCTTTGATTTCCTGGATCAGATTGACTTTTAAGTGGGAACTTTCTTTTTCCTTTGGCATCTATGGTATTTAAATACCATTTTATCACCCTTGGTGTCAAATGACTGTATATTATCCAATGTGCAAAGGGCTCTCTGTCTAGATTGTTATTAAAATGTCAATTATGATTGCATCAGTTGGAAAGTTGGATATTTAATCTGAGAAAATAAACTAAGTATGTACCCCCTCCTGTGTTACATGGCTTTTGGGTTCTGACTTCCTTTCTGATATATAACAACCACTGGCTGCTTAATACATGAGACTCTACTTGATTCTAATATAATAAATCAAATCCTTGTTATAATCTGTCTTCAGAAATTCACATGCTTTCTTCTTTTTAGCCAGTTTAAAATGTTATAACCTGCATTTTAACTTTATTTTTCATATCTAGTTGCATATGCTGGTGTTGGGTGATTTATAGTTCTCACATTGCGTGATGCCCTGAATTCAGGCATTTTATTTCAGATCTGAGTACAGGGCATGTTGGCTTTCCAGGTATAAGAGATGATTACTGAGACAGCTATGTTCTGGTGTCTAGAGATCCCAAGAAGAGGGCCAAGTCAGTGAGAGGAGAAAGTCTGCTTCTCAGAGAAAGGCAGAAGCACGGAAGGTTTGGGTTGCAAAGAATCGAAGTGATCATTCAACCTGGAGTGACAGAGAAATGATTCTGTGTCACCAGCAGAGTTGAAGTTGGACAAGGGCTTTGTTCCAAGGTGAACTTTGATCATGGCTACTCCCCAGGTTGTCGTTCTTCCACTTGAGGCCACAGAAAGAGCTCAAATGAGAGGAGACCCAAGCGGCTGGAGAAACAAGTGACTTAGGGAGGAGGTGTTAATGGAATTTAGGTCGGATTTCATTTCATGGAAAAGAGATCAGCCGATGTTATGAACTACTAAATGCAACTAGATTGCTTAAGAACTAGTGAAGATTTACAAACTCCTTGGGTTATTTCCTCTGAGTTGTAGTCAATTTTTACATAGTTCTTGTAGTGCTTGGCACGAAGGGTTGAGAAGGGTTGAGCGATGGCTCAGATAGGTGCTTATGTACGGTTTCATTTCACACCTGTTGAACGTTTGTAAATGGGAGCGCTTTTCCTTGTGCAAGAAAGTGTATTTTCAAATAATTTAGCTATTTTTTTTTGCCTTAAGTATTATAGACAAATTCCTTGTGCTTAGGACTTAAAATAATAGCAGCTTGGCTAGTGACTGGGGTTGTAAGAATAATCACGGGAGCTCAGAACACCTGGAATCCTCATCAACTCTTAGAAAACACTGCCCCCATTGTCCAGTGGTGGTGTGAGCTAATTGAAGAGTTACTGTGCAATAACCTTTTATTTGGATCTAATAAAATCATAACCCCAATGGAAAGTATGGTGTTTACCCACTGGACGCTTGCATATACTAAGTCATTTCTGTGTTAGAAGGAGAAAAAATAAAAGCTGTCTTCTAACAGAAAAAAGTTCTTTATACTTTTTGGGGGGTAAGGCTATGCTGTGTGTGTGCATGTTTTCACGTATGCGTGCATTCATGTGTGTGTGTATGTGTTCACATCTGTGTTGGTAGAGGTATGTACACATACAGTCCTATAAAGAAAAAAAATCAAGCTGTGTGTGTGTGTGGGGGTGCCTAGAATCCAGAACCCAGTGCAAAGGTGGTGCATATAACAGGCATGTGGTAGGGTAGCTGGCTTTTCCTAAATGCCTAGTGTGGTATTGAATCCTTTTCAACATCATGGGATTGAGACATTTTTAAAACGTTTTCAAATGTCCTCAAAAAGAGACACCTAATAACCAGCAAAATTCATGTTTCCAAAAAAATTCTCCATAGGCAAAGAAGAAGGATTGAAATAAAACTGTTTACAATATTGGTTTGGAAAGATTCCCACCTGTTGTCAAAGCTTTAATTTTAGCAAGTAGCGATGCTTTTGAGGTAAGGCAGGCCTCTGTTCCTTGCTAGAGATGTCACGAATGCTTGGCAAGTTCTCTTCTGTGCTAATGTCCAGTGCCCCGCATGTGCCAGTGCCTCTCATGCTGTTTCCATATGTGCAGTTTTTCATCATTTAAGTTTTTCCCTGCAGTTTTACATTGTAAGAAGCTGACGGTTTTCTTGGAGGGGAAGTTCTCTCTTACATGCCTTGCTCTGTCTGAGCACAGTCACTTGGTGATGCTTCAAAAATATGTCTTCTGATTTGATTTGTTACTGGATAACTTCAGTAGAGAGTTAGAGAAGTAATTTTGCCCCCTTCCCCAGCAATAAACAGCCATTAGTTTGTTATTTTAAGGTTGCCTAAGGCCAGGTTTTCAGAATAAACGTGAGTGTGAGCCATCTATCAAGAAAACAGAATTATTTAACACAATAAACATTTTATTGTACATTTGGCCTAGAGGAAATTTTTTTTTTTGTGTGTGTCTATCTGTATGGCCCAGATTCTTAAAATAACGACTTATTCCTTGTGTTTATGTTCCTGGTTATCAGGGAAATCTAAGTCTAATCTAAAAAGGCAGAAAATGCACTCTAAATATGGTCTAATGGTGAGTGAAATGCAGGGATAATTCGAGAGTGGCTCTTAGAAAAATGTCAATAAACATTCCAACATGCGACTCAGGGCTCCAGGGACTTAGATCTTGGGGTGGAGGCTTGTACTTAGCTCTGCAAGTGATTAAGATTACAGGTTGCTGGAAACATCCCCCGCCTGTGTGCAGAAATGTCTCAGCTTGCAAGGCCTGTGACAGCAGAGAGGAGGGCCTGTATGGAGTGTGCCTCCTGACCCCGGGAAGCTTCAAGAGTTCCTAATCAGTTGATTTCATGTTTTTAGGCTAATTCCATTTCCTATTCTGAAGACTGAAAGAAAAAAAAAAAACATCGTGGCAAAACAAGGGGCAGGGGAGCTTCGAATTCTTGCTTTTATCTTCCAGAATGTGATTATTAATGGCTATTTTAGAAACACTTTTTAAATTTGAAGGCATTTCCCTACCCCCTTCTATTTTTATTCATAAATCCTGAAGTTGCACCCAGCCTGCCTTCTCTCCTTTCTTCCAGATCCTCCCCTCTTGCTGTTTTAGACCCTTAGGCAAGTCTTTCATCCTTTCTGCATGCCACAAAGTAGAGGAGCTGGTGAGTCCTGTAGCTTTGTGTGCGCCCCGCGCGTTGGAGGAAGGAATCCAGGCTTCTTAATGCAGGGGCACCTATTGATCAATCCCGCTCACTCTTTTTGTAACCGGCAGTCATCCCCCCAAATCTCTTGGCACCTTTGCCTTGAAACCAGAGCCCAAGGAGGTCCGACAGCCTCTCTTGCTTCGCCAGGCACTGCTCAGCTTCAGCTGAAGTCATGTTTACATATATGATCTTTCCATGCCATTTAAAATATGTAATGGATACTGTGAAAACAATAGGCATATTCAAGCTCCAACAGTGCGCACAAATGAGAGAAATATTCCAATACTCATATCAGGGCCTAATAGGTATAATTTTGCTCATGATCAAGTAATGTGCAGCAGCTTTCCCCAGACTGCTGGCTCAAACAAAGAAGTGGTTGTCAACCTTTTCAGAATCAGATGTTAATGATATTTCATGTCTTTGTTGAGTCTGGGGAAAGCAGCTACTGCACCTAGAAGGGAAATGACTTCCATACCAACTGCCCTCAGCCATAATCATTTGGACTGGGGAAGCTGGATCCAGTCCATATTTACATTTCAGAAAGAGGTGTGAAGGAGGATTCCAAGACAGCATCGACTGAGCTGCCTCCCATTTCCCTCACCCCATGTTCAGTCTTATCGATGCTGTAAGAAGACCTTATTATTTCTAACATATAGACGGGGGAAAATGTAGCATAAACAAAGGCCTGGTGTGTTTTGGCAAAGCGGGGAAGTGTTTTCTGTGTTTTGTGTGTTTTTGGAAAGCTCTGAAATCCTGAAGTCATACATCTTCCAAGACTGGAGGAAGGTTTCCTCAGGCATCACAGGCTCCAAGCTGCTCTGAGAGCTACTAACTCTGCTGTGTCTTCAGCAAGATGCTGTACACCCTCCTTTTTTTTTTTTTTTTTTTTTTTTTTTTCTGGAGTCCTTTGTGAAGCACTCAGTCCTGGAATCACTTGCTTTCCTTTATATATCCTTATTTGTTCTCTGCTATGACACTTTCATAGAAACAGCGTTATTTTTCATTGTTTTAAGGATAGTTTTATTTTCTACGGCAAGTCCACACACACAGTAGGAACCCATGGGATTGGTTTCCAGCTGCTGAGATTTGATGGCTCTCTTGAACTGCCTTTTTAGAATTGCAATCTTGAGTCTTTAGACATTGTACAGTTAAGCTTTTAAGATTATGGTAGAAACAGTTCTTTGGGGGCATATTCATACACGTCATGGCAGAACACAGGCTCCACTAAAAACTTATAACTAGAAAATGTACTGCCCATTATACTTTTTTTTCTCCCATACCAATATTGAAATCTCATTTTAATCCAACAAGAGTGAAACATCTTTGAACACAGGTATTCCGGCAGTTGTCCAAAGTAAAATCAGGAGCTATTTTCAGTCATGCATGTCCATTTATGATGACCACATCAGTCCATCTCTGTCATTGTGCAAATTTTACTATATAATTCATTCAACCATATGAAATAATGGTTATCATAAATGATTTATTCAATCACAAGAAACATGTCTGTCAATATGGAGCCTTCTGTGTTCATAGATTTACTCTTCTTTGAATTCTACCTAAGTTCTAAAGGACTTTATAGACAGGATTGTCATTGTATCCTGTGTTGAGTAAGATATTTTCCAGATTTGGTCAATTAACAAGACTTTGGTCCAAACAGTTCAATCAACTTAGTGACTTAGAAGTCTGTTTCTCATTGTCACAGCCTAGTGTTCTGCTCCTAAAAGGACTGCTTATGGACAAGCAGGCAGCACCCCAAGGCTTCTTGAAATGCAGAAACTCAGTCCTAAAGAAGACATCATGAATCAAGTGCCTGTGTTTGTGGTCTCCCAGGATATTTGAAGAGAAAAGCTCAAAGGCTTTCCTGGTAGATACTAAATTGTGTAGGTAATTTTCCTGTTAGAAATCCTTGGAAATATTTATACATTTCTCATGATCAGGAGAAAATTACATAATGTAGCAATATCCTGGCAGTCATAATGTATTTCTCTCTACTCCTTATTTCTGAGGAGTATAGTCTGACACATCACCATCGCCATCACCATCACGATCGCCGCCACCACCACCACCATCATCATCATCGCCTTCATCATTATTATTATTTCATGCACTATAGATCAAGTTGACCTGGAACTCACTATGAAGCTTAGGATGACCTCAAATTTACAATCTTACCTGTTGGCCTCCTCATTGCTGTTATTTAAAGCATGTACTACCACATGTACCTTTATAATTTATGAAGAGAACACAAAGAAACTTATCAGGAAGATTATATAAACATGTTTCATAGTGACATCTGCATTTAACTTGTGGAAAATACACGAGGAGAACATTTTATGTATCACTGAAAATTAATTAATAAAAAGTAGTTATTGTCAGTACTTATATAACCATACTCCCAGAACTCTTTATATTTTTGAATCCTTTGAATATTTGTAGATACTATGAGAAATCTTATTGTTATTAGGCCAGATGAGTTAAACTGATGAATAGAGGTGTAAGTCCCTTGCCCCTACCTGCAGGAACTAAAAACAGGGGAGCTGAGCTCATTTTGGATGCCTCTTTATAGGTTCTTAAGTGATGGCTTTGAGGTTGGATGAGCTTTTAGAGGTCTTCATGCTTCTTGTTCTTTATGTGAAGAAAAGGAGAGCTAGAAAACCTGTGAACCTTGCTCACACTACACATAAATTAGTGGTAATACCAATATATAAGTAATGGAGTTTGCACATTTAGATCTGTTATCTTCCATGAGGAATAGGTAGGCTTGGATGGATGTCAAAGCAGTGATAGTCCCATTTCATTATGTAATTTCAAAGAAACATGCTGCTAAAGTTTAGTGGTAATGCCCATAAATTAGATATTCCTTATATGGTAGAATTGCTATTTTATGATTGTATGACCATGCATATAGTGCATATGTACTTGTTTGTGTTTGTATTTCCATGTGTATTACAGGGACTCATGCTTATGCACATGAATATTTGCTTTCTTTCTAAGCTTCATCTCAGCCTTGACTGCTTGGTTATAGCTTGTTGCATGACTTACTCTAATCTATGCTGTTTATTGACAACTCAGTTGCACACCAAGACTGTAGACATTGACATAGTGTCTGAGTACTCCTCACTGAGTGTCAGGAGGTTTGAGCAGCAATGGAGAACATGAGACCCGAGGTAAACATGCAGAATAATGATTAGACTTGGTGGAGCACTGACCATGTTGATGTAGGTTGGTACAAGTAAGGGCATGGCTCAGTGTTTAGGTCACTGTCTGTTTCTATAATACAGGTGGAACATCTTCCATTTGAAGATTAGAAACACCCAAATGTGGTGAAATCAGAAATATTTTGGGCACTAACATGATACTGCATATGAGAAATGCCATACCTGGTTTCATGTGACAGACTGCTATCAATCAAAGTGCAGGGGTGTTAACAAGAGTATATCAAACAATTCTCTCAGTGTGAATGAAGTGTTCCCGACAAATGACTTTTGACCCTAGATGTGGGGATATAGTGTATAATATGCTATTTTGTATGTGCTAAAAGTAGAATCTCTATTATTCAAACATCTCTGGTCCCAATCACTGGATAATTCAGTCACTATTATCTTTGTCTAGAAATGTTGTTTGTGAATGATTTTGTGTATTCAAAAAGATAATTGTATATGTTCTAGATGAAAGGCAATGAATAGGTATAAAACATCATTCTAACTAGTCCACATTTTTAAGATTAAATACCAAATACTTTTATTGATTGAATAAGCTTTTATTAGTTCAGAATGGATATGGCTAAAATGTTCCCTAGATTTTTGGGGGAGAGTTGCCAAAGGATCGGTCCATATACTCCCATATACTCTTAGCAAACCACAGTTAACATAGCACTCTATATGTTCTTTCTTATGTCCTATTGTGGTCTTTCTCCAACTGTTGTCTGCTGAACACTTTGGTGAGTCTTCTTGGCTGCTGTTGTCTAGGAGATGTGAACACCAGCTTCCACATGCAGACTGAGAGAACTGTGTCAGTCTGCTTTGTTCCAAAAACTCTCTGGCTAGTAAGAAAAGGAATTTTAAAAAGAAGAAGAGAGCTTTTCCTTCTTATATTTTGAGGTGCCTGCAGATTTGCATACTTATGAGGGATTAGAGAAAGAGATTTAGCTAAATGGTTTCCACTAACACCATGGTTCCTTTAGCAGTGTTCCCTGCAGACTTCTACTTGTCCTCCCTTCACCCTGCCCACTAAGGGCACCTCCTTTGCTTGGCCTTTGGTGGCACAAGTACAGGTATAACCACACGTTTTTCTGTGGTGTTGGGACAATATCAAAGTTTTCTGTTTTTCTAGGACGGACGCACTTTTGCTTCCTGGTCCCTTGCCTGAGAGAATAAGCTTTCTTGGGCTTTTTCCTGTTGTCTGCTCTCATTTGGCCTACTGCTTTATCTTCCATTCCATACGTCAGGCATAAAGGAAGTATCAGTAACTTATTACCATGCTAGAGTCTTAGACAACCTATCTTCATTTTTCTACCTCTCAATGCCTTCTTGTGTTGATTTTCTTCTTTCTTTCTTTCTTTCTTTCTTTCTTTCTTTCTTTCTTTCTTTCTTTCTTTCCTTCCTTCCTTCCTTCCTTCCTTCCTTCCTTCCTTCCTTCCTTCCTTCCTTCTTTCTTTCTTTCTTTCCTTCTTTCTTTCTTTTCCCAAGAGAGGGTTTTTTGTGTACCTCCAGCTGTCCTGGAACTCTCTCTGTAGACTAGGTTGGCCTTTAATTTACAGATATTCACCTTCCTCTGCCTTCTTAGTGCTGGAATTAAAGGTGTGTGCCGCTATGCCCAGCCTGGGTTGATTTTTATATGTAATATACATGGCTGTTACTTGTAGCAATGAGAAAAGTAGAAATCTGTCCACTTATCTTTTTGGAAGAAATAGTTATTCTCTATTAGATGCTAACAATTGTTGGGAAGACATAAAATTCAGCCAGTTGTACATTCAACCAGTTGACTTTTGGTGAACATTTCATTGGTTAATTCAAATTTTTGGAGTTGATTTTGAGCTATAATATTAATAGATATAAGCAACTAGTATGGAAGACTATTTAGAAGAATTTGTAAACATAAAGGAGTTGTTCATTGATATTCTGTGGGACATTTTGGAGTGACCATATACAAGTTCAAATAATAATAATAATAATAATAATAATAATAATAATAAATGTTTATAACAATTATGGTTGCATTCTTAAGTACCATATGCTATAGATTCATATGAATAGAGTAGGTATTTCTTGGTAAGCAGTAATGATAGCACAGTTTGACAGTTTTAACAGGGGCTAATTAATACAAGCCATAGACTGTTAGGCAGAACTCTGTGCTAAGAGGAATTTTTATAATTAACGAATGTTGAGTTACAAGCAAAATGAATTACTGAGGTTTCCTTTGGGGAACAATCAACAATTTTCACTTATTGACCTTTCATTTTCAAAGGTCACTGTTACTTCATGGCTTGTCTACAATAATGATACATAATCTTGAATGTCTGCCCAACATCAGGGATCCCATTGTTCCTAAAGTGATGTCAAGCCAGAGGTTACAGAAGAGTGAACCACTGATTTCATTTATACCATGGAAGGTTTTTGAAGTACTATTTAATCCAGTCGATTTTACATAGTATGAAAAGTTTCTATTTTATTGTGGAAAAAATAGAGTATAGGAGTAACGAACTTTCCTTGGCTGTGGGCAGGTTGAGTTGAGGTCTGGCTAAAACCAATTAGCCTTACACACAAATGCTTACATGTCTATTCTGAATAACATTTTATAAAATGCCTTGAAAGTAAATGTATTCTTGTAGACAGAGTAGTATAAGAAGCAGATATGCTAAAATAGGTCCAGAATTGTATCTAAAACTGCTTTCTTTTTTTCTTTTTCTTTTCTTTTTTCTTTTTTTTCAAGACAGGGTTTCTTTGTATAGCCCTAGCTGTCCTGGAACTCACTTTGTAGACCAGGCTGGCCTTGAACTCAGAAATCTGCCTGCCTCTGCCTCCCAAGTGCTGGGATTAAAGGCGTGTGCCACCATGCCTGGCTAAAATTGCTTTCTTATTAAACATTAAGTTATAGTTTACTATGTGTTAGAACTTATAAGGTTAAATTGCTTTCTTATGAAACATAAAGTTATAGTTTACTATGTGTTAGAACTTATAAGGTTAAGAAGTCAAACTTGGAGTCAAATTATTGTATGCCTAGTAGATAGACTAAATATCTTAATGTAGTCTTATTCAATATGTATTCAGGCACACAGTAGTTAAAAATGTGTATAACTTGAGATATACTTCTTTAGGTGAGTTCTAGGTTAGATTTGTTTTGTAGAAAAATTAATATTTGTTTGCTAATTTGTAGCATGGCAGGTAGCATGCTAAGTTCTTGAGAAATATACCTCACAATTTTCTGCCAAGCAGCTCAACTTTTAAAATAGGGAAGAGGTCAAGATGAAGATGAAAAATATGTGCAAAAAATCTATACAGAAACTTTAAAAAGTCATGTCCACAAAGATCTGTCTACAATGAAAACTGTAAACTTTCTTTTAGACCACGTTTCTCTCTCTTCATTTCAGTTTCTACCTCTACTTTAGTAGGTTTATAATTCATCATTTTTTTTGGGTGCTACCCTCAAGCTACTGTTTCCCATGACCCGTCTTTTGTGAATCAAGTTTGCTTCTCTGAACAAGGCAGCTTCCATGGAAGTTGAATCTATCTTTTGACAGACCTTGCATTGCTATTTTTTCTTTCTACTGTTGTCCTCCCCAAAGGTCCCTTACATTTCATTCCTCTGAATCCTGTGAGTCTGAAACTCATGTTCTCTCTGTCATCACTCTGATGTCTTGGGAAAGAATCTCATTCCATATGCTTTTAGGCGCTCAAAGAACCCAGGCATAAAAACTTGGGAATTGTCAGTACCCATTTGGCCTCTGCTCCATCAAACCCAGTAGCTTGCCTCCAGGAGAGATCAGACCTGACTCCTTGAAGATTCTCTTTCCTTTACTATAAATATGGTTAATTGGAAAATGATGTTTTTAGGTAAGAGATCCTGCTTCACTTGGATAGAAACCAAGCCAACCATATGGGAAGGGAAATGATCTCGTGGCTGACAAAATAAGAAATATGGTCCTTAAGCCCCTTTGGATAGCTTTCTATGGACTATGAAAGTTTGTCTCTTTGAGCTTCAATTTATAGCTCTTACAATGGGAATATCCTTGGCTTTCTGATAAGATTTGAGAGAATAGTGAATACATACATTGTAATCAAATCCTTCTCCACAGAGGAGTTATGGAGTATTGTTCTTTTCTGACCACTAAGGAATGTTATTGGCTAACATGACATGTACCACAGGGTAAGGGATTTCAACTCCTCTCACTTCACCACACTTACATTTGTGAAAATATATGCTAAGTATTTTAAGGTTTTGAGTGGTGGCTTTGCTGTAAAACAAATTGGCTGATAATATCAGTGGAAGCTTTTTTCTGTATTTGCCTAAGGTTCTATTTCTAAGATTTGACCTGTGTTTATTGTCTCTTTTCAAAGATAAATACTGCTTAGCCAATGACAGAGTTTGAATGTTGATGACAGCTAAATAAGAAATAGTGTTGTTACATATTTGTTGGCATTCCTTCTTCAGAAAACCTACAATAAATAAATATATTAAGAATATTAGGTACTCATGTGACCACACACACACACACACACACACACACACACACACAACTTTCTTAATACCATGGGTAATTCCAAACAAGGTGACAAATTCAGCTTTAAATAGGCATCATGTATTGCCAAGAATTCTTCGGTCCAAGGAACAAAAAGAAAAAAAGCCTCAATATTTCGTAAGAATTGAAACAATACTTGACTGAATTTTCTACGCAATGTACTGTCCACTCTGAAGACTATTATATGTGTAAATAAATCAAGGTTAATGAGTTAAAATACTTATCACTTTCTGGTAAGTACAGGAATCTCATGGGACTTTGCTGTTATTCAGATGTTAACATTTTGTAGGTGCTTCAAAGTGGCAATGCCAGTGGATTCACTTAGATTGTTTTTCTAAAATCATTGCACTTCAAAAACTGTCAGAGATTTCATAATGCCCCAAATGACCTTTCAGAAATCTGTCTTAAACTTACACAAGAGGATCACACAGTGTTTGATCTAATTCCAGAAAGTAGAAGACAACTATTCCAAGAATGGTTTAAGAATAATGTTTTCGAAGAAAAGGGAAGTAATCGGTCAGGTTTTGAGCCTTTGTTTCTGTGATACCCAAGGGAAAATATCCTAGAGATATATCATAGTTATATCTCATGGTAGAGACATATGGTGTATTTTTTGTGACAATATTGCATCTTCAGAGAATCTATAAGATTGACTATCAGAATTTGAACAGAAAATAAGCAAAAATATAGAAAATGTCCTTTGGAAGAATTGTTGCACCAGAAACATAACGGACTCTTTACTCCCAAAGTATGTCATTGGGAAAGGGCTGGTAATGACTATACAGCTCTATTTCATGATCTAATGTACTGCAGAAGTGATCCACTAAAGCAGAGTATTTCATGATATGATTTAACAGTAGGTCTGCAGCTAATTACTAATTCCAGTCTATCTTTATTTTTCATAGATTTGCTGTTTTAATTAAGTTTAAGATTGCATTATAAGAGAGCAATTGGTTAAAAATATGTAAGATGGCTGGAAAGATAGATTAGCAGCACACCAAATATTGGCTGCTCTTCCAAAAGACCCATGTTCAGTTCCCAGCGACCACATGATACCTCGGACTGTCTGAAATTCCTGTTGCAGGGGATCAGATAACCTTTCTGGCACTTCTGGGTGCTAGCCATACATATGGTACAAGACATACATTCAGACAAAACATCCTTATACATAAAATACAGACCCCACTCTAGGTAATTGTTAGACTATCATCTAAATCCAAGTACTTGAGAAAGGAGGATGTTCTGCACTTGATACAAATTCCTGTGAGATGAGCCATGAGATTTTCAAGTAAGAAAGGTGTGCTAAAACATGGGCACAGGTTTCACTAAGGGAGCTTGAAGGAGCGATTTAAAGGGAAAAATTAAATGTTTCACCTGAGGCAGTGGAGAAGAGTAGCTTGTGGCACCTTTCTTGCTAACCCAGTCCGGTGAAAGAAGGGGGGCGGCAGCCTTCCTGGTGCTGTCCCTAGTCATTCTTCACTAATGCATCATTCATGTGTGTGGTAGGTTGAGACATCAATGTCCTGTTATCAGTATTAAAAACAGCAGCAGGCTTGAAAATGCTTACACTTTGTATTGCAAACCTAGGAAATGGAAATCTTCAATGAGGTCCATACCAAGTTCCATAGCAAGTGGCAGCCATGTGCTGTTTTACAAGATGACAGGTTGCCATGTTCCTACACTGTTGGGGATGCTAGAGGGGAAGTCAGTGATGAGTAGCTTCTCTTGTTAAAAAAAAAAACGTGGAGAGTCTCAAAGCAGTGCTTAAATTGTAATAATTCTGAGCCTCTTTGGTTCTTTATCTCAAACTGTAGGGTTCCTTTTCTGTTTTAAAAGTCTTTTCTAGTAGGTTCACAAGAGCAATGATACTGACCTCTTTAAAAAATTATATACTATTCAGCATTCGTGAACATATCCACTCAAAGATGCTGTATTTTAAAAATGGGCTTGAATTAGTCACTGTTTAGTAATTTATGTTGTTCAACTATTTGTTGAAAGAAACCAAGAGACTCAAATCTCTTCATAAAATCTCATATACACTTAATTTTTTTTTTCTTTTCCAGTACTTAGAGTGAACTCAGGGTCTCAGACATGTTAGACAAATACTCTACCACCAAGTTGCATCCCTATCCTTCATAACGTTTTAAGTGCTTATGACTGAATTGATCCAAGTTTTGGAAATTGGTTACAAAATACTTTTAAAATTAGTACCAGATGAGATGTTTTTAAAACTCCTGAAACAGGCTATCTATTCACACCAACCCTACATATGAAGCCTACCCTGAAATTACTGGATTAGTCTCATGAGCCAATCAACTAGTGATTGGAAATGGGCTGCTAGCACAGTGCTGGGTACAAAAGTGCTGTAGAACCAGTCCCCATCAGTCTCCTTCCTGACCTACCACCCAAACAGGAAAAATGTGTGCATCAGACAATCCTGAGATTTTGTTTGTTTGTTTGTTAAAAATCAGCCTGTGGCTGAGTAGTTTGGTGTCCTTGGGAAATTAACAATGGGAGCTGGGACTGTCTCTGACTCTTTTGCTTGTTTCTGGGACCCCTTGCACCTACTGGCTTGCTAGCTTGTCTCTCCTTGCTAGGAGAGTTATAGTTATATGTGATGCCCTGTGTCACTGTTGCTTGTTACACCAAGATGTCCCTGGAAGGTCTTCTCTTTTCTGAGGAAAGACAAGGGGCACACACTTGTGGGGTAAGGGAGGAGGAGGAGGAGAGGAGAGGTTTAGGGAGGGGAAGCTGCACAGGGTATGTAATATCTGAGAGAATAAAAAAATTAAAATCTGCCGGGTGTGGTGGCACACACCTTTAATTCCAGCACTCGGAAGCCGGAGGCAGGTGAATTTCTAAGTTCGAGGCCAGCCTGGTCTACAAAGTGAGTTCCAGGACAGCCAGGGCTATACAAAGAAACCCTGTCTTGAAAAACCATAAATAAATAAATAAATAAATAAATAAATAAATAAATAAATATCTTGCACACTTAAAAAACCGGCGTATACTTGACCTTCATGTAAAGTGATGCACGTGATCTTGCATCATGACCTGTAAGCAAACTATAGCTGCATGTATTTAAAAATAAGATTTTTTTGTCACCTATAGGTAGTAATAAACACAGAAACATAAACCTTGAATACATTCTCAAGGAAGAAAAATGTTTTTCAGCATGTTCTTTGTTCTGGCAAGGCAGTCTTTGTTGTCTTCTCCCAGAGTCATGCATCTTAGTGACTTAGTTTGTAGTCCACTCCTTATTCTGAGACGGTTTCCATGGTGGTCCCTGAAACATGGTCTACAGATGTTAACAGATGAAATCAGTACATGTTAAAGCACTCACAGGGACATTTTGTAGCATCAGGTATATATAATGTCAGAGATGTGTGAGTGTCTTATATTTGTCTGGTAACTGACAATAAGAGTGTTCTAAAAGATAAAAATATTAAAGTATAAGATGTTATGCTGGTCATGAAGAGATGAAACAAATGCAAACTAACTCTACAAAGGAGCAAAAGATCTGTTCCAATCTGTGGAGGAATAACTTTCAGTCTCTTGCAAAAACAAGAGGTAGTTCACTCTTTGGAGTTCTTTTATTTTTCTGGTGCCAGGGCAGACTAGGTGATGGCTATAACTTGACCAATTACTTATATATTCAAATGAATATTAACATATTCCTGAAAGCTCATCAACCCTGTGAGCAAAGTAGGATTTCCAGTTGTTTCCTTAAGTATCCTTGGCACAATTCATACAATGTCGTCGAGTTTGTTCATACTCATGATAAAAATCTCTCCACACATTGACTACCTTTCAAAGGAATTTCCCATCATTTATTTTCCAGTCACCAGGCCATATTGTTTCCTTCGTTTCAAAGGTTAGATACAGGGAGATATAGAAATGAATTTTTGAACCTTGATGCAGATACTGCTGTGAGATTAAATATATAATGTGAATGCTATTACCATCCAATTCTATCTAATAGTGACTGTGCTGCTAGTTGGTTGTGACCCCTTTGGGAGTTGAATGACCCTTTCATGGGGGTCACCTAAGACCATTAGAAAACACAGATATTTACATTAAGATTCACAACAGTAGCAAAATTATAGTTGTGAAGTAGCTATGAAAATAATTTTACTGTTAGGGGTCACTACAACATGAGGAACTGAATTAAAGGGCTACAGCATGAGGAAGGTTGAGAACCACTGGGCTAACAGATGGCCACAATTTTAAAGATCATACTTAGGAGGTTTAATGACCTTTAAGTGCCCGCAGAACAATTAAAAGATCCATTTAGAGTTTTCATGTAATAAAACATTATGACAAACTGAGGGATATTGGATTTTATAACTTCTTTATATAAAACATACCACATTGGTCATCTCTCCTTGATAAAGCTTTAATTAGTCAGATTATTTAAATGTGAAATAGTAACCTAATGGAGCTTTACAATCCATAATAGCCAGGTAGAAGAGAACATAGGAATAACAAGACCCTAGAACTATGGACAGATAATAAGTAGCTCATCTTTATAATTAAAACATTAATATAATTGCAACACTTTATTTGCTCTTATCTTTTTTCTTTGGCCCAAATCACTTTAATAGTATATGAAAAATTTTGATGATGAGTTTGTGGAGGAAAGAATTTAATATGGTTAAAGTTTGAAATTACACCATATTGATAAATTTAGCTCAACCTTCTTTGGGATACAATATTGACATATTCAAATAGCATTTAAAGTGAACATTAGAAATGAAGACATGATAACCACAAATTATAGCAAAATAGATATCTTCATAATAGAAATGAGATCATAAGATTTTTGAAGCATGCTTCGGAAACAGATCTTTAATTGACTAATTGCACTGGTGACACATTATCTTAGAAAAATAGTACAAGTTTCAGGTGGAAAATATGTATCTCCCAGGCTGTATGTGGCCACATAATTTATGTAACAGTTGGAGCTATTAAATATGCAACCATAAACAGTTTATTCATCAGCATTCACAAAACTTTGAATGTCAATTGCCATTTATTACCATAAAAATACTGACATTATATAGAGTAAAACAGTAGAAAACTTTGAGTATTATATTATGCTTATTAATTATTGTTAACATTTATTGTTTATTAATTATATTCACATATGCTTATGTAAGAAACATTTGAAACAGTGTATGGCTGACTGAACAGGATTCTGTACCAGAAAACAAGGAAACAATTTTGTTGAGAAGGTGTGACTTGTATTTGTTAATTTTTGTAATTATTCGTTTAATGCATACAGAAACCTCATCCTTCATTCCATGTTAGAGAAATGATTTCTGGAGAAATTATAGAATGAGGAGAGAAGAAGAAAGTCAGGAGTTGAATAGTGTGGCCGTGGATGGGGATCTACGTAAGTATGAGAAGAACCTTTGTATGCTATGCCAGGTGAGTAGGGCAGACACCTTGGTGACCTTATAATTTGGTCTAGATAGCTAAAATTTGGTGAAGAATAAAGTGGTGAAATTATCACAAAATTTACCACAAAATTGTAGAAGCATGGTAAAGAAAAACAACTACAACAGCCACCACTACCACCTAACCTAGCGGCATGGCAATTGCAAAGATGAGCGAAAACACCCGAATCACCTTTTACTTTGTCAGTTCTTACAATATTGTCTTACTTAGGGTTACTATTGCTGTGATGAAACACCATGAGCAAAGGCAACTTGCAGAGAAAAAGAGTTTATTTCACTCAGTTCAATTTAACAATTCATTATCAAAAGAAGTAAGGGCAGGAACTCAGGCAGGGCAGGAACCTAGAGGCAGGAGTTGATGCAGAGGCCCTGGAGGAGTGCTGCTTGCTTGATTGCTCGTTATGGCTTGCTCAGCTTTCTTCTCCTTCTTCTTCTTCTTCTTCTTCTTCTTCTTCTTCTTCTTCTTCTTCTTCTTCTTCTTCTTCTTCTTCTTCTCTCTCTCTCTCTCTCTCTCTCTCTCTCTCTCTCTGTCTCTCACTGTCTCTCTGTCCCTCTCCTCTCCTCTCCTCTCCTCTCCTCTCCTCTCCTCTCCTCTTCCCCCCCTCTCTCTTTGGTTTTAAGTGGACTTTTTATTGAGGTATAACATGCATAGAGGCAAGACCACCAATCTTGGGTAAAGAATGTTGTGAGTTCTTAAAAAGAAAATGCATACAATTAGTGACTACCCAGGTCAATAAACAGCCAGGTCCCATAGCAGGGAAGCCACTGACTGTCTCAGACTATGTCAAGACCTCCAACCTCCTTGCCAAGTATCTCCCAGGGGGAACCAAGCACAGAGCCAGCTGGAGAGAATTGCCCAGAGTGCTGCCCACTTGCATCTTTGGAGGAGTGCAATCTGACTGTCTGAGATTTGGGCTGTCTAGTGTTCCAAGAGTGAAAATTAAACTCAGAAATGGAAGCTGCTCAAACCAGCACAGGATCAAGACTATTTAGAATCCAGGCTGGTCTGAAACTTACTAGGTAGCCCAATCTGGACTCAAACTCAAGATCTTTTACCTTAAACTCCCAAGCCTGGTCCTAGTTTGATCCAATCCCTAGTTTGATCCCCAGAGCTTATGGTAGAAGGAGAGAACTCATTCTGAAAATCATCCCATGACCTCTGCATATGACCTCTCAGCTTGCTTTTTTTAGAACTAGCCCAGGGCTGGCTCTACCCATAATGGGCTGAGTCATCTCCTCTATTGATCACTAATTGAGAAAATGCCCCATGAACTTGCCTACAGTCTGATCTTATGGAGGCATTTTCTCAATTGAGGCTCTCTCCTTTCTGATGACTCTAGCTTAGGTCAAGAGGACATAAAACTAGCCAGTACGAGCATCATCTGTGAATTCTGAAGAGCAAGACAGGTTACCAGCACAGAGGAGTTAGATCAGATCCAGAGTTATCCAGAGCCTATTCAAAGAAAGAAGGATAGAAAAACATGCCAACACATTGTAAAATATTTAGTTTATAAGTGGTGTCCACTTTGAAATAAAATATTTCAAATACTCCCACAATTATAAATTTGGAAAAGGGATCGTGCCAAGAAGATGTCAAGCTACCTTGACTTAACCTTGGAAAAACACACAAAACAAATGGCTGCAAAAGATGCAGATACAAAAAGTATCAATAAGATAGTTTCTGAGACTTTGATATGCCTTACTTTTTATGGAATTGTACCTATGTACCATAAGACCTTCATTCATTAATAAATAAAACATACATTCTTACATATGAGTGTAAATAGAGGAAAGTGCTTATTAAAGTAGAATGCTTAGCTGTCTTATCATTTAATCATCAATAGATTCTAAGCCCTGATTTCATGATATATTGTCATATCATGATTTTCTTTTTTATATTATATTTTTAAAATTAAAATATAGTTATATCACCTTCTCACCTCCTGCTTTCACCCCTCGCATGTCCTTTCTGCTCCCTCTCAAATTCATGATTCTTTATTCTTTAATAAGTACTGTTATACACACTCATATGCATGTATACACATACACACAAATAAATATTTAAATAAGATCTACTGAGTCATAGTTTAGTGTAGATGTGTGTACATGCTTTTGAACTGATTATCTACTACTGGGGTTTCATCCGTGAGGAAGATTCATTCTCCCTCTTTTCATCGTCATTAATTGCAAATTACTCTTCATTTGTGGGTAGGGTCCTGTGAGATCTCTCCCAAACATCTTGGCATGTCACCTGGCATTGTCATAGTTGGGGTTTTGTTGAGACAACCATACTATTGATACTTAGAAGTATAGTTTCCCTATTGTGTCTATAAGACATAATCTCTAAGATAACTTCCTGGTCCTCTGGCTCTTGCACTCCTTCTGGCCTCTCTTCCATAATGTTCTCTATTTGTGCTGACAAATTCAGGCGTGGTCCCTGAGCATCTCAGATTTCTTACATCATGTCAACTTTAATGTTTTTATAGACCTTGGGCTTTGTATTCCTCTTTAATTAATGTTTTTATAATCACTGATTATTTGCAAAGATCCATCAATGTTTTCTTTGTTGCTATTCTTTATTTTCTCATGTGCATAAACCTTAGGTCTTATTTAGTATTGCTGTGGTTTGGAAGTGTCCCCACCCCTAACGGCTCATGTGTTAAAAGCTTGGTCACTACCTTTGTGACACTATTGGAATGTGGTAGAAACTTTAGTAGGAAGCTCTTAGTGGATGGAAATTAGGTTTTTGTGAATGTTTTCTTTAAAGGGTTTTGTAGGCTTAGATTTTTTTTTAAAAAGCTACTTTTAAAAAGAATTCTTAAATGCTTCAACCCCACTTGAAGTCCACTGTCCAAAGGTAGGGGAGAAAAGATAAAAATAGGACAAGGGAATGTGGAAATGTTTAGAAATAATTTCTTGGGGATGATTCCAATCTCTGTTTGTCAGGATACCAGCAGTCCAGATCAGTAGTGTTAGGATAACAAGAATCGGCAGCAGTGTCATGGTCTAGCAGAAATTACTAGGCCTCCACCAATCAGCACAAGTCAACAGGGGCGACCCGGACCAGCCGGGATGCCAGGAGAAGTTCTCTGCAGTACCTCTCTCGATGAAGGGAAGATCAGCAACAATAAAGACCAGAGCCAGTAAAGTATTGCAAGACCAGCCATGCAGCGCTCTGTGACGTCATGAGTCCTCCCAGGGGTCTTTCCTCAGCAAGACACCACGTGGGTCTGTCTTATCAAAACACCACATGAATCTTCATCACATGACATATCCAGAAACTTCCACTTTAGGGGTTAGTGAGGTTCTGCCTCATTTTTATTTCCGTTTCCAATTCCGACCATGATACACACTGTGTCTACACCAGGTCAGAGCTTCAGTGGCAACCTGCTACGAATGAGAAGTTCTGTAAGGGTGGCCTGTAATGAACTTTTTCCTCCTTTAAATTGACTTATCTTGAGTGCTTATGACAGTGTTATAGATTGATTTTTTTTCTTTATTGGAGAAAACAACTAATATTTAGTAAGTTTTTAGTGAGTACATAAATATAGTCTTTGGAGCATCATTTTGGCTATGATTGGGTAGCTCTGGTTAGAGCAAGGGTTGCTCCAGAATTGGGTTAGGGCAGTAGCTACAATCACTCTCTTGTGAAACCAACTATAAGAGCAGTTCTGTGACATAAAAAAAAAAAAAAGAGAAAGAAATGAATGCTTCCTTTCACAAATAAAACTATTTGGATGAAATATTTTGTGTATATTATTCACTGCAGAAGCACATTTTGAGATTAGATGAGGAAAAAACATGTTTTATAAGGATAGATAAACATTTGATTACAATTTCAATCTGTTTGCTTCTCATACACTGGGAAATGGACTCTTGGTCACTTGGTAAAGGCATTCCCTTAGCTGTCTATCTGGTAATATTAACCCAAACCTCATCTCTGTGCTGTGTAAGTCTGACTTAAAAATATTTCAAAATACTCCACCTGATATGAAAAAATTAATCTCAAAAAACCACAAATCAGGAATGTCTGAAAATGATAATAAAAAGAAGGTTCTCCTCCCTTCACTTCAGTGACTCCCTTATTTGAACTAGGAAAAAAAATGGAGGCGGAAGACAAGAAATGACACCAAGTCCAAGGCATGCTGGCCTCATTTCATATCTTAACTCAGAATAGTTCATTCTATTTTTGCCCTCATTTCCCTCAAGTTTATACAGTCTTTGTCTTTTTCCCTCTCTTTCCCTCGCTGAAGTTGCAGCACAGCTGGGGTGTTAGATCAATGGCCAGAATGAGAGAAATGGGGCATACTTGTAAATTATACTCCATTCTGGTAAGCTTTGCGTAGTGACTATGGAGAACATGGGAAAACACACACACACACACACACACACACACACACACTTATTCAGAGATCCTAAAAATTCCTGCCAAGTGGCTGTCAACCAAGTGACTGCTGATCTTGGCACCGGGGGCAGAATCAATGGCTTGGGCCAAAAGATTGTTGTTGAACTCACCTGTGTGGAAAGGTCAGCCTCACAGTGCTTAGGCAGGGCACAGGACTAAAGGCAAATTGTATGGTGAATGGAGGCCCTGAGGCGTGTTCTGCACTTTGCAACTGGTCTGTCAGGCTTGGTCTCTCCACCTCTGAAGTCTGCTGTAGGCCTGGGAAACAACTGGGCTGTGTAACCTAAAAGCTGGCTAGGCAGCTTCACCAAGATGCAGTAGCAACTGCTTTTGCTAATCAACACATATGCACATGTGCATACACATACAGAGAAAGATGAGAGAGAGAGAGAGAGAGAGAGAGAGAGAGAGAGAGAGAGAGAGAGAGAGAGAAAGAGAACAGTCTGAGGAGGAGATTCTCAGATAGTGTCATGCTAAAAAAGAAAAAGCCCTAATTCTGTAAATGACACAATTATTTCAAAGTTTTCTCACTAAAGTCACATGTTAGTCGAGTGCATTCTGTATTGAATTTTACTATAAATATAAACGTTACCAACCCAAGAAAATGGTAAGGAACCAGAGAGCAGAGAACCAGAGAACACTAGAAAATCTCTTTCAGGGTGTTCTTATGTGTGTGTGTATATGAGCTCTCACAGTGTCTTTGGATTCATAGAGCATAAAAGATCAATGCATTAGCAAAACAAAACTGAGGAATTTAAAGAATCTCAGTTCTTTAAATGGTTTTTTGTAAGCAGTTCACATCCCTTCTAGGCTCCACCCAACAGTTACCTAGCAACATCCAGATAGGGCTCTAAGGAGTGTTGGGTGTGCTATAGGCATGGTCTTTCATAGGGTTCAAGGTACTGGCTTGGCCTCTGATAAAGCAGGGAGCTTTTTGTCATTGTTAAGAAACATTCATGTTCTTATGAGTGCATTTACTAAGCATTGGCTACTGCTGCACATTTTGCCACTTGAATCTTTCAAACGTCACTTTGGAAAAAGGTATAGAAAATATAGAAATAGTCATTCATTAGCCTAGTTCTTAGAACAACTCCACACATTTAGATGTGATTATTTCCCAGTATCACACTACCTAAGGAAGGATTTTGTCTGAGTGTATGTAACAACATACATTCATGCTCATTCAATTGCTAATTCCCTGGTGTAACACAATATCCTTCATAACATCATATTTCAAGACTATCTAATGGTTAAATAATAATTATATGATTGTTTCTATTCTAAACTCACAGTGTCGAGCTCTTAGAGATAAAGTCAATACTAAAGTCCCCAGACTCCAAACGTTTTACCTAAGCCACTCAGGATTTTGAAGCACCAGAACAATTTCTCAGATTTCTTTTTAAAAATTTCTCATCCTCTGTACTGGTTGTTGGTGGTTGAGTTTGACACATCTTAACATATCGAACTCAAAAATGTACTCTAGAAAGACAAAGCATACACTGTGTTCTCTGGCGGTCTGGGGTTAGTTGCACAGTACTGAAAGAAGAACATTGCTGGGCGTGGTGGCGCACGCCTTTAATCCCAGCACTCGGGAGGCAGAGGCAGGCGGATTTCTGAGTTTGAGGCCAGCTTGGTCTACAAAGTGAGTTCCAGGACAGCCAACGCTAAACAGAGAAACCCTGTCTCGGAAAAAAACAAAACAAAACAAAACAAAACAAACAAACAAAAACCCAAAGCGAAAGAAGAAAATTAGCAAGACACAGTCTGAGGGAGCTGTAAAAAGAAACAGGTAGGATCCAGTTGACTGTTGACTTTCCTGGCAGTGATGATTTTTCTCACAGAATTAACTGAGGTCCACAGGTACCTTTGTTTGTTTCAACTTGGGGAGTGGATACTGCTTCTGGCACCCAGCAGGCTGAGGCTAAGGATGCTACCAGCACCTACAAAGTACCCAGAACAACTATAACCCTATAGCTCAGGGCAAACAATATTTAGGCTGTGTATGTCAACAGAGTAGGGATCAAGAATGTCTGCTGTAGAGAAACAGGACAAGAAAGAGAAGAGTGCCTTTAGGATTTGGAGTCTGAGTCCAGACATAGAGATTTTATTGCACCATTTTAAGTCCAAAAGTTCTGCTGAGAGGATGGCCTTGTGAGACATCAATGAAAGGAGACGCCCTTGGTCTCTTGAAGGCTCCATGCCTCAGTGTAGGGGAATGCCAGGACAGGGAAATGGGAGTGGGTGGGTTAGTGAGCCGGGGGAGGGGGATGGTATAGGGAGGTTTTTGGAGGGGAAATGAAGAAAGGGAATAAAATTTGAAATGTAAATAAAGAAAATATCTAATAATAAAAAATAATTAGTAATAAAAAAGAAGAAAGAAAAAAAAAAGTTCTGCTGAAGCACAGGATGAGTGAGTCATTTTAACCAGCTCCAACCTGAGATTAATGTGGGTCTCAGCTGGCAGAGCCAGAGGATTGTTGTTAACTCTAGCGAGTGGGAGAGGAATATAGAGTTTATTTACCCTGCGGTGATAGCTGGGACCACAGGTGTAGTTTTATGTTCAAGTATGTTTGGAAAATGAAGAGTGAAGGCATTTTGCTGATACTTTATAGGCGTAATTCCTTTGTATGAATAGTGAGTTTGTAAGTGATGTATTGTAAGAATTATTCCTGTTTTGCCCATCTGTTTCAACATGAAGAGTCAAAATTTGAATATCAACGTTTTTTAAAATAAAGATTCCTGGGCAGATTTAATTCTACTTATGTTGACAATTTACTTTAGTGCTACTTTTTATTTTGTTTGAAGAAGATGTTATCAAATTTAGCATTTATTTTCATTAAGGGCTTCAGTGCTGAGATTATAACACATATCTGGTAAGGAAGATAGAAAACATTTTGCTATAAATCAAGAATGGGGAGTTGTGAAGGAAGTCCATAAAGAGGGGTGTGGCCCTTCTTATGGCCCTTCTTATTTTAGTGTTTTAGGCTTGTCTACTTTTTGACTTGATTTCAAAGGACTTAATAGTTTCTGCCTGTAATTGCTAAACATGGAAACACTGGAGTACCACACCCTGTGTTGCTTTTAATGAACAGTGTCTTTAGCATGAACATTTTTTTTTAAACCAAAGCACCTAGAGACAGCAGCCAGCCACACCTTTTACTGTACTAATCAACCAAGTTCTATAACTCCCCAGATGTTTTTTTTTTTTTTCAGAAACTATGTGGTAGGCGGCATCCCAGTTTAAACATTGTGCAGCTGAGCTATGACAAATTGATGACCCAGGCCAAGGACCACTGCACTGCATCCCTTCCACATTACAAGTGGGCAAGACTCATAACCATATTAAGCTATTCTTATTTATAGACATTCATAACTTTCTTTATCTGATCCTAAAAGATTCCCAGGTTTTTGGAAATATTGCCATTGAAGAATGCATTGTGGGTAGCAAGGATATCCACATGTCCATCCTCATCCAAAAGGATGAGTTGGGAACAACCATGGGGCCCTTCAAGGACTTCAGGAATTGTTGGAATTTCCCATGTTGGAAGAAGCCAGTTGGATTCCTCTTAACTTCCTTATAAAAATTGCTTGACTTTATTGCTTGTGTATTGTGAGAACTCATAGCTTCTGTCTTTGAACAACATTTACAACTCAGTTAACCATGGCCTTAAATATGAACTTAACCTTATTATTTATATAGACATCTCAAAATGCTGAATAACACAAGACCCACTAATGCCAGGAATAAACTGAATGATGGCATAAATTTTCCACCCATACTGATCAGAAATGTGTGGAATGCAGAACTGGATCTCTGCTCTAGTGTTGGCCATGACTCTCCTCCTGTTGCTAGAGAAAGCCACCTACTCAGAGTTCATTAGAGGAGTCTGAAGATGAATGCATGGCAACTTCATTGTAAGGCTGCCATTGTGTCTGAAACTCTGGCTGTTATAGTAAATTCTTTATCTAAGACATCATACACTAAGAACCATGCTGCAAAGATAGAAGCAATACCAACTTAATGCACTCCCATTTAAACTTTAGCATAAGTAGACTTTCTTTACTTCTAATCTTATGCATACTTAGAAGTAATTTCAGGAGAAAAAGAGACTGCGGAGAACAGTTTATCAACATAAAAAATCTGCAGCATCCAGGTGAAATTGACATTGCTACTGGGGCCACTGTGGTGGTGGCAGGTAGACAAGATGGATGAGAGTTGTTATGGGGACAGAGTCCTCCATGGCAACATGTGTCCTTCAATTCTAAGTGATATTTGTTGTATGTCAGGATTTAAGGTTTAAAGCACTCATTCATTATCTCATTTAATTCTTACAACAACCACAATCAAGAAAGGGTAAAATTTCCCTAATGATGACATCAGTGCCAATTGGAATTTTTAAACAATGTGGCCTGATTTATATTAGTCATATCCATATTGTCTCTTTCCTATTTCTTTCCCCCCACTTTAATCACTCTGGACATCTTGGAAACATACTCTTTCTTCATATGCATTTTCCTGTGTAGATGATTCTAATTTTATGTTTTCTAGGATGCTTTGAAGACCAGGTAAAGTGGTGAGCAACCATCTCCTTAAGAACTTGTCTTTAATGCCTGAGCTATTCTTCATTATTAAAACAGCTAGTAGAATATATTTCCCTGTTTCCTGAAAGTCTGAGGGACATCTGATAAAGAATTATTCTTTAAAAAAATCATGTTTGAACAATTGTGAATAATCAATAGACATTATAGAGTACATTAATCTGGTCCCAAATAACCTATATGGTGGAGGAATAAGTGGTTTTCCTCCTAAATTTATCAGCAAAATATTAAATTATGCGAAGCAGAATCTGATTTAGCAGAGATATTTAGCAAACTCTGAGATACTTGATCCTTCACATAATGGAACTTTGGTATTATACCTTTCAACTTGAGTGTAGGTGAAGACAGGGGAAAGAAGACAGTACCAAAGGATGGAAAATAGAAATATAGTATTAGGCAATAGCTTTGCTAAGGAGAAAATAAAGTCATACCTAGAATACTTAGTTTGTTCTTGATTCAGGTATAGACTTTTTGGATAAATTAAGAAAATTATTCTTAGGATGTTCATAGTCCTTTAAAAAGTTTTAGGCAAGTAGGTTGCCCACAGACCTTCTCTGATCTCTCTATTTCCCAAGAAGACCTAATCTTTCAGGCTTGTCCCAGCTGCAGAATCCCTTTCTTCCTCTCCACTCCTCCAGTGGATCCCACAGACCATACCCTTGTGATCTTCCAGAAATCAACACCTAGATCTATAATCATCCCAAACCCAGATGCCTAGGTGCTAAAGTAAAAACACAAATAAATAACAACTAGAGCAACATGTGTTCACTCTGGCCCATCTGTCCTACCACATCAGGTCCTGAATATTTCAACATTGCTGAGGAATAAGAAAAGACCTTAAAACAAACTATATGGAGATGATAGAAGTGCTTAAATTAAAGAATGACTAAATTCCTTAAAGAAATACAGGAAACACACACACACACATCAGGAGCAAAGGAATAAATCTGTTAAAGAAAGTCAGGAAAAACCAGACAGATATTTGGGCAAAAATGAATAAATCCCTTAAAGAAAGCTAAGAGAAAATAAACAAAGAAATACTTGAAGGAAATGAATAAAACTTTCAAGACCTGGAATTGAAATAGAAGCAATAAAGAAGACACAAACTGGGGGAATTTCAGAAATAAAAAATTTAGGAATTTGAACAGGAACTACAGAGACAAGCTTCACCAGCAGAATACAAGACATAGAAGAGAGGATTTTAGGTACTGGAGATAGAATAGAGGAGATGGATACATTAGTCCAAGAAAATGTTAAGTCTTAATAATTCCTGACACAAAACATCCAGGAAGTCTGGGACACTATGAAAAGACCAAACTTAAGAATGATAGGAATAGAGGAAGGATAAGAATCCCACTTCAAAAACCCAGAAAATATTCTTAACAAATTCATAGAAGAAAAATTTCTTAATCTTAAGAAGGAGATGCCTATAAAGATACAAGAAGCACATAGGACACCAAATAGATTGGAATAGAAAAAAAAAGCATCACCACATAATAACCAAAACACTAAATCTACAGAATAATGAAAGAGTATTAAAAACTGCAAAGGAGACAAACTAAGGAACATGTAATGGCAGACCTATCAGAATTATACCAGACTTCTCAAAGGAGATTCTAGAAGCCAGAAGAGTCTGGAAAGATGTGCAGTAGACTATAAGAGACCACAGATGCCAGTCCATATTACTAGGCACCGCAAAACTTTCAATCATTGTAGACGAAGAAAACAAGATATTCCACGATAAAGCTAAATTTATGCAACATATCTCTACAAACCCTGCCCTACAGAAAAACCATGACGGAAAACTCCAATACAAGGAAGCTAACTACACCTGATAATATAGGGAATAAATAATTAAATAATCTCTGGCCTTTGGTAAAACCAAAAGAAGGGAACACACACAGACACCCCCCCCCCCGCACACACACACTTACATACAAACACACCATCATCACCACCACAAAACAATAGGTATCAACAATAATTGGTCATTGATTACTCTCACTATCAATGGTTTCAATTCCCCACCCCCCCAAAAGACACAAGAAACAGAACAGATGAGAAAGTAGTAATCATCCTTCTGCTGTATACAGAAACAAACTTCAACATCAAGGACAGATATTACCTCAGTGTAAAATTTTTGAAAGAAGATATTCCTAGCAAACAGACCTAAGAAGCAAGCTGGTGTGGCCCTTTTAATATCTAACAAAGTATATTTCAAACCAATCTAATCCAAAGAGATGAAGAAGGAAACCTCATATTCATCCAAGAAAATATCTACGAAGAAGCATTTCAATTTATAATATCTATGCCCCAAATACAAGAGAACCAACTTTTGTAAAAGAAGCACATCCACTGCTTAAATCACATATTGACCCAAACAAACTGATAGTGACAAACTTCAATATCCCATTCTCACCCATGAATAGGGTATCCAAACAAAACTAAACAGAGAAATACTGGAGCTAACATTATAAACCAAATTGATCTTACAGATATTTATAGCACATTTTACCTAAACACAAAAAATATACCTTCTTTTCACCTCATGGAACTTTCTCTGAAATTGACTGTACCCTTGGATACAAATCAAGTCTAAAAAGATACAGGAAAATTGAAATAAATCCCAGCACCATACTGACTACCACAGTTATCAACAACAACAGAAATCTTACAAACTCAGAAAAATCAAACAAGTCTCTACTGAATGAAAAATGGGTCAAATCCTACAATTCGTAGAAACCAAACAAGTCTCAAATGAATGAAAGAAAATGGGTCAAAACAGAAATAAAGAAGGAAATGAAAGACTCTATAATTAAATGAAAATGAATACACAGCATATTCAAACTTATGGGATATAATGAAGACAGTGCTACCAGGAACATTCATAGGATTAAATGCCTGCATAAAAAATTGGAGATAGCTCACAATAGCAACACACCCCAATCTCTAGAACAATAAGAAGTAAATAAACCCGAGAGAAGTAGATGGGGAGAAATAACAAAATTTACACTGAAAACAATAAAATAGAACAAAGAGAACAAAACAAAGAATCAATGAAAGGAAGAGTTGGTTCTAGAGAAATTCAACAAGATAGACAAACACCCATACTAACCAAAAGACCAATAGAGAATAGCCAAATTAATCAAAGAAGATGTAAAGTGCAGTATAACAACAGACACCAACGAAATTCAGCTAATTGCAAGGACATACTTTAAAAACCTGTACTCCACTATTTTGGAAAATCTAAAAAAAAAAAAAAAAAAAAAATTCGATGAAACTAGAAAAAAAAATCATCCCAAGTGAGGTAACCTAGAAAGACAAATATGGTAAGTATTCACTTACAAGTGTATATTAGCATTTAAGTGTGTGAATATCAAACTTGACCCCTGGAGGTTTGGTAAAGAAAATAGCTCTTTGGGGAGATACTTGGATATCCTGGGGAAAGAGAAGCAAAATAGATTTTTATGGGTGAATTTAGGGGTGGATAAAGATGGGAATAAGAGGGGGAAGCATTAGGTAGACATGGGATGGATGGAGAGTGTGGGGATAGACAGGTCGAATTATTGGGCATTTGAAGGGCTGTGTGGAAATGTAGTACAGAGAAAACGTCTTGTAACCTATGAGGATGATCTTAGTGAGGACTCCAAGTAATGGGGGAAACTGAGTCTCAAATGGCCATTTCTTGTAGCCAGGCAAAGCCTTCAAAGGCAAGACAGGGTTGTATTGGATAGGGTTGTTGGCCAAGTGGTCCCTTGGAGATCCCAACACAACCCAGGCTGATGCTAACTGACAACAGTCCCCATTGCTGAGGACACCATCCACACAGCTCATTGAATATGCAGAGGTCAAACAGGTGTCTGTATGGTGCCTTCACCCCTATGTTCTAATCTCTTTGGTGATGGAAGGTTTTCTGTAGGCTATGGAGAAAGAAACATGAACACCATCCCAGCCACCAAACCTTTGGCTTACTCTCTGTCCTGCCTGCAAGATATGCTGGGTCAAAGGTGGGATAGAACTTGTGGGAGTAGCTAACCAATGTTTGATTTAACTTGAGGCCTTCACCCATGAGAGGAAAGTCCATGTTCAACATTGTCTGGCTGCTGGAGACTGGTTATTCCAGAGTCCTAAGATAGAACCAAGCATGATTGATCAAAAATGACAAATCAATAAAATGATTTTTTAATGATATCCTGCTATACTCCCAGGCCACTGCATTGTCTAGCAGAAGAAGGGAGCAGATGCAGAGAACCACACCCAGGCATTACACAGAGAGATGGTCTAAACTGAGATCTTTATCAGGTCTCTGACCTTGAAGCTTAGGGAATCCAGCTGAAGAGAGATAGGTGAGATTCTAAGAGTTAGAGGGGGATGGAGGACATCAGGAAAAGACAGGCTACTAAAACAATTAAGCAAGGCACATATGGGCTCATAGAGACTAAGGCAGCAAGCACAGGGCTTGCAAGGGTCCACATAAGGGCCTCTGTGTATATACCATGGCTGTTAGCTTGTATTTTTTATGGGACTCCTAACTGTGAGAGCAGCTGTGTCTCTCATTCATTTCCCTGCTCTGGGAATTCTTCTCCTATTGGGCTGCTGTGTCCAGTCTCAATATGAAGGCTTTTGCCTTATCTTATTGTTTTGTTGTGTTTGATTGTCTATTTGAGGCCTGCTCTTTTCTGAAGGGAGACAGAGGGACACTGGGTCAAGTAGGGAGGGTAGGTCAGGAGGTGGGGATCTTGGAGGAGTGAAGAGGGGTAAGCTCTAGTTGGGATCTACTATATGAGAGAAGAATCTATTTTCAACAGTAAAAAAAAAAGATATTTTAGGCAAGTTGAAATATATGTAACAACAATATCATGCTTTCAGGACCATGCACATTTCTAGGGTATGACATTGTGAAATAGTTTAGGTATATAATATGGAACAGACAACCCAAATATATTTGTAGCTGTTTCCAAGTGAAATGACTTTAGATCATTGTATTCAAAGAACTAGATGAACCATATGGAAAAGATAATAATATGGGCCATCGCAGTATGCTTATTTTATCTCCACATATAATTTGTTTAAGACGGGTTTCGAGTTAGGTGGCCCTTAAATTTGCATCAGATGATGGGAATCATTGAAGGACCTATTGTTAGCTAAATGCCAAGAGGTTTAATGCTATAGAGACTTCATTTGAAAGATAACCTGTCTGTCAAATGTCCTGTCATGTGATACAGGAAAGAAGAGCAATTGTAGATATTATCAAACTCCACGTTGATCATGTCCTGTGGACAGATAACAGGGAAGTACCCATGACCCTCTGCTATGTGATCTGTCATTTTTCCTTTTGATCGATTCTTTAAATTAATCAAGTTTCCCTATTTGTCTGAGTTGGGTTTTATATGGCCAAAGAATGCTTGATGTGCTTGTCTAGAGGAAATAAATCCAGCATGGTGAGGGAACAAATACTCTCAAGAATGACAAGACTCCCTTTTCCCCCATTTCTTCTTTTTGGCTGTTGTATTGATTATACATGACCTGAACCAACTCTTTCATTTTCATCTTTTCATCTCTGAACCAGGGAGAGCAGTAACATTACTGCTTGATGTTACTGTTGGAAAACATTGCCTCTTTCTGATTGCGGAGGATTGTTAGAAATCATTGACTAAAACTGTAGAGATTCTCATTGCTATTTTAGTTTAAGCAACATACTGCCATACGTTGTATTTTAATTACTAGCTAGGTTTCTAAATGCAGACTGTAATTTGATAAAATATCTGTAATGTAGGCAAGCTACTATAGCTAAATACCCTTGCCATTTGTTTATACATATTGTATGTATACATGGGTACCATATGCACAATATGCTGATTCACAATAGGTCTAGTCTTCTGAGGAGGCTGATTTTTCAGAATGGTGTTTGTCATAGTAAGAACGATTGCAACAATGGTTTTGGGAAGAATCAAAATGTGCATCTGGTCTTCACCCTCCATCCTAAGCACCCGCATCTTCATGACGATCCTGCAACGTCAGAGCTGGACCTGATGTGTTGGTTCACAAGCTGTAAGTTCTCATCAGGATGGCAAAACACCCATTTGTGCGAACATGAGTCATGAAGAGCAGAAGGGCAACAGGGAAGCTATGAGATGAGTCAGTGAACTGGAATACAGGATGAGTATCACATCTAGCAAGAAGTAGTTTGCCCCTTGGTTCATTTAAAGTGAGAAGCCACAGACAGGTTTTAAGGTGAATGTGATATAAATTAACTTTTGTTTTCAGAAGTGTTGTAGGATACTGTATGAAAACAGCTTGTAGAAGTGTTTGGGAAAGCATAAATAATAGCCAGGAAGCTCCTCAGGCAGCTTCATTGAGAAGGACATAGATGACCATTTCTTCAGCCTTCCTTCTATCACGGTTCCCCACGGTACCCATGGGTGTGATATTGAAGTGTCTCTGGGCTATTTTAACATATTGAAAAGCCGCAGTTGAGGCAAGCATATGCCCTTTTAAGTATAATCTGAAAATGCATCTTCCAAATGATCCATTATGTAAATGAGAGATCATTCTCTGATAATTTTTATATTTGTTGCAGAATCAAAGAAATACAGGTTAAAAACTAATCAGATAAGCAACAAACTGATAGAAATAAACAATAAGATTAGACAATATCCCCATACCAAAAAAGTGAATGATTTAATTTTCATTCACTAATTAGACAGAAGAGATAAATTTTGTGTAGAAGTAAATCAGTAGTCCATGGACAATTTGATTATTTAAGCCATGAAGTGAGGTGGTCCGTATGGTTAAATTAGGAAGCTGTAAATTTCTTACTATTGGTGAGATAAAACATAAGAATTGTACCATTTTCAATGAGAATATCAACAATAGACTTCTCAGAGAGTCTTGATGGTTTGAAAAAAATATTTAGAATAAGGAATTAAACTGTTCCAAAAGAAATATTATACCTATCCCCACAAAAGAAACTAGAAATAGACCTTCCCAAACTTGATGGAAATCTCACACTTCCATATGGCTGCAAGGCTGAACTAGAAAGCTGAAAAGAACAACTTAAGTCATAAGTTACAGCCCTCAATCTGCTGGAGGAAGAGCGAATTCTCATTGTCTTTACCCAAGACTTCACAAAGCTGCTGTCCTATGAAGAGGCGATCAAAAAGCATTTGGCCAAAGCATAAAGGAAAAATTATAGAAGTGTATGAATATGTCAGCGAATAAAAATAACATGCTTTTGCATTTTCATATATGTGCAGTGATGTCAATGGTTTAAAAAGTCAGGGGTTAGGGAGAGTTGGGGATACGGCTCAGTGATGGAGCACCCTCCTTTCAGGGGGATACTGATCAGAGTTGGAGCACTCTCCTTTCAGGGGGATACTGATCAGTGATGAAGTCTCTCCTTTCAGGGGAATACTGATCAGTGTTGGAGCACTCTCCTTTCAGGGGGGATACTGATCAGTGATGGAGCACTCTCCTTTCAGGGGGATTCTGATCAGTGATGGAGCACTCTCCTTTTAGGGGGATACTGATCAGAGTTGGAGCACTCTCCTTTCAGAGGGGTACTGATCAGTGATGGAGCACTCTCCTTTCAGGGGGTACTGATCAGAGTTGGAGCAGTCTCCTTTCAGGGGGATACTGATCAGAGTTGGAGCACTCTCCTTTCAGAGGGGTACTGATCAGTGTTGGAGCACTCTCCTTTCAGGGGGGATACAGATCAGTGATGGAGCACTCTCCTTTTGGGGGGATACTGATCAGTGTTGGAGCACTCTCCTTTCAGGGGGATTCTGATCAGTGTTGGAGCACTCTCCTTTCAGAGGGGTACTGATCAGTGATGGAATGCTTGCTTCTCAGCCTTAAATCAAGATCCCCGATTCAATTTCTAACACTAGAAGATTTTTTAATTATGTAATTTTTTGCTCACTTTAAGTGGGTGTGTATATATGAATATGTGCACTTGTCTATATATACACATGCATATATAGAGACATGCATATATATATATATATATATATATATACATACACATATATACACATGTATATATATGAAATCTAATTCATCCATGGTTTATTATACACTTTATTTAAGTCTGTTCCCTCAAATACACAAATCTCAGATGCCTCAAAACCTGGGTCTCCCTTTTAAACTAGAGTTGTGGCTGTATAGGTGGAGAAAAGAGGAGATGGGGGATGATGGACTTTTGAGGAAAACGGTGTGATTAATCTTCTTGAGAGGGTAGAACAGTTTCCTGGGGATGGATGAATTCTAGCTAAGAGGGAAAACGAACCCTCCAAAGTCACACAGCTCAGCCTGACTGCTTTGTTAGGCTACCTCTGCCCCGTGGTCACATGCAAATCTCTAGTTTCCTTAGGGTGGTTTTTAAGGTTTGAATCAGACAAGACCTACGGAGTAGAACACTTCCAATAATGCCAGACATACTGTTGAATCTTCTAGTAAGTGTTGCTATTATAAAATAGTGAAGTTTATTCCTTTCATATGTGTAGGACTGAAAATTAGGAAAACCTCTATTTGCCAGTCTGTCTACTGAACACAGTCCACTATTTTGTTTATTTCCAAGTTTTCAAGAGATAAAGGACTTTTCTCAGTACTGCTTCCTGTTCCTTTATTTGGGTCAGCATATAAAAAGGGAAGCTTCTCGAAAACAGCTGAGCACTTTGGCTGGTTAGCTTAGGGAACATGTCAGAGGCATGTTTGATGAATGTATATCTCTGACAGACCCAGACACTCCACAGCAGGTGGTTGGAACCCTTACTTTCAAGTTTAGTGGACGAAGCGGTCACATGTCTAATGATGCAAGATCACTACAAACTTCTAGGACATCAGGACACTTCTCAGATAATCTGTCATTGTTTGGACTCACTGTTTTATGTAGATTTAAAGGGTGGAGTATTTGAGATGAATCTATCATAGGAGTGTTATTGAACGAGTGTGTTTTGAAATTTGTTCAGTGTCCAATAACTCTCCTAAGTTCTTTTTGCTTCTTAGTTATGCCTGTAAAAGTCAGTCATTTAAGTAAGAACAGTCACTTGTATTGTTTTGTGAGGAAAATCTCATAAATGTCTTTAGTTTCAAGGTGCTGTTTAAAAGTAGTTTCTGGTGCATCATCTACTAAGATCCTAGCTTTCACTCACATCTAGTTGTGTGAGAAGAGCATTGAAGGTTTTCAGATATTCAGGCTCAAGCTTTGATCATACACAATTGTTTTGTAAAGGAAAACTGGGGAGCAAAAAATGGGGTTCTGAGCTGGGCAGTGGTGGCGCACACCTTTAATCCCAGCACTTGGGAGGCAGAGGCAGGCAGATTTCTGAGTTCGAGGCCAGCCTGCTCTACAGAGTTCCAGGACAGCCAGGACTACACAGAGAAAACCTGTCTCGAAAAAACAAATGAATGAATGAATGAATGAATGAATGAATAAATAAATAAATAAATAAATGGGGTTCTTTGGAAATGTCCTGTTACATTTTTACAGCGGTTAGAACACCTTCAACCCTTAATCTGGTAGGCTCCTAAAACTTGTGGTTTACCAAACTTACCCTCGCGTGTTCTTTTGTTTGTTGGGGATTCTACTTTCTGGGTCTCTCAGTGATTCTAGTACCTACTACAGACTTCAGTTATATTTCTTATTCCAACTTTTGTTCTCTATTTTCTCTTTAAGGAGTGTGATACTTTCAATACCATGCAAAATATTTTATTGTCTTTAGTTGAGCATATTTTTTCCACAGGAGAGCCTAAACTCACCTCACCTCACCTCTTCTTTTCTTCTTTCTTTCTTTCTTTCTTTCTTTCTTTCTTTCTTTCTTTCTTTCTTTCTTTCTTTCTTTCTTGTCTTTGGTTTTTCGAGACAGGGTTTCTCTGTGTATCTCTGGCTGTCCTGGAATTCACTCTGTAGATCAGCTGGCCTCGAACTCAGAAATCCACCTGCCTCTGCCCCCAAGTGCTGGTGTTAAAAGCGCATGCCACCACTGCCGGTCTCAACTCACCTCTTCTATAAGTGAAGCCAAACCACTAGGACTACTTCTGAGGGTCTCCCAGTATGTAACCTGAGACTGTCTGAGATGAACCACTGGAAGCCAGAGGAAGACCAGAAGAGGACCACAGATATAATAATTCCTTTTTTAAAAAGTAGTTTTTGTTTGTTTGTTTGTTTGTTTCTATAAATAAGACCTTATTTTTCAAGTATCTCTTTTCTGTATAATTTTTTTCAAAGTGAATGATGTAATAAAGAAGATATGCTTCTATAAGTAACATTACAAATCAAGTATTTCTTGTCCAAACTTATAGTAAGCAGACCAGTCATTGCTTCTTTCATTGAGTCTTTGAACTTGGACTATTTGGAGTGAATTATTTTTGTTTTACTTACTATAAAAAATACAAAAGAATTTAACTAAATCCAAAATAATTAAATTCCAGAAACTTCTCTATGATTTTGTCTTGGTGTCATTTTTTTCTTGAACTTGAAATACGTAATTCTTGCTGCAAATTGTTCTGAATTATCACTGAGATTTTATATATAGATATTTATAAGTATGGGTGTGTGCTCATGCACGTGTATGTGCTCACATGCATGCTTGTATGTATGTGTACATATGGAAGTTGGAAACTAATATTGTCCATTTTTTCCCAATGGTTTACCACTTTATATATTTTTAAAGAGATTTGATTTTTATGTGTATCTGTGTAAGTATATGCTACATGTATGTGGGAGCTCACAAAAACCATAAAAGGATGTTTGAGTCCAGAAGAGGGCTTTGGATTCTCTGGAATTAGAGTTACAGGCAGTTATGGCTACTTATGGTGGATGCTGGCAATTGAACTCTGATGCCCTGGAGCATAGAATGCTGTTAATTGATGAACCATTTTCTTTTCTTTTCTTTTCTTTTCTTTTCTTTTCTTTTCTTTTCTTTTCTTTTCTTTTCTTTTCTTTTCCTTTCCTTTCCTTTCCTTTCCTTTCCTTTCCTTTCCTTTCCTTTCCTTTCCTTTCCTTTCTTTTCTTTTCTTTTCTTTTCTTTTCTTTTCCGGCTTCTCTGTGTAGCCCTGGCTGTCCTGGAACTCACTCTGTAGACCAGGCAGGCCTCGAACTCAGAAATCCGCCTGCCTCTGCCTCCCAAGTGCTGGGATTAAAGGTGTGTGCCATCACTGCTGGGCTCGATGAACTACTTTCTAACCCCATCCATATATTACTACTTTAGCTGTACTCTCACACTGAGACTGGGTCTGTCTGATTAGATGACTATCTTGGCTGGGCTTTCAGAGAAAGAGCTGTCTCTGCTTCTCTAGTGCTGAGACTGTAGGCTTGCAATGCTGGATCCAACTTTAACACAAGTACTGAGCCTCTGAACTCAGATCCTCCCGCTTCCATGGCAAGGTTTTTACAGACTGAGGCATCTATCCTTTTCTTAGTACAATATGTATCCCCTCTAGGTCTACCTGGCATCTCCATTCTTCCTCATGGAGACACGGGAGAATCCAGAGGCCAGAAGAAGACAAGTGTCTTTAATTTTATTTTAATAGTCTGGATTCAATTGTAACTGTAGATGAACAGGAAGTGACATTTGGGAATTCTGGAGCCAGCTTTTCAGCTTCTACTTCACTTCCTCCACCAGAAACAGAATATTTCTTGCTAATTTTTATCATCTTTCTTCTAATGAAGTGCCTAGTGCTAAATTAATATTGTGACCTCTTAACCCCCATAAGAGAAAGAAGGCTGGCCCAGTTGTAGCATAAGCAATCACTTTCTGTGTTTTTGACTCCTTGCTAATGTCCTTAGGACTAGATACTCCTCTTTAATTATAGTATTCAGACATCTGAATCTGACCTACTTATTGGAGGAGATGCCCAGACATTCAATATTTATGATTAGTCCCAGAAATATGAGAAACAAACAAGTAAACAAATGCCTTAAGTCACCTCATGCCCTGGAGTAGCTGTTCAAAGGAGAAGCAGAGAAAGAACTCTACTTCTTTGTCTAAATAATAAGTAAATGTGGCCTTCCTTGCCACATCTCCATGGGCTTAACTTGGTTTCAGAGTGACTGCAGCTACATGCCTGGAGTGACTGCTTTTAAACCATTAAGTCTCAACTCCACCTCAACATTTTTCTTATTAGTCACTGTCAAACCTTTGCCCATACTTGCCACCATCTGAGAAAATGAACCTTTTTGGTCAAGATGCCTTTACATCCTCCCCAGGATAGAAATGCTTCCCCATGCGCAGCCAGCCTCTGAGGAAGCTCCAAAATGCCAGGTGCTTCTGACGTATCTAGGATAGCCCAGTCCTCCAGGTGAACAGAAACCAGAAGTCTGGAGTCTGTACATGAAGATTTTCCCCAAACACCTGCATCTTTATCACAAGTCTAGAGTCTGTATATAAAAAGATTTTCCCTAAACATCTGCTTCTTTAAAAATCATTAGATTGATAGTCACTGAACTCTTAAATTTACAGTTCCTAGAAATACTTGTGAAAAAAAGATTGACATTACTCAAGAGGACTGCCTATTATTTGGTTACTTGCCTTGATCAAATAAAAAAAGAAACTCTACTTTTGCAAGTGTTTCATTAAAGGATGGACAGACATATCTAAATTGCAGAATTCTCCTTATCTCTGATTTGTCAATACAATATATGGACTTCCTACTCCCACGCAGACTTGTGAGGACCTTCTGTTGGAAGTGAGCAAGTCTGAGCTCTGCTCTGGAAACAGCACCATGCCCATTCATGTGCTCTACATCTCAACAACACTCAGTGGGGATGTGTCATCCTGAGAG